>CM064480.1:1294380-1301880 GCA_032716605.1 Paralithodes platypus
CTGTATCTTTTATACTCCCAGCCGGACTCGAACCACCGGCAGCCAGGCCGAGTGTCCATGATTGAATTCACTACACCACGGCGCGATAAAGGATACTTAACCTTTTCCTATATATAATAATGAGAAGGGAAATCCTACTTGGAGAATGTATTTCAATTCTCCACTTGCGAGTTTCAGGCTACAAGGAAGTTGGAGCCATAAATATCGATATTAAACAGAAATACAATAATAATGTAGGGTTCTAATGGATGAAAAGTATGTTGAATTGGGTCTTATATATTTATGAATGTACTACGACCGTATTTTAGCTGGTAATTCTGCTAAATATTAATGTCTACAGCTCCAACTTCCTTATCGAACGAAACTCGCAAGTCGGCAATCCAATACATTCTCCAAGTAGGATTTCCCTTCTCTTTAATATACATAGGAAAAGGTTAAGTATCCTTTATCACGCCGTGGTAGAGTGGATTAACCTTGAAACACCCTACTGATATATAGGCGACAATACTAGGCTTCACACCTTTGTTTTAATCAAGCCTGACTCTCGCACCAAGACAAAGATCAAAACCAAGACCAAGGAAAGCATCCCATTCCCTTCCATACTCCCTACCTCTCTCGTTCATTCCCACACCTCCCACCCACTCCTCCACACCTCCCACCCCCACTCCCTCACACCTCCCTCCCACTCCCCCTACCTCCCACCTCCCTCCCACTCCTCCACACCTCCCACTCCCTCACACCACACCTCCCACCCCCACTCCATCACACCTCCCACTCCCTCACACCTCCCACTCCTCCACACCTCCCACTCCCCCTCACCTCCCTCCCAGTCCTCCACACCTCCCACTCCCCCTACCTCCCACTCCCTCACACCTCCCACTCCCCCTCACCTCCCACTCCCCCACACACCCCCCCACAACTAGAACCCTGTTATTGTAGATTATCAATGGGTGTTCCATAGTGTCCTGTCACCCTTCTTGTGGGGTGTGGTTACCCTGTTATTGTAGGTTATCAATGGGTGTCCTGTGTGTGGGTACCCTGTTATTGTAGGTTATCAATGGGTGTCCTGTGTGTGGGTACCCTGTTATTGTAGGTTATCAATGGGTGTCCTGTGTGTGGGACCCTGTTATTGTAGTCTCTCACTCTCTCTGTCTCTCTCTCTCGCAGACCCTGTTATTCTAGGTTATCAATGGGTGTCCTGTGTGTGGGTACCCTGTTATTGTAGGTTATCAATGGGTGTCCTGTGTGTGGGTACCATGTTATTGTAGGTTATCAATGGGTGTCCTGTGTGTGGGTACCCTGTTATTGTAGGTTATCAATGGGTGTCCTGTGTGTGGGTACCATGTTATTGTAGGTTATCAATGGGTGTCCTGTGTGTGGGTACCATGTTATTGTAGGTTATCAATGGGTGTCCTGTGTGTGGGTACCATGTTATTGTAGGTTATCAATGGGTGTCCTGTGTGTGGGTACCCTGTTATTGTAGGTTATCAATGGGTGTCCTGTGTGTGGGTACCCTGTTATTGTAGGTTATCAATGGGTGTCCTGTGTGTGGGACCCTGTTATTGTAGTCTCTCACTCTCTCTGTCTCTCTCTCTCGCAGACCCTGTTATTCTAGGTTATCAATGGGTGTCCTGTGTGTGGGTACCCTGTTATTGTAGGTTATCAATGGGTGTCCTGTGTGTGGGTACCCTGTTATTGTAGGTTATCAATGGGTGTCCTGTGTGTGGGTACCATGTTATTGTAGGTTATCAATGGGTGTCCTGTGTGTGGGTACCCTGTTATTGTAGGTTATCAATGGGTGTCCTGTGTGTGGGTACCATGTTATTGTAGGTTATCAATGGGTGTCCTGTGTGTGGGTACCCTGTTATTGTAGGTTATCAATGGGTGTCCTGTGTGTGGGTACCCTGTTATTGTAGGTTATCAATGGGTGTCCTGTGTGTGGGTACCCTGTTATTGTAGTCTCTCACTCTCTCTGTCTCTCTCCCTCTCTCTCTCAGACCCTGTTATTCTAGGTTATCAATGGGTGTCCTGTGTGTGAGTACCCTGTTATTGTAGTCTCTCACTCTCTCTGTCTCTCTCCCTCTCTCTCTCAGACCCTGTTATTCTAGGTTATCAATGGGTGTCCTGTGTGTGGGTACCCTGTTATTGTAGTCTCTCACTCTCCTCTTCTCCCACTCTCTCCCTCTCTCTCTCAGACCCTGTTATTCTAGGTTATCAATGGGTGTCCTGTGTGTGGGTACCCTGTTATCTCTCTCTCTCTCTCTCTCTCTCTCTCTCTCTCTCTCTCTCTCATCCTCTCCTCCTCCTTCTCTCTCCATCTCTCTCTCTCTCTCTCTCTCTCTCTCTCTCTCTCTCTCTCTCTCTCTGCCTCGTAAAGGATCGCCTGGGTCATATTCTCACAGCATAAATCGGGGATAAATTGTCTCTGGCGAGGACCTTAAGACGTGGGAATATTACTGATGAATAAGCTGTTAAAGGGACCGACATGCTTTTCCTCTCTGGGTTTTATCCATTCGGCCCGATTCAACCTACTGTTGTAAGACGTTTCTCCCCATTTATGTGTCAATTTTTTCTGTGCAAGCGATAGCGAGCCATTTTTGTATGGAGAAATCCGGGGGTGTTTTTCTAAGATTGATGGAGGTCTGGCGAGGAAACTCAAGAATAAATTAATAAACAAATATATAGACCAAAAAAAACAAGCACTATCCTCTTAAGGGGAGGTATTTAGTTTGTTCCCTAGACCTCCATCAAGCTTAAAATTACACCCCCTTGAGTCCCTTTCAAGATAAATTTGTACATTTTTCGGTAGAAAAATTTCCCGGCCGAAGGCCGGTTCCTCTTTAATTACAGGCTCGCTATCGCTCGCCAGGATAAAATCGACACCTGAATTGCACGAAAGGTCTTAATATGGGGTGAAAGTTCTTAAAATCGCTAAACTAATGGGGCAAACGTTTTATAATATCAAAAGCAATGGGGCTAAACATGAGGGAGAAAGGGGTCAAGAAAACATTCCCTCAAGTGGAGATCTCCCCTTAACCCTTACAAGATACATTACGCATTTCTGTTCAGTTTCCTGGCGATCATTAGACGATATTATTCAGATTAGGAAGGGTATATGGAAGTCAGAGGGTTAAGTGAGATAGTGTTTACCCTTATCATTCCCACAGATCCTTCTTAAACTGCCTACAATCGTCTAATGATAGCCAGAATTAACTATTATAACGCGTCATGAACCTAAAAGGGTTAAGAAGAACGCACACACTAATGTCCCCCCCAAACACACACACACACACACGGAAAGGATTGAGGGGAGGTTTATTTTTTCTGGACCCCCTTCTCCCTCATGCTTAGCCCCATTAGCTTTGTGATTTTAGGACGTTCGCTTCATTAATTTGGCGACTTTAAGACCATTCATCCCATTTAGGTGTTTATTTTGTCCATGCAAGCGATAGCCAGCCTGGAAATATGGGAGGAACCGGCACATTTATATACCGAAAAATTTACACATTTATCTTGAAGGAGGTTCTTGGGGTTATTTTGTTAAGGTTGATGAGGTTATTGGGAGGAAACTAAAGACAATTATTAATAAATAAATGTGCGAATAAACACTAAGTTACCTTTAATTAAGGGGTAGACCTCGCTTGTGATGGACCTCCTTCTCCCTCAAGTTTAGCACATAAGTTTTGAAATGTTTCTACCGAAAAAATGTACCATTTTATCTTGAAAAGGGGTCTAGGGGATGTGTTTATTAGTTTGATGGAGGTCTAGCGAGGAAACTCAAAAATCAATCAGTAAATAAATATATAGACCAAAAACCAAGCACTACCCCCTTAAGGTGATCCTAGGTCCGATTACTGTGTTGGGTGTTAAATGGGCCACCTGTTCTGGGCCCGAGGTGTTGTTGAATAGTACCGCACAACCCTTTATTATAAACTCTGCACAATACACACACACATACAAATACACCCCCCCCCCCCCTCACACACACACATATATACACATATACAAACACACACAAGGGTCTTTACACACCCACTCATTACTCACGCTATACAATACACACACACACACACACACACACACACACACACACACACACACACACACACACAAGCAATGATGACCATGGTAATTATTCATGCTCGGCCTTTTTATTTACCCTTTCACACCTAAGTCTAACTCACTCACTCACTCTCACTCTCTCTCTCTCTCTCTCTCTTGGGCTATAATAAGAGACAAAGTAAGTATAGAAATAATGAAATAGTCCTCACACTTTACAACGCTCTGATATGGCCTCTCCTGGAGTATGTTGTTCAATGCTGGTCTCCAGCACTCAGGAAAGATATAGAGCGACTGGAAAGAGTACAAGCTAGAGCTACAAAGCTTATTCCATCGCTTAGAAGAATGAGCTTTGAGGACCGGTTGAGAGCTCTTGATCTCTTTCCGTTGGAAACACGCAGATTACGAGGTCAGCTCATTGAAGTTTTTAAAATATTTAATGGGTTTGACAATGTTGATTATAAAAAAATATTTAGCCTCAATATGAATACAACACGCAACCATGGATGTAAGTTGGAATTGAAAAGGTTTAGCACTAGTATTTGTGGACACTTTTTCATATACTGTAAGGTCTGTTCTACCTGGAACAAACTTCCCTCAGAAGTTGTAAACAGTTCTTCAGTAGAACACTGCGAAACCCATACAGCATTATATATATATATATTTTTTTTTTTTAATGGGTTGGTCTTTCTCTCCTCAACACCCTGCAAACGGACGGAGAGAGAGAGACCCAGAGTTGTTTAAAAGGTCCCCACATGGTCTAGATACCTTTTTAATAGTCTTTTAAATCAGCTGAATAGATTTTGCAACCCTAGACTTTTTTGCTGAGAGAGAGAGAGAGGGTGTGAATGGCGTCAGAGGGTCAAATTAAAGAGAGTAATTAGAGTAATGAGAGAGAGAGAGAGAGAGAGAGAGAGAGAGAGAGAGAGAGAGAGAGCGAGAGAGAGAAATAGTCGAAAGGCACTGCTGTATAGGTGAGAAAAGTGTAAATTGAGAGAGAGAGAGGGTACGGGGTAGGGTAGGGGGGGGGGGGGGGTAGGGGGTAGGCCAGCACACACAGTACACTAGGGGTGGTGTAGGGTATCATCACCTAGGCCTATATAATATACCACACCCCTTAGCTATTGCAAAGCCTATACACAGCCTACAGGAGGAGGATATAGGGTGACACACTATGGTCAACAGGCCTATTGCACCTTAGGCCTAGGGGACGGACAGAAAAGGCACAGTGAGAGAGAGTGTGTGTGAAAGTCAGTGAGAGAGAGAGAGAGAGAGTGTGTGAAAGTCAGTGAGAGAGAGAGAGAGAGAGAGAGAGAGAGAGCGAGAGAGAGAGAGAGAGAGAGAGAGAGTGAGACTGAGAGGCACTGTTGTATAGGTGATAAATGTAAATTGAGAGAGAGAGAGTGAATGTGTGTGAAAGTGAGTGAGAGAGAGAGAGAGAGAAAGTGAGACTGAGAGAGAGAGAGAGTGAGACTGAGAGGCACTGTTTTATAGGTGATAAGTGTAAATTGAGAGAGAGAGAGTGAGTGTGTGTGAGAAAGTGAATGAGTGAGTGTGTGTGTGTGTGAGAGAGATAGAGTGAGTTAGAGTTAGTTACAAATAGTTACAAGGAATAATTTTAGTATCTCAAAAACCTTGCGGTCCTTTCCGGGGATATATTCGAAGTGGAAAGAGAGTTTGTTTGAATAACATAGTCTGTAGCCTTTTAATTTCTTAGAAGGCCTTCCTTATCTGAAAAAATCATCTAACAGTTGCCAGAATTTAATGAAAATGACGTCACCGGTACTGGATCTCTTTCTCTCTCTCTCTCTCTCTCTCTCTCTCTCTCTCTCTCTCTCTCTCTCTCTCTCTCTCTCTCTCTCTCTTCAAAGGTTCAAGTGTTTCCCTAGCTAAACCTTCATGAACGAAATAAACAGAAACAAATAGTGATCTTTCTGAAACTGCATGCTACTATTTGGCCCTTTATCACAAATTAGCACTCAGTTGTTTTACCTTCGTTCGATATAGGGAAGCACTATCTGGTTTAACGTCTTGGGGATTATTATGATATTTTGTCAATTACTTTCGAGGGTTTTGGTTGTTGTTGCCATTTTCGACCAATGTATTTTTATTTTTCCCCCAAACTGAGAAAAAACGCCTCCCCAGACCCTCTTCAAACTAAAAAAAAAAAAAAAAAAAAAAAAAAAAAACACCAAGATCCCCTTCAAGATAAATATGTACATTTTTCGGTAGAAAAATTTCCCGGTCAAAGGCCGGCTTCTCCTTAATTGTAGGCTCGCTGTCGCTCATTTTTGTTTGTGTCTATGTGAGTGAAGGAGAAGAAAGGCAGAATTGCCTGTGGCGAGTGCCTCCCCCAGAGTTGAAAGATTGACAGGGCCAAAATCAAGGGATGTTCGAGCCAAAATATCTGGACACACGGAGTTTGAAGCAACAATTTAAGTCATAGGAAGAGGAAAAGACTGATTATGGGAGAGAGTTCCAGAGCTCAGCTATTGAATAGAAGAAAGACTGAGAATAACGTTTCACTCTTGGGTTGGAAATGTTGTACAGAGTAGGGGTGGGATTGTGCTGCAAGACGGGTTCTACGTGCTCTACGAAGAGGGGGTGGTATACACTGAGAGAGCTCTGAGGAACACTGATTATTGTAATAGCGGTAGAATAGTGAGAGAGATGCAATATTGCGGCGAAGAGAAAGAGACTACAGAAAATTGATGAGTGGACGTGCGTTAATGAGACGGAAGGCTTTCTTTTCTACTTTGTCTAGAAGTGCGGTGTGGGAGGATCCTCCCCACACGTGTGAACAATACTCAATGCATGGATGTGCACTGTGCCCCTGTACAGAGCAAGAAGCTGTGCAGGGGTAAAGAACCCCCGGAGGCGGTTGAGCACACCCAGCTTCTGGAAAGCTGTTTTAGCAAGAGCGGTAAAAAATATCTTTCAAAGAGAGATCAGAAGAAAAAGAGACACCAAGAATATTGAGAGATAATGAAAGGTTAATTTGTATGTTGTTGAGGAGTAATCGACACCTGAATGGGGTGAAGTGTCTTATAATCGCCAAACTAGTGAAGTAAAACGCTTAAAATCTCCAAACCAATAGAGTGAAACAGGGTGGTTCCAAAATGACCGGCCCTGCATCTAATAGGGTTATTTAAGCCGGTGTCACACGAGCGCATTTTCCAGCAATTTTCGATGAGCAAGTTTTTCCTCGTACTATTTTGAGGCTCTTTTGCATTGCCATCGGAAACTAGATCGAACGCCGATTATGTTAAGTAGTTATATTCTTGTGGAACTTATTATTTGAAGCCGCCAGACAACAATTGCCAGTAAAAGTTGACGGTGACAATGCCTTTAGCGTGGATTGAACGAAATTGACAAAAAAAGGACCTCGTGTAACACCGCCCAACCTTCCTACCTCCACCCATCCCCCCCCCCCCCCCCCCG
>CM064480.1:1306880-1342713 GCA_032716605.1 Paralithodes platypus
CTATTAAGCCTATTCGAGTCGTTTGTGAGTTATAGAGGTTAATGGTCAAGAGTTTTGGCCTACTTATTTGGAACAGGGCATAGGTAGAGGTATAGAGGAGTATTTGCAAGCTAAGGGATAAAATAGAAAGCATAGACCACAAGCAATATGCTGTACTGATAAAAAACTAAATAACATTATGTAGCTCTAAAATTAGAATATATATATATATATATATATATATATATATATATATATATATATATATATATATATATATATATATATATATACTATATATATATATATATATATATATAAAGAGAGAGAGAGAGATATATATAAAGAGAGAGAGAGAGAGAGAGAGAGAGAGAGAGGGGGGGAGAGAGAGGGAGATAGGAAGGGGAGAGGGGGAGTAGGAGGAGAGACAGGGAGGGAAGGTGGAGGAGAAGGACGGGAGGGGGGGGGGGTAAAACTCCCCTGTGTCACTCTTGCACTCAACACCACGCACCAACGACCATGCAACACGCACATGGAGGTATACATATGTGCGTATATGTGGGCTTTGCGCTTTGTATGACCCTACGTGTGTATGTGTGTGTGTGTGTGTGTGTGTGTGTGCTTTGCAAAATAAAAGTTTGTTCGAGAGTTCCGGCTGTTCATGTATCCATTACGCAAAATTATAATACTTGTCATTATATATATATATATATATATATATATATATATATATATATATATATATATATATATATATATATATATAGAGAGAGAGAGAGAGAGAGAGAGAGAGAGAGAGAGAGAGAGAGAGAGAGAGAGAGGACCCCATGAGACACGGCCTAATCACTGGAGAATTATTCTTTATAAGTTTTGCACTTCTTCATTTACCCAATACTTTACACTCACACTCCTCTCTCTCTCTCTCTCTCTCTCTCTCTCTGTACGTGTGTATGTGTCGTGTGTGTGTATCGTCTGTGTGTATTTGTATAATGTCTATGTGTGTGTGTGTGTGTATTGTGTGTTAGTGTGTATTGTGTGTCTATGTATATATATATATATATATATATATATATATATATATATATATAGCAAGACCGTAATAGATATCGTGATCTAACCCCTGGAAGTTTATGACACATTTTGACAGTGTATTCCGGCGATTTCATGCAATTTAGTTAGGGTCCGTGGGAATTATTAACCCTCTGACTGCCATATGCCCTTCCTAATACGAATAAAATCGCTAGAAAACTGAACAGAAATAAACCATCGTCTTTTTTTAGGGTTAAGTTAGACACTCCACGTGATTTATAATACCTGCAATTTAACCCCTTCAGCACGATGACGTAATTTTCACCCTATTCTGGTTACCATTACACGATTTTCTTTAGCATATAATCTACCTCTAGAACTTAAAGAGGTAAATACGATGTCGATAAACCATCTGAATAATGTGGGTCCTTCATACACTGCATACAATCGTCTATTAGCCAGAATATAAACAAAAACGTAATCGTTCTGAAGGGGTTAATCATGCATTTCATAAAGTCTCAATTACCTGTTATACTTTCGATCATACTTCATCGACCCCTTGAATCATGAATATGGTTATATATTTTTATTCCGACGCTTCAAGACGATTATATTCAACATGAAAGCTTTCCTTCTGTTTTGTTAGATATATATATATATATATATATATATATATATATATATACATACCGGTATATATATATATATATAGATATATATATATATATATATATATATATATATATATATATATATATATATATATATATATATATATATATATAAAATATATATATATATAATATATATACCAGGTATATATATATATATATATATATATATATATATATATATATATATACTGTATAAATAATATATATACAGTATATATATATATATATATATATATATATATATATATAATATATATATATACAGTATATAAAATCATCAGTAGTAATAGGAATGCTATCATTGTTATAATTATTTTATCTTAAACTTCACAAAATATGTACATTTCCCGGTATGTCTACACCTCTCTCTCTCTCACACACAAACACAAACTCACACACACATATTTTCAAAGTTTCTCACAATGTTTTCTTCCCGGTATCCACTTCTCCAATCAGTTGTTTCCTTATTAACAAAACAATGTACACTTTTTCTCTCACCTAATTTTCCACCACCAGATTACTAATAAAACATTGACTTTTCTTCCCTTGTCGAAGATGATTAATGGGAGATGGGGCATTTTTCTGGTCCCCCGTCTTCCTCATGCTTAGCCCCATTAGTTTTCAGATTGTAAGGCGTTCGGCCCATTAGTTTGGCGATTTAAGACCTTTCGCCTCATTTCTTTGTAAATATTAAGACTTTTCGTGTCATTTAGGTATTGATTTTTGCCTGGCGAGCAATAGCGTGCCTGTATGCGGGAAATTTTTCAATCGAAAAATGTATAAAATTGATCTTGCAGGCGGGTGTTGGGAGAGGTGTTTTTTAAGCTTGATGGAGGTCTAGGGAGGAAACTAAAACGAAATAATAATAATATGATGCATAAACAAGCAAATAAATACGCCCATCCCCCCTTAAGAACTTGTACAGTCGCGCTAATAAGTGATGTCGCGGCACCAAGTATGTTTTGATCAATAATTGGTATCGGCAATATCTAAGCTTCATTTCTTCATATCGAGTGAAATATACAAACATGTTCCTACACTTACCCACCCTATTCAAAATCTGACATACATTAATACAGCCCAGAGCGAGCCAGACGTAATGACAGCTGAGACATAACTTATTAGCGCGACCGTACATAAAGCTCTTCCATCTGTTATATTATGTACTAAGAAATAAATTATATAATATACATTGCTTTAACCGTTAGAACATACAATTACGCATTCCTTTTCTGTTTTCTGGCTGTTATCAGACAATTACATTCAGATTGGGAAGGTACATGGAAGTCAGAGGGTTAATTGAGGCAGTCGTTACCCTCATAATTCCCACAGATCATTCCTAATCGTCTAATGATAACCAAAATAAATTGTCAAAATGCGTCGTAATCTTGAGAGGGTTAACCTTTTAAGACCACCATTATGTATCAATACGTAGGAGAATTTTCGGTGTGTCGTATTTTGGTTTATAAATATGTTCCTTAATGTGTATATAATTATATATACAGTATATTAGTTTTCTAGGTGACTCATCCATGTTCTTTCTCTTTCAACCCCTTCTCCCCCTTCACATTCAACCGGTAAACATGGTAGCGCCGAAGCTGAAGAAAAAACGAGAAAAAAAAAAGCCGGCACACATATAAAAATAATCCACCACGGCTATTCGTATGCAGGGGAGTGTACGCGCGTAAAAATCCTATACCCTCCGATTTCCCGCCGAGACTATTTTAATCAGCTCCCAACTCCACCAAATTACACCAATCACTCAGGGTGTCTCAGTCGCCAATGGAGCTTCTCTGAAACGCTCGGATTTTCATCATATATCAGGAATTAGGGATATCAGAGAGGCGAGGTGGGCTAGTCTCGCGGGACCTGGGTGTGGCGGAAGACAAAGCCGGGCGCAGGGATCGGGAGGCGGCGGTTAATAAGTCTTCCCGGGCTGTGATTGGCTGGGCGCGGGATCCAGGCGCCTCCGTGATTGGGTATCGATGAGCTAAGCGGTCTGGGGGAGGCCCGGGGGTGGGGTAGAGGCTAGCGCGGGAAAGGAAAGAAAACAAAAAAGGGCGGGGGTTTATCGCCAACGGAAGAAAGGAAGGGGTTACTAAGGTAGGTGTCTTAAGTTTCCCGAGGTACTACGGGTTAAAGTGGATCATTGTCCCTGCAGACGGCGAGGCAGACGCAGCAGGAGGTGTGTGGAAGCGAGACAGGAGAGGCAGGGAGCGGAGTCTTGGGGTAGCTTAGTAGTGTTGAAGAGGGACCAGGGTTTCCATCCATCCCCCCCTCCTGCTCAAAATTCAGCTGCTGTCCAAACCCGCGCTCTATGGTGGCGTCTAGGGGGCCTGTACAATGGTTAGAGCGTGTACGTTCTGTATTTGGTATCCTGGGTTCGAATCCTGGGAGAATTTAAATTGTAAAACTTGCAAAATAAACAAACCAAAACTGGGACGACACAAGATAAATGCAAAACAACTAATCAAAATCGCTATGCTATGGTTTAATTCATTTCATTAGGGGATTATTGATGTTAACTCACTCTGAATCGGCAACGTCATTTTCATCATATTCTGGCAACAGTATTAGAAGGATCTGTGGGAGGTAACAGGATGAATTGAGATAGTTTGTAGCATATTAATAGTTAGAGGTCCTTCCTAAACTTCATAAAGTAATATAATAGTTACCAGAATCCAATGCAAAGGACGTCACCGGTACAGAATGGGTAAAGGACGACGTTAGAAATATAATGTGGGAACCGCCACAAAAGCTACAACCGTATTCTTAAGGGGGTAGTGCTTGGTTTTGGGAGGCTACTTATTCATATATTCAGTTAATTTCGAGTTTCATCGCTATACCTCCATCAAGCTTAATAAAAAAAACTGTACTCCCTTTCAAGATATATTAGTAATTTTTCGGTAGAATAATGTCGCGGCCGAAGGCCGGTTACTTAAAAAATTACAGGCTCACTATCGCTCGCCAGGAAAAAATCGCCACGAAAGGTTTTAATATTGACAAAGTAATGGGGCGAAAGGTCTCAAAATCGCCAAACTAGTAAACGAACGTCGTAAAACCTCAAAACTAACGGGTCTAAACATGAGGGAGAAGGGGGTCCAGAAAAAGCGAGTACCTCCCCCTTAAGCCTACAGTAAGGGTGCTGCCAGTTCCAAATATAACTATATTCGGTTTCATTGCAACTGGCGGTACATTGGTCACTTGCGAGTGTTTGGCTATAAGGAAGTTGGAGCCGTAGCCATCAATATTTAGCAGAATTATCAGCTAAAATGCGATCATAACACATATAGAAATACATCAAACCCAATTGATCATATCTGTTTTGTATCCATCAGAAACCCACATTATTCTTGCATTTATCTTTAATATCGATGTTCACGGCTCCAACTTCCTTATAGCCTGAAACTCGCAAGTCCAGCAAGTTCAGGCATTTTGGCTCGAACGTCCCTTGATTTTGGCCCTGTCACTCTTTCAACTATGAGGGAGGCACTCGCTATAGGCAGTTATGCCTTTTGCCTCCCTCAATCACATAGACAAAAGAAAAAAAAAAAAAAAAAAAAAAAAAAGTGGTCAATTGCAAAGTTCCCATCCAGATTTCTCAGTTATTTAGAATACTTTGTAGTGAAATAGGGTGCAAATTATATACACTTGGTCTTACTATGATGCAGACATATAGTAGTTTCATATCTTCCCATTAACCCTCTCCGACATATGACGCAATTTTGAGCCTATTAGGGATACTTTAAAACCTTTGTTACCATCAGGGGTATTTAGAAATCTTTAGTTTAGTTACTTCAACCTCTGCAGTTGTCTTTGAGTTAGCTGTGTTGAGCCTATTGAGGATACTTTAAAGCCTTTGTTACCATCAGGGGTATTTAGAAATCTTTAGTTTAGTTACTTCAACCTCTGCAGTTGTCTTTGAGTTAGCTGTGTTGAGCCTATTGGGGATACTTTAAAGCCTTTGTTACCATCAGGGGTATTTAGAAACCTTTAGTTTAGTTACTTCAACCTCTGCAGTTGTCTTTGAGTTAGCTGTGTTGAGCCTATTGGGGATACTTTAAAGCCTTTGTTACCATCAGGGGTATTTAGAAACCTTTAGTTTAGTTACTTCAACCTCTGCAGTTGTCTTTGAGTTAGCTGTGGGCAGAAAACTAATTTTGGAGAGGTAACTATAAGAGTGAGAGAACTCTATTTCTTATTGCTAATCTGGCAACCTCTACGCCATATGTGCGTGAAAGGGTTAAGTATCGATAAATTAGCTGTTAAGGGATTCAATTTACTTTCAGATGAAATGAAACACATTATACGCACTGGTATTCCAAATGAAACACATTATACGCACTGGTATTCCAAATTTGATATCACCCAGATTAGCATAATTAGAATTAAAAAATGTCTACAAATTTCGTTCATTAATAATAGTTAAGGGCAGATATCGACTTGAGGGATTTTTGTCTGGACCCCTTTCTCCCTCATGTTTAGCCCCATTGCTTTTGAGATTTTAAGAAAGTCGACCCATTAGTTTGGCGATTTTAAGAACTTTCGCCCCATTTCCGTCAATTTTAAGACCTTTCGTGCAATTTAGGTGTCGATTTTATCCTGGCGAGCGATAGCGAGCCTGTAATTTAAGAGGAACCGGCTTTCAGCCGGGACATTTTTCTACCGAAAAATGTACAAATTTATCTTGAAAGGGGCTCAAGGGGGTGTAATCTTAAGCTTGATGGATATCTAGAGACCAAACTAAAAACCTCCCCTTAAGTGAGATAGTTCGAAGCCTGTTGATTGCTGGAGTCTCCGCTTAAACTAAATATCATCTAATAGTTGCCAGAATATATTAAAAAGACGTCACCGGTACTGAAGGGGTTAAGTAAGTCTTTATTTACTGTTGGTCTGAGTACACCCATTATTTATGTTGGTCTGAGTACACCCATATATAAGTTACGTGTGATTGGTGAACACCGGAATCACTTAAGGTGAGATGGGCCGGTTTTCTGGACCACTTTTTCCTTCGTGTTTAGCCCCATTAGTGTTCAGATGTTAAGGTGTTTTCCCCATTATTATGTCGATTTTAAGACCTTTCGCCCCATTTCTTCGTCAATATTTAGACCTTTTGTGCTATTTAGGTGTCAATTTTTTCCCTGGCGAACGATAGTGAGCCTGTAATGTTGGAAGAACCGGCCTTCGGCCTGGACATTTTTCTACCGAAAAATGTACAAATTAATCTAAAAGGGGGATCTAATGGATGTTTTTTTTAAAGTTGATGGAGGTCTAGGGAGGAAACTAGAAAAATAATGATTACATGCAAAAATCGCCCAAAAATTGAACCGCCCCCCTCTTAACCCTTACAATACCAGGGACGTCCTTGTTATAATTGTCTGATAACTACTCGATGATTATATTCAGCGTGGGAATAACATCTAGCAATAATAAGGCTTCAAACTATCTCAACCAACCTTATTTAGCTACCATAGATCCTTCCTAAGCTGCAGAATATCGTCTAAATATAGCTAGCATGCCCACGTCGCTGGTACTCAAAGGTTAACAGCGTAGTCAGTCCATATACGAAGTTTGAATCAATTGAATTACATTAAGTTAATTTTAACACTTAATATCATACCCTTCCTGAGCCTAAGAAAACCAAGTGAGGGTATTTTAGAATATATTTACCATACGACTGGTGTTTTCGTATGTCTATATTTATTTATTAATACCGGTATATAAAGTACGGATATATAATTTTGACGCCAGAAATAATACAGCGTGATCAATTTTGACGCCAGAAATAATACAGCGTGATCAATTTTGACGCCAGAAATAATACAGCGTGATCAATTTTGACGCCAGAAATAATACAGCGTGATCAATTTTGACGCCAGAAATAATACAGCGTGATCAATTTTGACGCCAGAAATAATACAGCGTGATCAATTTTGACGCCAGAAATAATACAGCGTGATCAATTTTGACGCCAGAAATAATACAGCGTGATCAATTTTGACGCCAGAAATAATACAGCGTGATCAATTTCCTACCAATAAAATGTCAGGTTGCACAGAATGTATTAAGGGAATAGTGTTTTTTGTGTTTTTTTTTTTTTTTTTTTTTTTTTTTGGTCTATTAATTCATTTATTTATTTATTTTTTAGTTTCCTCGCTAGACCTCCATCAAGCTTAGAAATACACCCCCTAGACCCCCTTTCAAGATAAATTTGTACATTTTTCGGTAGAAAAATTTCCCGGCCGAAGCCAGGCTTCTCTTAAAATTACAGGCTTGCTATCGCTCGCCAGGATAAAAACGACACCTAAATGGCACGAAAGGTCTTAATATTGACAAAAAATAGGGAAAAAGGTCTTAAAATTGACAAACTAATGCAAGGAACGTCTTAACATTTCAAAACTAATATGCTAAACACGACAGAGAAGGAGGTCCAGAAAAAGCGAGCAATACCCCCTTAATCACTGAGTAATACATAATCATATCTCAGAAACGTAGATTGGTGTCCTCATTATTATCTATCTATCTATATGCTCAGGCCCCATCCCCATTTTGGGGGTAGCCGACTCAAGACAGAGCAAGAACAGGGAAAACACAAAAACAACATAAAACTAAAAATAAACACAGATAAAAAACACAAACTCACACACATCCTCATTATTAATATTGGATAAGTGTAAGTGCAAAACAATTCAGCATAGCCTCAAATTATATATATATATATATATATATATATATATATATATATATATATATATATATATACTCCCAGCCGGACTCGAACCACCGAAAGTCAAGACGCTGACTTTCGGTGGTTCGAGGTTGGCTGGGAGTATATAAACATTTAGTAGTTCACGTATATTTGTAAGATATATACAGTATCATATATATATATATATATATATACAGTATATAATTATAGATTAAATATATTTGTTTCCTCACTCTCTCCTACATACGACCATTTATCAAATACCCGAAACATAATTACCCTAGCGGCATTTGTCTACTAAAATATAAAGTATTATTATACCTCCAACCTAGCGTTAACCTCAACCAAATATATAAATACAGAAATATTTATTATACAATTAAACTCTAAATTTGGCAAAATATAATTGACCCCTCCTTCACCGGCAACGTCTTTCTAATTCTAATTCTGACGATTTCATTCGGTTTAGAGAGGGCCTCCAGCAATTAACAGGCTTCGGTAGTACACACTCACACATTTTTACTACCACAGATCTTTCTTAAACTGAACAAAATCGTCTAAATATAGCTAGACTAAAATTAAAAAGACGTCACCGATACACAAGTGGTTAACTAACAATTATAAATAAATTATAAATTATAAAGTACAATCGGACATATCGGATACCAGTTGCCGATACAAATTCACCGCCGACGTCACGCGATCAACTGTATCGGCTAACTGTATCGGAGGCTACAAACTATCTCAATTAAAGGGAGATGGGCCGTTTTTCTGGCCCCCCATGTTTAGCCCCATTAGTTTTCAGATTATAAGACGTTCAACCCATTAGTGTTGGCGATTTAAGTCCCTTTCCCCATTTTTGTGGTCAATATTAAGACTTTTCATGCCATTTAGGTGTTTTTCTTGGCGAGCGATAGCGAGCCTGTAGTTTTAGGAGGGACCGGCCTTTGGCCGGGAAATTTGTCTACCGAAAAATTTACAAATTTATCTTGATAAGGGATCTAGGGGGTGTATTTTTAAAGTTTGATGGAGGTCTAGGAAGGAAACTAAAGCAATAATAAATAAATACAAAAAAATCGACCAAAAAGTGAACCATCCCCCCTTAATCTAACACAGATCCTTCCAAAGCTGAAGGAAATCATCTACTAGTTGCCAGAATATAATGAAAAGGACGTCCCTGGTACAGAGTGGGTTAATAAGACTTTTCGCCCCCAACTATGTGCAACTCCCAACCTAAGAGTGAAACGTTACTCTCAAACTTTCTTCTATTCAACAGCTGAGCTCTGGAACTCTCTCCCAGAATCAGTCTTTCCCTCTTCCTATGACATAAATTGCTTCAAACTCCGTGTGTCCAGGTATTTTGGCTCGAACGTCCCTTGATTTTGGCCCTGTCACTCTTTCAACTATGGGGGAGTCACTCGCTGCGGGCAATTCTGCCTTTTGTCTCCCTCCTGAGGATCATCAGGCATTTTGGTAGTATATATTTTTTGGCTCTCATTACACGATTATATATATATATATATATATATTGGCTCTCATTACACGATTATATATATATATATATATATATTGGCTCTCATTACACGATTATATATATATATATATTGGCTCTCATTACACGATTATATATATATATATATTGGCTCTCATTACACGATTATATATATATATATATTGGCTCTCATTACACAATTATATATATATATATATTGGCTCTCATTACACGATTATATATATATATTTTGGCTCTCATTACACAATTATATATATATATATTGGCTCTCATTACACGATTATATATATATATATATATTGGCTCTCATTACACAATTATATATATATATATTGGCTCTCATTACACAATTATATATATATATATATTGGCTCTCTTTACACGATTATATATATATATTGGCTCTCATTACACGATTATATATATATATATATATATATTGGCTCTCATTACACGATTATATATATATATATATATATTGGCTCTCATTACACAATTATATATATATATATATTGGCTCTCATTACACGATTATATATATATTTTGGCTCTCATTACACAATTATATATATATATTGGCTCTCATTACACAATTATATATATATATATTGGCTCTCATTACACAATTATATATATATATATTGGCTCTCATTACACGATTATATATATATATTTTGGCTCTCATTACACGATTGAATTAAGCTTAGGAAGGACATATGGCAGTCAGAGGGTTAATTGAGACAGTCTTTACCCTTTTCACTCCCACAGATCCTTCCTAATCTGTAGAAAATCGTCTAATGATAACCAGAATATATTGTCTAAACTCGTCAGGATCTTCAAGGGGTTAAGGGAGCCCACCTCGCTTTTTCTCTCTTTCTTTCCCTCTCTCTTTGGCTTGTATCCATTCTGCCCCATTCAGCCTACTGTTTTAAGACGTTTACCCCCATCCAGGTGTCAATATTTTTCTGGCGAGCGGTAGCGAGCCAGCATAAATATATCTTTGTTTTGACAGCAAGCTAAATTTGTATATTTTTTCAATAGAAAAATGTCTCCGGCGAAGCCTGATTTCTCCATACAATGCTGGCTCGCTATCGCTCGCCAGGAAGAAATCGACACCTGGATGGGGATAAACGTCTTAAAATAGTTGGCTGAATGGGGCCGAATGGATACAAGCCAGGGAAAGAGAGCAAAGGAGAGAAAGATAAAACAAAACGGTGACCCTCCCTTAATGATATATTAGTGTTGAATCCAGTTATAGGCAGTTACATAATTATAGATTGTCCACTAAATTAATCAAACACACACAATGGTATATACAGTACAATCATTGGGTATATTGATAGTGATTTACCTTTCCATGGGTGTATTAGATCAGTTTATTAACCCTTTCACGCTCATATGACGCAGAGGTTGCCAGATTAGCAATAAGAAATAGAGTTCGCTCACTCTTATAATTACCTCTCCAAAATTAGTTTTCTGCCCACAGCTAACTCAAAGACAACTGCAGAGGTTGAAGTAACTAAACTAAAGGTTTCTAAATACCCCTGGTGGTAACAAAGGCTTTAAAGTATCCCCAATAGGCTCAACACAGCTAACTCAAAGACAACTGCAGAGGTTGAAGTAACTAAACTAAAGGTTTCTAAATACCCCTGATGTTAACAAAGGCTTTAAAGTATCCCCAATAGGCTCAACACAGCTAACTCAAAGACAACTGCAGAGGTTGAAGTAACTAAACTAAAGGTTTCTAAATACCCCTGATGGTAACAAAGGCTTTAAAGTATCCCCAATAGGCTCAACACAGCTAACTCAAAGACAACTGCAGAGGTTGAAGTAACTAAACTAAAGGTTTCTAAATACCCCTGATGGTAACAAAGGCTTTAAAGTATCCCCAATAGGCTCAACACAGCTAACTCAAAGACAACTGCAGAGGTTGAAGTAACTAAACTAAAGGTTTCTAAATACCCCTGATGGTAACAAAGGCTTTAAAGTATCCCCAATAGGCTCAACACAGCTAACTCAAAGACAACTGCAGAGGTTGAAGTAACTAAACTAAAGGTTTCTAAATACCCCTGGTGGTAACAAAGGCTTTAAAGTATCCCCAATAGGCTCAACACAGCTAACTCAAAGACAACTGCAGAGGTTGAAGTAACTAAACTAAAGGTTTCTAAATACCCCTGATGTTAACAAAGGCTTTAAAGTATCCCCAATAGGCTCAACACAGCTAACTCAAAGACAACTGCAGAGGTTGAAGTAACTAAACTAAAGGTTTCTAAATACCCCTGATGGTAACAAAGGCTTTAAAGTATCCCCAATAGGCTCAACACAGCTAACTCAAAGACAACTGCAGAGGTTGAAGTAACTAAACTAAAGGTTTCTAAATACCCCTGATGGTAACAAGGCTTTAAAGTATCCCCAATAGGCTCAACACAGCTAACTCAAAGACAACTGCAGAGGTTGAAGTAACTAAACTAAAGGTTTCTAAATACCCCTGATGGTAACAAAGGTTTTAAAGTATCCCCAATAGGCTCAACACAGCTAACTCAAAGACAACTGCAGAGGTTGAAGTAACTAAACTAAAGGTTTCTAAATACCCCTGATGGTAACAAAGGTTTTAAAGTATCCCCAATAGGCTCAACACAGCTAACTCAAAGACAACTGCAGAGGTTGACGTAACTAAACTAAAGGTTTCTAAATACCCCTGATGGTAACAAAGGTTTTAAAGTATCCCCAATAGGCTCAAAATCGCGTCATATGTCGGAGAGGGTTAACACCAATATACCTTAACCCCTTCTGTACCGACAAGGTCTTTTTAGTTGTATTCCGGCTACTATTAGACGAATATATTCAGCTTATAAAGGTCCTCCAGTAATTAGCAGGCTTCGACCTATCTCATCCAACCCTTTTCTCTACCACACATTCTTCTTTAACTGCACAACATCGTCTAAATATATCCAGAATAAAACCACAAAGACCTCGTCGGTACAGAAGGGGTTAAGGGGGTAGGTGTTATTTATTTGTTTATTAATATATTCTAATATAAATATATTTATTAATATTTTGCTTTCCTCCTTAGGCCTTATATCGATATTTAGCAGAATTACGAGCTAAAATATGGTTGTGCTAAATATACAAACAAATAAAACCCAATTCAACATATTTTCTATCCATCAGAAACCTACATTATTATTGCATTTCTGTTTAATAGCGATGTTTACGACTCCAACTTCCAGCCTGAAAATCCCTCGTGATCTATCATAAAACATGGGTATGAAAGGGGTAATTAAGGAGACCCCCAACACCATACCCATATAATAGTATCATCAATTCCCGTCCACTCACCAACTCTATGCCATCTCTCTCTCTTCGCCGCAATGTTGCATCTCTCTCGCTATGCTATCGCGACTACAATAATCAGTGTTCCTCGGAGCTTTCCCAGTGTATACCACCTCCTCTACGTAGGGTACGTAGTACCCGCCTTGCAACACAATCCCACCCCTACTCTGTGCAACTCTCCAACCCAAGAGTGAAACGCTATTCTCAGACTTTCTTCTATTCAACTGCTGAGCTCTGGAACTCTCTCCTAGAATCAGTCTTTCCCTCTTCCTATGACTTAAATTGCTTCAAACTCCGTGTGTCCAGGCATTTTAGCTTGAACGTCCCTTGATTTTGGCCCTGTCACTCTTTCAACTCTGGGGGAGGCACTCACTGCAGGCAGTTATGCCTTTTGTCTCCCTCATTCACATAGAAAAACAAAATATATATCTCACGCACTCACACGCACATTCACTGTCACTCTCTCTCTCTCTCCCCTTATCTATCTATCTATATATCTATCTATCTCACGCACTCAGACACACACACAAACACACACTCTCTCTCTCTCTGTCAGCTCCCCTTTTTCCATAACCTCCCTCCGGTTCCTCCCCCCCCCCCCCCTCACTGATTTTCTTTTTCCTCCTCCCTCCCCCTCCCCCTCCCCTACCCCCCTCCCTCTTTTCCTCTTCACGGTAATCACTATGCATCGGGGGGGGGGGGGGGGACAAGAAGAGGGGAGAGCAGATAACGGGAGAGAGAGATTTATATAGATACACTGGCCACACAGACCTTACGATCCAAACGAGGTGGTCAGGACATAATTCTAGTAGAGATGAGAGAGAGAGAGAGAGAGAGAGAGAGAGAGAGAGAGAGAGAGAGAGAGAGAGAGAGAGAGAGAGAGAGATGGAAACAAGACGAGGGGAGAGAGAGAGATTTACATATATATACATAGATACACTCGCCACACAGACCTTACGTACAAACGAGGTGGTCAGGACTTAATTCTAGTAGATGGTAGAGATGAGAGAGAGAGAGAGAGAGAGAGAGAGAGAGAGAGAGAGAGAGAGAGAGAGAGAGAGAGAGAGAGAGAGAGAGAGGAACTTGTGGAGGAATATGGTAGCTGAAATGCAGACAATAAAGCCGCCCCATTAGTTTGGCGATTTTAAGGCCTTTCGCCCAATTTCTTTGTAATGGTAATTCTTTCGTGCAATTTAGGTGTCGATTTTTTCCTGGCGAGCAATAGCGAGCCTGTAATTTAGTTGAGTAATTCAGTTTTCTACCGAAAAATGTACAAAATCTATCTCCAATGGGGGTCTTGGGGTGTTTATTTTAAGCTTGCTGGAGGTCTAGGGAACAAAGTAAAAAACTAAATAATAATAATAATAATAATAATAATAATAATAAAAATAAAATTAATAATAAAAATAAAATTAATAATAATAATAATAATAATAATAATAATAATAATAATACAAATACTAGAAATAAAAATAATAATAGTAATTATATAGAAAATCGAACACGTTTATCAGCTCCAATTAAGTCTTAAATCCGTTGCAAGATTTCCTATTATTATTATTATTATTATTATTATTATGTTAAGCCTCTGAAGATTATGACGCATTTTGACAGTTTATCCTGGCTATCATTAGGCAGCTTTATATAGTTTAGGAAGGATCTGTGGGAAGTATTAAGAGTAAAGACCACCTCATTCAACCTTTCTGGCGTCCACACACTCTTCCTAATCTGAATAAAATCGTCTAATAATAGCCGGGCAGCCGAAAAGGAGTGAGTCATTGATCCTCAAGAGGGTAAAGCCGGTATCACACGAGAGCATTTTATAGTCAACATTCGATGATCAACATTTTTCTGGCAACATTTCTGGAATATTTTGCACTGGTATCAGAAACTAGACTGTTGATAGATGAAATTAGGTGACCGAAATATTATAAATGTTGACCTCATAAGCTGCCAGACCAGTGTTGAGGATAGATGTTGAGTAAAAAAGCTCTCGTATGATACCGGCTTAACATTGCACAGTGCACGATTGGAAGTTCTAAGATACAAAATTAAGTCAGAATGAAAGCAAAAATGGCTACAATTATTCACTAAATTTGTTGTCTTTTTCAAGTATTGTAGTGTAGTTTGGTGTATTTTATTGTATTTTACTATACCTTAGCGCATTTGTAGTGTATCTTAGAGTAATTTTAGTGTATTTTACTGCATAGTTAGTGTATTTTACTGCATAGTTAGTGTATTATAGTGCATATTTAGTGTATTTTACTGCATAGTTAGTATATTTTAGTGTATTTTACTGCATAGTTAGTGTATTTCAGTGTATTTTACTGCATAGTTAGTGTAGTGTATTTTAGTGCATATTTAGTGTATTTTACTGCATAGTTAGTGTATTTTAGTGCATATTTAGTGTATTTTACTGCATAGTTAGTGTATTTTAGTGCATATTTAGTGTATTTTACTGCATAGTTAGTGTATTTCAGTGTATTTTACTGCATAGTTAGTGTATTTTAGTGCATATTTAGTGTATTTTTAAGTTAGTTAGTTTACTGCATAGTTAGTGTTATTAGTGTATTTTAGCATTAGTGTGTATTTGTTATTTTAGTGTATTTCAGAGTATTTATAGTGTATTCTCAGTGTACTGGTGTATTTCTCAGTATGTTTTAGTGTATTTCAGTGTATCTAGTGCAGTTCAGTGAATTAAATGTATTGTTAGTGTACGTAATGAATTTCTAGTGCATTTTGAGCCTATTTACTGTATTTTTAGTGTATTTCTACTGTACTTTAGAGTACTATTACTATATTCGTATTATAGTGTATATTTAGTGAATTCTTAGTGTATTAAAGTGTATTAATAGTGTATTAACCGTATTTTCAGTGTATATTTAAGTGTATTTTAGTGTATTATTACTGTATTTATCGTATTATACTGTATATATTAGTGAATTCTTAGTGTATTAACCGTATTTCAGTGTATATTTCAGTGTATATTTAAGTGTATTTTAGTGTACTATTAGTGTATTCATGTGTACCATTTTCCTTACAATTATGCGTTCATCATTTCCTGTGTAGTCTGCCCTCTATGGGAAGGGTTAGGGAGAATGAAGGACAAACAAGGAACAGGAAAAATTAGTCGAGGAAATTAAAGAGGGGGGAAAATAGAAGGAGGGGAGGAAATGCGAAGAGGTGGAGGAGCAGAAACGAGGGAGAAAGAGAGTAGGGGAGGGGAGGGAATGAGAGGGGAAAAGAAGTAGAAAAGAGGGAGAAAGAGAGTAGGAGGGGAAATGAGAGGGGAGGAAGAGTAGACAGTGATCAACCTCATCACCACCATCATCATGATCATCATCATCAACATCATCATGATCATAACAACATCATCATCATCATCATTAACAACATCAACATCATTATAATCAACAACAATACCATCAACATCATTATCATCAACAACAACACCATCAACAACAACAACACCATCATCAACAACAACACCATCATCAACAACAACAACACCATCATCAACAACAACAACACCATCATAATCAACAACAACACCATCATCAACAACAACAACACCATCATCAACAACAACAACACCATCATCAACAACAACAACAACATTCATCAACAACATCATCATCATCATCATTATCTTTTCTAGCTCTCTATTCATTTGTTTAATTTTTCTTTATTTCTTATTATATTATTTATTTGTATATACTATTGTTGTTATTGTTATTATTATTTGTATTGTTGTTTATACATACTGCTAGTCCTCATAGGGGAGGTGTGGTGGAGTGGTCTTGCCACTGGCCTGGTAATCCAAAGGTCCCGGGTTCAAATCCCGATGTATCAATGGGAAGATATTATTGGGATGGAATTTGTGCTGTACCTGGTATCAGTGCATTACCACAAGCCCACCGAAACGTCAATAAAATACCCTCATTGTTCCCTGATTAAAATAGCACTGTATGAATATTCCCATATTCAAAATATGCTATAGGGGTGCAATGCCTGGTGAGTTATCTGCTCAACAGGTGGCGTTGTTTGTGTGTAAGTGTGAGAGTCCGAGTGTAGGGAATGAGACAGTGAAGCACGGGAACGAGGTGGCTTCAGAGATGGGGTCGTTTCGGGCCATGAGTGAGCACGGTGCCTCATGTGAAGGCAAGATGGCAGGTGCTCGTTGTACTCTACGTGCTTCACATGTCTCACTCCCTAGACTGGAACAAGACCTCACGGGCTTCACTGTTCATTGTAAAGCGGTGAATGTTAAGGCTCTCAGCCTATGCCCGAGAGGAAGTAAGTTGGAATATAGAAAAAAAAAAAAAAAAAAAAAAAAAACTTGTTACATACCGTAGCTTTCTTAAATTACAGTTTACTCTCCTGTTAACCCTTTCAAGCTCTTATACGCATTTCTGTTTTGTTTTCTGGTAATTATTAGACGATTTTATTCAGATTAGGAAGGGTATAATTATGGAAGTCAGAGGGTTGATTGAAATACTCTTTACCCTTTCAATACCCACAGATCCTTCCTAAGCTTCATAAATTCGTTTAATGATAGCCAAAATAAACTGCTAAAACGCGTCAGAGCTTCAAGGGGTTAATGCTAAATTTACTTGTATAATTATTGTATCGACCAATTAATCAATTATAATTATTATTATTATTATTATTATTATTATTATTATTATTTATACAGTTATATATATTTTGCCGCTTACAATCAATTCTACGAGTTTGCCATGAACAGGGTGATTTGGCTGTGTAGTGAACGATCCCGTGATGAGGCCTAACTGCATTATACCGCTAACGACCAATTAGGGGGAGGTATTTGGTTTTGGACCCCCTTCCCCCGTATACTTAGCCCCATTAGTATTAGTTAGGAAATCTTAAGACGTTCGCCTCATTGGTTTGGGTAATTTCATACTGTTCGCCCCCTTCAGTACCATGACTTAATGTTCATCATATTCCGGTTACCCTTAGACGATATTCTTTAGCTTATAATCTACCTCTAGGACTCAATGGGTTAAATACGATATCAATAAACCCCCTGAATAAAACATTTCCATCTTAAACTGCCTAAAGTCCTCTAATTTTAGAAATGGTTAAGACCTTTCATGCCATGTAGTCGATATTTTCCACGCGAACGATAGTGAGCCTGATAATTATTTAGTGGGAACAGGCCTTTGGCCGGAAAATTTGTCTACGGAAAAAAATGTACAAATTTATCTTGAAGGGAAGATACAACCAATAAAGATACCAAGATACAAACCCATAAAGATACCAAGATACAAACCAATAAAGATAGCAAGATACAACCAATAAAGATAGCAAGATACAAACCAATACAGATAGCAAGATACAAACCAATAAAGATAGCAAGATACAACCAATAAAGATAGCAAGATACAAACCAATACAGATAGCAAGATACAAACCAATAAAGATAGCAAGATACAAACCCATAAAGATAGCAAGATACAACCAATAAAGATAGCAAGATACAACCAATAAAGATAGCAAGATACAACTCATAAAGATAACAAGATACAACCAATAAAGATAGCAAGA
Organism: Paralithodes platypus; assembly: GCA_032716605.1. Taxonomy (NCBI): domain Eukaryota; kingdom Metazoa; phylum Arthropoda; class Malacostraca; order Decapoda; family Lithodidae; genus Paralithodes; species Paralithodes platypus. Next base: position 1,325,686 of record CM064480.1, read on the forward strand.
TACAACCAATAAAGATAGCAAGATACAAACCCATAAAGATAGCAAGATACAACCAATAAAGATAGCAAGATACAACCAATAAAGATAACAAGATACAACCAATAAAGATAGCAAGATACAACCAATAAAGATAGCAAGATACAACCAATAAAGATAGCAAGATACAACCAATAAAGATAACAAGATACAACCAATAAAGATAGCAAGATACAACCAATAAAGATAGCAAGATACAACTCATAAAGATAGCAAGATACAACCAATAAAGATAGCAAGATACAACCAATAAAGATAGTAAAGCTAAGGACCAACTAAGATAGCGAGGTTCTAGTGTGATGATGGTTCCGTAGCCCCCTAAACGACCAATTCGAGGAGTCGGCCAAGAACAGGGTGATTTGGCCGTGCAGCGAGCGATCCCTTGATGAGGCCTAACTGCATTATACCGCTAACGACCAATTACAAGCCGCGGGATGAGAGAGAGAGAGAGAGAGAGAGAGAGAGAGAGAGAGAGAGAGAGAGAGAGAGAGAGAGGCTTAGATAGATAGGCATTATAGACTTAGCAAGATGGATACAAATATAAGTCACTTAGTTATATATATATATATATATATATATATATATATATATATATATATATATATATATATATATATACTGTATATATATATATATATATCACGTTTGTTTGTTCGTGCTTGAGTGTGTAATGAAGAGATTTTATTTAAAACCCACCATTCTGAAACAACAGGGAGAGAGATGAAAGAAAGGGTATGGCCACTATGGAGAGAGAGAGAGAGAGAGAGAGAGAGAGAGAGAGAGAGAGAGAGAGAGAGAGAGAGAGAGGTACGTGTGTGTGTGAGAGAGAAAGGGTTTTGGCCACAAGAGAGTGATAAAGAGGAGAGAGAGGGCAGTGGAGAGGGAGATGAGAGGGAGTCAAGATCTACTCTACAGGGAAAGTGGGAGGAGTGAGAGGAGGAGGAGGAGGAGGAGGAAAGGAAAAGGAATAGGAGGAGGAGGAGGAAAGGAAACGGAGGAGGAGGAGGAGGAGGAAAGGAAAAGGAATAGGAGGAGGAGGAGGAGGGAGAGGGGGAGGAGGAGGGAGAGGAGGAGGAGGAGGAGGAGGAGGAAAGAAAATGGAGAAAGAGGAGGAGGAAAGGAAATGGAGGAGGAGGAGGAGGAAAGGAAATGGAGAAAGCGGAGGAGGAGGAGGAGGAGGAGGAGGAGGAGGAGGAAAGGAAATGGAGAAAGCGGAGGAGGAGGAGGAGGAGGAGGAGGAGGAGGAGAGGAAATGGAGGTAAAGGAGGAGGGAGAGGGAGAGGAAGAGGAAGGGAATACATAGGAATACGGAGGATCACAACCTGCAACAAACCTATTGGTCCTTACGGGATAGTTTGGATATCTAAACTATTATAGGTAGCGCCAACGAACTTGAAAATAATCATAAGGGAATATCACTATACCCTGATCCAAACAAGTAGGCCAAAACTCTTGAACGTTTACCTCTATAACTCACAAACGACTAGAGTAATCCAGCTACTATTTCTACTATTTGGGAAATGGTGATGGGCTGGTCTATCAGAGTGAGAACTGAGCGATCTCTGCCATACCCATAGCTTACTCTGACTGTTCCTTTAACTTATATATTTTCTAGATCTCGAGTGACGGCGTCTCTTCCGTGGATTGACCTCCCAATCTACCAAGATTGGAAGCCAAAGCGTCACATTTTCCCCTTGCCCCTCAACTTTCTCTTCATAATTGCTGAGGGGCACAGGGCCCTGGGTGGTGCTTTGGTTTCCCGGGCGTTTCCGCACCCTCCTCAGCTCCCCGCCATGGAGTGGCTTCGGTCACCCAGGCTTATTTGTGGTCGGCAGGGAGGGTTCTGTGGGGGCGCTCGGTTATGGCCTTGGAATTGCTCGGGGCCTTGGGGCTGTTCGGCCAGGCAGCTTGGGGAACAACAACAACAACAACTATTTGGGAAGGGTCAGCCAGGAAATAGCTGTGGGAATTTACAGCCCATTTGCTCTAGCCCCTTTTGAGTTACAGAGGTTAGAGTTTATGATTTCTGGACTATTCTCTATCTGGAAAAGGGTATAGTGATGGTACAGTCGGCCAAATAAGTTATGTCTATGCACCAAGTATATTTTGATCAATAATTGGTATCAGCAATATCTAAACATGATTTCTTCATTTCGAGTGAGATATAAAAGCATATTCCTACTCTTACCCACCCAATTCAACATCTGACAGACATTAATACAGCACAGAACAAGCCAAACGTAATGACAGCTAAGGCCTGACTTATTAGCGCTATCATAATTATAATAATTCTTGTCTTCTAAACTTTAGGGTACATTGCTAGTGATGCGTGTGTGTGTGAGAGAGAGAGAGAGAGAGAGAGAGAATGAGAATATGTGTGTGTGAGAGAGAGAGAGGAGCGAGAGCGAGAGAGGCAATCCGTTAATGAGAAGATAATAGGCAGGCCCGATAAAGAAGGGGGGGGGGGGAGGACAAAGGAGGAGGGGAAGGGGGGGGGCGCCTGAAGGAGAAAAGGCGGAGGGGGAAAGAAAGGGGGAAGAGAATGAAAAGGGGATGGGGAGGGAGGTGAGGAAAGGAAAAAAGAAAAGGGGAGAAGGGAGGGAATAAAGGGGGAGGGGAGAGGATAGGTAAAGAAAATGGGGAAAGGCGAAGAAAATGGGGAGGGGAGAAAAAATTGACTGAAATATGGGGAAGCAAATGGGAAACGAGGTAGAAAAAAAGAGAGAGGGGGATGGTGAGGGAAAATAGAAAGAGGGGGTTGGAGGAAAGAGGGAGGGTGGGTAGAAAGAAAGGGAGAGAAGGGGGGTAGGGAGGGAGGGAAGGAGAAGAAGGAGAGGGAGGGAGGAAGAGAGAGAGGGGGGGGGGGGGGGGGGGAGGGAGAAAGATGGAGGGAGGGGGAGAGAAAGGGGGGAAGTGGGGTCATAGGTAAAGGAGAGGAGGATGAGAGAAAAGAAAAGAAGAAAGGGGGTAGGGATGGGGGGAGGGGAGATGAAGTGGAGGGAGGGTTTAGAATGAAAGGATGAGGAGGGGAAGGGGGTAGAAGAGAATGAAGGGGAGGGAGAGAAGGGAGGAGGAGGAGAGAAAGGGGTAAAGCTGAGGGAGAAGCGGGTAGGGGAGGGGGTGGGGGGGCTAAGAAGGGGCTAAATAGCAGGGAGGAATGTGAAAGACAGAGAGAGAGAGACGAGAGAAGGGGGGGGAGTAATTGAGAGAAGGAAAGAAAGAGAGAGAAAGGAAGAGGAGGAGGGAGGGGGACCGGGGGGGGGGGGGAGGCGCTGATGAGAAAGAGAGAATGGGTGAAGTAGTGATGAATGGGAGGGAGGGAGGGGGGAGGTGTATAATGAACGTGTGATGAAAGGGGTGGGATGGAGGAATTGATAAAGATGATGACACATGGATAATGGTGGAAGGTAGTGCTAATACTGAAAAGCGCAACATGTAAAGAGCTAATAATAACGGCAGAGGATAACGCAAGAATAAGGAAGATAAATGCAAATAACGCAATAAATGCAAATCACGCAATAAATAGATAAATATGAAATGACGGATAACGAAAGAATAACGCAAAAATAACGAAATAACCAGAAAACAGAAGACACAACGGAAGATAACGAACGACTAAGGAAGATCAAAGGAAAACAACGCAATAAATAAATAAATCAGAAATTAAGGTTAACCCGTTCAGTACCAGTTCTGTTCTTTTCCCTTTACACTGGCTAATAATAGACGATTAAATTCAGCTTAGGAAGAGCCTCCAGCAATTAACAGGCTTCGTACTATCTCAATTAACCCATTTACTACCACAGATCCTTCTTAAGCTGCACAACATCGTCTAAATATAGCTAGATTATAGTGAAAAAGACGTCGCCGGTACAGAAGGGGTTAAGGAAAAGACAAGAGGTATAATATAGCTAATTTGATTAAGGATAATTATGTTTGGATAAATACTGTACATGCCTTCTATAGGATCAAAAGTACAAATGGAATAACAATACAAAAATAACAAATGGAATAATAATAACATTTAAATGAACAAAAAAGAGGAATAACGGAAAAAAAGAAAGAGAACCGGCGAATATTTAATAATGACGGGGCTTAACCGGGGTAGTGAATTAAGGAGTCGTGTAGAGGAGAATGGCTGGGGGATTAGTGATGTGGAGTGTGTTGACAGAGGAGAGAGAGAGAGATAGATAGACATTTACATAGATTTACATATATACACTGGCCACACAGATCTTACGATCCCTGCGAGGTGGCCAGGACTTAATCCTAGTAGAAATAACAACCCTAAGAGAAAGTGGAAGGAAAGGATAGCAAAGATGAAGGCTCTCTCCCCACCCTCCGGCAATTTACCGTACATGAAAATAGTTAGAAGTGAATAACCTTGCAGGGCTTGGAAATCGCCTGAAGGAATTTATAGAATAGTTAGAAATGGAAAGGAATGGCATGCACACCTTCACTCTCTTTTTCAGCACTCTTCAATTGAAAACAGTGTTCATTTCTGCCAGGTTCTCTTGTCAGTGATCAGCTTCTACTGCAGACCAACTTCTCTGTGATATGAGTCTAACCTTGTGTTAAATGTGCATATTGAGCCATTGTCTATAACTTCATTAGGGAGCTTATTCCGTTCACCAATTATACTGTGGGTGAAGACATTGTTAGTGATGTCTAGGTTAGCTTTCCTGCCTGTTAGTTTAAATTTGTTTGTATTTGTTTCCTTTTGTGGAAATCTGGCTATCTTAAATAGATTATTGAAATTTACGCTACTAAATCCTTTTAGTATCTTAAAACACTATATCAGTTGTCCCTTTATTCTTCATTTCTTAAGCGAAAACAGATCGAGTTCTCTTAATCTCTCATTGTGTGGTTTATTTCTAAGGGAAGGGATCAACTTTCTTGCTCTACACTGAACGGATTCGAGTTTCTCTGTTTTTTACTAAGTTGGGAAACCAAAACTGCACACCATACTCCAGATGCGGCCTCACATTACTTGTGTATACTGATATAACTAATAACTTTAATATTACAATGAACATATCTTCTAATGAATCCTAGTGCTCTATTTGCTGTGTTAGATGCTGCGGTGCATTGGCTTGTAGATTTTAGATTTCCGTGTATAAGCACTCCTAGGTCTTCTATCTGTGATAATCTCTTTACCTTTTCACCATTCATAAGGTATTCATATTTATTGCTTTGAGAGCCTACTTGTAGTATCTGGCATTTGTTTACATTAAAGGGTATCTGCCAATATTCCACGAGAGAGAGAGAGAGAGAGAGAGAGAGAGAGAGAGAGAGAGAGAGAGAGAGAGAGAGAGAGAGAGCGAAAGCGAGAGAGAGAGAGCGAGAGAGAGACCGAGCGAGAGAGGGGGGGGGGGTGAATGAGGATGAGGGGTAAGGTAGCAGCAGCTGTGATTCCTCCTAGACCCCCTTACTCTCCCCCCCCCCCCCCCAAAGAGCTGTCACCGCCCCCCCCCCCCCCCTTTAGAGAAGTTGTCTGCGGGGATAACGTAATTACCGAGTGATAATCAGCCAACTCGTTCCACATTATAATCCCGTCCAATGAAAGAGAGAGAGAGAGAGAGAATATATATAAAAACGGAGCTAAATTAAGAAAACATACGAGAGAGAGAGAGAGAAAGAGAGAGAGCGAGAGAGAGAGAGAGAGCACTTTCCCGTTAGTCGATCGGCCATTTTATTCCTTTCCTTGCAGCCGTGATCTTAATTGAATAATGATCCTCTAATTTCCAGTCAGGGCCTAATATGTCTACGAGTCCCTCTATTCTAAGTACAGTGGCGCTAATAAGTCATGTCTCGGCACCAAGTATGTATTGATCACTAATTGGTATCAGCAATATCTAAGCTTCATTTCTTCATATCGAGTGAAATATACAAACATGACTCTACACTTGCCCACCCTATTCAACATCTGACAGACATTAATACAGCACAGAGTAAGCCAAACATAATGACAGCTGGAACATGACTTATTAGCGCGACCGTACGGTGGCGCTAATAAGTCATGTATTAGCTGACATTACGTTTGGCTCGCTCTGTGCTGTTTTAATGACTGTCAGATGTTGAATAGGGTGGGTAAGTGTAGAGTCATGCTTGTATATCTCAGTCGAAAAGATGAAATCATGTTTAAATATTGCTGATACCAATTATTGATCAAATTATACTTGGTGCCGAGACATGACTTATTAGGCCGACTGTACCTGACAAACACAAATATACAAACTTAACTTATCCACTAGTTTTTGGGAGTTTTTTCAATTTCTGTAGAGTAATGGCAAACCAAATATACAGACTTAAGGGGAGATTTCCACTTGAGGGACTTTTTTCTTGACCCCTTTCTCCCTCATGTCTAGCCCCATCGCTTTTGAGATTTTAAGACGTTTGCCCCATTAGTTTGGCGATTTTATGAACTTTCGCCCCATTTATGTCACTTTTAAGACCTTTCGTGCCATTTAGGTGTCGATATTTTCCTGGCGAGCGATAGCGAGCCTGTAATTTAAGAGCAACCGGCCTTCGGCCGGGAAATTATTCTACCGAAATTAAAATTTATCTTGAAATCGGGTCAAGGGGTGAAATTTTAAGATTGCTGGAGGAGTAGGAAACAAACTAAAAACCTAAAGTAAGAGTAATAAAGTAAGAGTAATAAAGTAAGAGTAATAAAGTAAGAGTAATAAAGTAAGAGTAATAAAGTAAGAGTAATAAAGTAAGAGTAGTATGAGTAATAAAGTAAGAGTAATAAAGTAAGAGTAATAAAGTAAGAGTAATAAAGTAAGAGTAATAAAGTAAGAGTAATAAAGTAAGAGTAATAAAGTAAGAGTAATAAAGTAAGAGTAAAGTAAGAGTAATAAAGTAAGAGTAATACAGTACAATAAAGTAAGAGTAATAAGTAAGAGTAATAAAGTAAGAGTAACGTAAGAGTAATAAAGTAAGAGTAATAAAGTAAAAGTAATAAAGTAAGAGTAATAAAGTAAGAGTAATAAAGTAAGAGTAATAAAGTAAAAGTAATAAAGTAAGAGTAATGGCAAACAAAAATATACAAACTTAACTTATCCACAATTTGTGTTTTTTGTTTTCATTTCCGTCATTGTATTTATTGAGTAATAAAGTAATGACAGGCTTGGTGGTCTAGGGGGTGTTCTTAAGGGGAGGTTTTTAGTTTGTTTCCTACTCCTCCATCAAGCTTATAATTACACCCCTTAGACCCCCTATCAAGATAAATGTTTACATTTTTCGGTAGAAAAATGTTCCGGCCGGAGGCCGGTTCCTCTTAAATTACAGGCTCGCTATCGCTCGCCAGGAAAATATCGACACCTGAATGGCACGAGAAATCTTAAATTGACAGAAATGGGGCGCAAGTTCTTAGAATCGCCAAACTAATGGGGCGAACGTCTTAAAATCTCAAAAGCAACGGGGCTAAACATGAGGGAGAAAGCGGTTCAGAAAACAATCCCTCCAGTGGAAATCTACCCTTAACCTACCCACTATAGTCTCTTCGCTGGAAGGTAGGCGAGAAATCTTGACGTCTATCCTCGGTTACTGAAAACCGACTAAAGCAATCGAGCTAATATGTCTACCAGTGGGGAAGAGTCGGTCAAAGGAATAGCTGTGGACATTTACAGCCCATTTCCTCTAGCCCTTTTTGAGTTACAGAATAATAAAGTAGAGTAATGACATACTGTGCAGACTTAAGTGGGGATAGGCCGTTTTGTCTGCCCCCCCCCCCCCCCTCCCCCCCCGCCCCCTTCTTCCTCATGTTTAGCCCCAGTATAGTTTTCAGATTTTTAGACGTTCGGTCCATTAGTTTGGCGATTTTAAGACTTGTGCACCTCATTTCTCTGTCGATATTAAGACCTTCGTGCCATTTAGGGTTTGATTTTTTGTTTTCCTTGCGAGCGATAGCGAGCCTGTAATTTAAAATGTAAAACTTGCAAACTAAACAAACCAAAATTGGGACAAGGACAATATAGTCAAATTAAATTATCAAAATCGCTATGTGGAAACAACGCTTACTAAAATGAAAATTATTAAATAAAAGAACACAATCCACCACATAGGGTGTACATCACTACATGAGCAAGTTAATCTGTTTCCCAAGCAAACTAATCGCACACATAACAACGCACTATCGTCACGTTAAAGGAAGTAGTCAAGTTTGGGAAGTCCAGGACGTTCGCACATATAACAACGCACTATCGTCACGTTAAAGGAAGTAGTCAAGTTTGGGAAGTCCGGGACGTTCGCACATATAACAACGCACTATCGTCACGTTAAAGGAAGTAGTCAAGTTTGGGAAGTCCGGGACGTTCGCACATATAACAACGCACTATCGTCACGTTAAAGGAAGTAGTCAAGTTTGGGAAGTCCGGGACGTTCGCACATATAACAACGCACTATCGTCACGTTAAAGGAAGTAGTCAAGTTTGGGAAGTAACCAGCCATCGACCGGGACATTTTTCTACTGAAATAATGTACGGTACACATTTATCTTGAAAGGGATTCTAGGGGGTGTTCTTAACCCTCTCCGACATATGACGCGATTTTGAGCCTATTGGGGATACTTTAAAGCCCTTGTTATCATCAGGGGTATTTAGAAACCTTTAGTTTAGTTACTTCAACCTCTGCAGTTGTCTTTGAGTTAGCTGTGTTGAGCCTATTGGGGATACTTTAAAGCCTTTGTTACCATCAGGGGTATTTAGAAACCTTTAGTTTAGTTACTTCAACCTCTGCAGTTGTCTTTGAGTTAGCTGTGTTGAGCCTATTAGGGATACTTTAAAGCCTTTGTTACCATCAGGGGTATTTAGAAACCTTTAGTTTAGTTACTTCAACCTCTGCAGTTCTCTTTGAGTTAGCTGTGTTGAGCCTATTAGGGATACTTTAAAGCCTTTGTTACCATTAGGGGTATTTAGAAACCTTTAGTTTAGTTACATCAACCTCTGCAGTTCTCTTTGAGTTAGCTGTGTTGAGCCTATTGGGGATACTTTAAAGCCTTTGTTACCATCAGGGGTATTTAGAAACCTTTAGTTTAGTTACTTCAACCTCTGCAGTTGTCTTTGAGTTAGCTGTGTTGAGCCTATTGGGGATACTTTAAAGCCTTTGTTACCATCAGGGGTATTTAGAAACCTTTAGTTTAGTTACTTCAACCTCTGCAGTTGTCTTTGAGTTAGCTGTGGGCAGAAAACTAATTTTGGAGAGGTAATTATAAGAGTGAGAGAACTCTTATTTCTTATTGCTAATCTGGCAACCTCTGCGTCATAAATGCGTGAAAGGGTTAACAGCTTGATGGAGGTCTAGGGAGGACAGTAAACAATAATACAAAGACAAAACAATAAACAAATAAATACGCTCATCTCCCTTTAACCCTTTCATGACCGGGGAATGCCTTCCGGTTCTTCCAAAATTATAGGCCAGGACAATAATCGACACCTAAATAGCACGAAAGGTCTAAATATTGACACAGTAATGGAGCAAAAAGTCATAAAAACGACAAACTAATCGGGCAAACATCTTAAAATTTAAAATCTAATGGGGCTAAACATGAGGGAGAAGTTGGACCAGAAATGCGACCCATCTCCCCTTCAACTGCACAAAACCGGTGTCCCACTCACAACTAACGGATGTACAGTCGCGCTAATAAGTCATGTCTCGGCACCATGAATGTTTTGATCGATAATTGGTATCAGCAATATCTAAGCTTCATTTCTTCTTTCTGAGTGAGATATACAAACATGATCCTACACTTACCCACCCTATTCAACATCTGACAGACATTAATACAGCACAGAGCAAGCCAAACGTAATGGCAGCTGGGACATGACTTATTAGCGCGACTGTACAGTGGCGCTAATAAGTCATGTCTCACCTGTCATTACGTTTGGCTCGCTATGTGCTGTATTAAAGTCTGTCAGATGTTGCATAGGGTGGGTAAGTGTAGACACATGTTTGTATATCTCACTCAACAAGAAGAAATCATGTGTAAATATTGCTGATACCAATTATTGATCAATACATAATTGGTGCCGAGCATCACTTATTAGGCCGACTGTACCGGAGTCACAGTATCCGAGGAAAACAGGAACTTAAATCGAGGTTACTGTCTGGTAATTGCTCTTTCTTCTTCACGGTGTTTTTGTATGTAAAGCCGGAGTCACACGAGCCCTTTTTCGAGCAATTTTTACGGGCAATTATGGTCTGGAAGCTTCAAAAATTACACTTAATCAGAATTGAGCCACCTAACATAATCTCCCTTCAGTCTAATTGCCGATACCAGTGCGAAAATGTCACGAAATAATACGAGAAAAAAATTGCTCACAGAAAATTGACGGAAAAAGCGCTCGTGTGACAGCGGCTTTAGAGCTCCTAATTGTGTACAGTCCAACTTAATATACGAACACACACACACACACCTGGCGCGCACACACACACACACACACCTGGCGCAAACACACACACACACACCTGGCACACACACACACACACACACACACACACACACACACACACACACAACCACACACACACACACACACACACCTGGCGCAAACACACACACACATACAGGCAGTTCTGTCTTTTGTCTCCCTCATTCACATAGACAAAAAAATACACATACAGAGGGACACTTGTCACACACACACACACACACACACTCATACACACACACACACACACACACACACTCATACACACACACACACACACTCATACACACACTCACACACACAGGAACACTTGCCACACACACACACACACACACACACACACACACACACAGAGGGACACTTGTAACACACACACACACACACACACACACACAGAGGGACACTTGTCACACACACACACAAACACACAGGAACACTTTGTCACACCCACACACCCACACAGGAACACTAACTTGTCACACACACACACATAGGGACACTTGCCACACACACCCACACACACAGAGGGACACTTGCCACACACACCCACACACACAGAGGTACACTTGCCACACACACCCACACACACAGAGGGACACTTGCCACACACACCCACACACACAGAGGGACACTTGCCACACACACAGAGGGACACTTGCCCCACACACACAGAGGGACACTTGCCACACACACAGAGGGACACTTGCCACACACACCCACACACACACAGAGGGACACTTGCCACACACACCCACACACACAGAGGGACACTTGCCACACACACCCGCACACACAGAGGGACACTTGCCACACACACAGAGGGACACTTGCCACACACACAGAGGGACACTTGCCACACACACCCACACACACAGAGGGACACTTGCCACACACACAGAGGGACACTTGCTACACACACCCACACACACAGAGGGACACTTGCCACACACACCCACACACACAGAGGGACACTTGCCACCCACACACACAGAGGGACACTTGCCACACACAGAGGGACACTTGCCACACACACAGAGGGACACTTGCCACACACACCCACACACACAGAGGGACACTTGCCACACACACAGAGGGACACTTGCCACACACACAGAGGGACACTTGCCACACACACAGAGGGACACTTGCCACACACACACACACACACAGAGGGACACTTGCCACACACACCCACACACACAGAGGGACACTTGCCACACACACCCACACACACAGAGGGACACTTGCCACACACACAGAGGGACACTTGCCACACACACAGAGGGACACTTGCCACACACACCCACACATACAGAGGGACACTTGCCACACACACCCACACACACAGAGGGACACTTGCCACACACACCCACACATACAGAGGGACACTTGCCACACACACCCACACACACAGAGGGACACTTGCCACACACACACACACACACACACACAGAGGGACACTTGCCACACACACCCACACACACAGAGGGACACTTGCCACACCCACCCACACACACAGAGGGACACTTGCCACACACACCCACACACACAGAGGGACACTTGCCACACACACCCGCACACACAGAGGGACACTTGCCAGACACACCCACACACACAGAGGGACACTTGCCACACACACAGAGGGACACTTGCCACACACACCCACACACACAGAGGGACACTTGCCACACACACACAGAAGGACACTTGCCACACACACCCACACACACAGAGGGACACTTGCCACACACACCCACACACACAGACAGAGAGAGGAACACCTGTCACTACCCTCCGTCCCCCAGCTGTCACCTCCATCACACCTGTAATTACCTGCCTATTACCACCCGACTCTTAAGCTCCACGAATAAGTCACCATTAATCACGGGTTCGTCTCTTTAAGGAGGGTCACCGGCTTTTTTTCATCTTTCTCTCCTTTTCTCTCTTTCCCTGGCTTGTATCCATTCGGCCCCATTCAGCGAACTGTTTTAAGACGTTTATCCCCATCCAGGTGTCGATTTCTTCCTGGCGAGCAATAGCGAGCCAGCATTGTATGGAGAAATCCGGCTTCGCCGGAGAAATTTTTCTATCGAAAAATATACAAATTTAGCTTGCTGTCAAAACAAACATATATATATGCTGGCTCGCTACCGCTCGCCAGGGAAATATTCACACCTGGATGGGGTAAACGTCTTAAAACAGTAGGCTGAAAGGGGCCGAATGGATACAAGCCAAAGAGATAGGGAGAGAAAGATAAAACAAAAAGCGAGGTGGGCTCCCTTGTAACGATAACTCATTAGCCACACAGTTTGTATTACGGCTGTAGGTAAGACTTGGCATCATTGGTCATCATTTACTTCCTTTACAGATCACAAATGGTTTTCGTTTATACTTACGAAAACAGAAGTGAATTAACCCTAAACTCGTTAGCCTTGGTCGGCAACCCACCTAGGGGAGACAACCTTGTAAAATTCCATACATATAATTTTGATACAAACAATAAACTAAATAAACAGTAATAGTATTGATAATAAAAATATATAATAATTATATATATATATATATATATATATATATATATATATATATATATATATATATATTGTATATACATTTATTTATATTAGAAAAATATCCTAAAATACAATAACATATTTAGCCTGCATTGCCTTCAATTAATAATAATAATAATAATAATAATAATAATAATAAAACAGTGGAAATGTGTTATCACCTTGCTGGAAAAAATAGATATTTTCTTCAACCTTATCACCTTATCATTATCTATTATTATTATTATTATTATTATTGCACACACACCTTAATAAACACATACATATACACGGACACATGATACACACACCTGTCATACACAAACATATATATATATATATATATAGAGAGAGAGAGAGAGAGAGAGAGTGAGTATCTAAAAAATAAAAATAATAATAAATAATAATAAAAAAAAAAATTAAATAATAAAAAACATATTAATAATTAAAAAATAATAATAAAACAAAATAAAGTGAAAGGTGTTATCCCCAGGTGAACTAAGTGGTAATTTTGAGTCCCCCTTATCCTGGGCTTGTTTCCTTCCCTATTTCCTCCTCACACAACTCATACAAGATTCTCTCGCCTCGTCGTTTCGCTCTCTCTCTCTCTCCTTCTCCTCTCTCTCTCTCTCTCTCTCTCTTATCTCTCTCTCTCTCTCTCTCTCTCTCTCTATTCTCTCTCGTTTCTCTCATCTCTCTCTCTTCGTCTCTCTCTCTCTCTCTACCTCTCTCTCTCTCTCACTTTCTCTCTCACTCACTCACTCACTATGTCTATGTAACTCTCTCTCTATCTCTCTCTCTCTCTCTCTCTATATATATATATATATATATATATATATATATATATATATATATATATATATATATATATATATATCATACAAACATGTGACAAGGACCTTCATATCGGTTTTCTTATATTAAAGCCAATCTCGTAGTGGACATCTTTTTCGCTCTCGCTCTCACTCTCTCTATAAAACAAACATTTGACAGGGACGTTTATATAGTGTCTTTTGTATGGGGGATCCAGGAAGTGTTGTGTGTGACTGTGCAACCCCCCCCCCCCTCTCTCTCTCTCTCTCTCTCTCTCTCTCTCTCTCTCTCTCTCTTTGCCGTTTCCAAATGTCCCCCCTTTTTTAAAACCCCCTTTTCCCTCCCTCGCTCCACCCCATCACACCAGATTTCTTACACACACACACACAAACACACACACACAAACACACACACACACTCTCTCTCTCTCTCACTCATTCACTCTCTCTCTCTCTCTCTCTCTCTCTCAGCTCAGACATCAAAGATAAGCTCCATGGCCGAAGCTCTCAGCACTAATTTGATTCTCATTTGATTAAGGAATGAAAAGGCGGCGACGTCCACCTTAATGTTTGAGTGGCAGTAACCGGTCGCTTCAATGGGTAAATAGGAACTGAATGGGGAAGGGGGGGGGGGGGGGGGGGGTATTTTGGGATGGTGGAAGGGGGAAGGGGAGAGATAATGGAAGCAAAAGGGGATTCAAAAATGGAGAGAGAGAGAGAGAGAGAGAGAGAGAGAGAGAGAGAGAGAGAGAGAGAGAATCAGATCAGAAGCAGTTTTTATTCCATTAATACAATGTGTTATTTTTCTTTACATGCAAGTAGTCATTCATTGATATATCAAACTCCACACCTACGTGCTTTACCCGTACTTACGCCACTTTTTTACGTCTCTCTATTACTCCCTCCCTTGCTCCAGACTTATTCCGTCGTACTATCCCATTAACTCCTACAGCTACAACTGACATTTAAAAAAAATCTATACATACTGTATATCATTAAACCTATTTACATTGTAGTCATGCTAATAAATATGAGAGAGAGAGAGAGAGAGTCAGATGTCAGAAGAGAGAGAGTCAGAGAGAGAGATCGAGACGAGAAGATGAGAGACGAGATGAGAGAACGAGCGTGATGAAGACGCGAAAACGCAAAACTAGAGATCGAAGAACAAAAAAAAATCTAGAATTGTTTGATGCGAGACGAAGGGGGTGACATTAGGAGAGGAACCCAGCACAAAATGGAGGCTGCATCATCATCATTGGAAATAGATAATGGAATTGGGCCCCTGGGACAAAGGTGTAGAAGGCTTTAGGAAGGGGGATCAAAGACTTATTATGGGAAGGTATACCTCTCTGATGCTGCTTGCTTTAAGGGGAGATCTCCACTTGAGGGATTTTTTTGTTTTACCCCTTTCTCCCTCATGTTTAGCCCCATTGCTTTTGATATTATAAAACGTTCGCCCCATTAATTTAGCGATTTTAAGAACTTTTACCCCATATTAAGACCTTTCGTGCCATTCGAGGTGGTCGATTTTACCTCCTGGCGAGCGATAGGCGACTGCCTGTAATTTAAGAGGAACCGGCCTATGGCCGGGACATTTGTTTCTACCGATAAATGTACACATTTATCTTGAAAGGGACTCAAGGGGGTATCATTTTAAGCTTGATGGAGGTCTAGGGAACAAAGTAAATACCTCCCCTTAAAGAGAGAGAAAGAGAGAGAGAGAGCTCCCAGAATCAGTCTTTCCGTCTTCTTATGACTTAAATTGCTTCAAACTCCGTGTGTCCAGGCATTTTGGCTCGAACGTCCCTTGATTTTGGCCCTGTCACTCTTTCAACTCTGGGGGAGGCACTCGATACAGGCAGTTCTGCCTTTTGTCTCCCTCACTCACATAGAAAAAAAAAAGTAGGCCAAATAAGTCGTGTCTCCGCTGTCATTACGTTTTGCTCGCTGTGTGGTGTAGTAATGTCTGCCAGATGTTGAATAGGGTGTGTAAAGAGAGGAACATGTTTGTATATCTCACTCGTAACGATGAATTTAGTCTTAGACAATGCTGATACCAATTAGTGAACGAAATATACTTGGTGCCGCGCCATGACTTATTTGGACGACTGTACCATTATTCCTCAACAGGATTACCAAATCAAATCCGTTAGATAGTAAATATATGCCGAAAATCGTTAGTATAATGCCACAAGCTCAACATTATCGCTCTAAAATGGTTCAAATCTCCATAATATCGCTGAAAATAGGCCAAATCTTTAAATAGCTCTATAGATATGCCACAAGCTCAATATTATCGCTCTAAAATGGCTCAAATCTTTATAATATCGCTATAATAATGCCACAAGCTCTAGATTATCGCTCTAAAATGGCTCAAATCTCCATAATATCGCTAAAATAATGCCACAAGCTCAATATTATCGCTCTAAAATGGCTCAAATCTTTATAATATCGCTAAAATAATGCCACAAGCTCAAAATTATCGCTCTAAAATGGTTCAAATCTCCATAATATCGCTATAATAAAGCCACAAGCTCTAGATTATCGCTCTAAATATGGCTCAAATCTCCGGAATATCGCTAGAAAGATGCAACACTCTAAAAAATATCGCTCTAAAATGGCTCAAATCTCCCTAACATCGCTACAATTCAGGCCGCTAGATGTAAAGATTTGCCGCTAGATCGAAGTAAAGACCTCTAGACCTAGCGGGGAAAGCAGCTAAATTGGCAACACTGTATCTCCAAGGTGTATTAAGGGAAGATGGCGGTGTTTTGGTCTGTTAAGGGGAGAATTCCACCTGGAGGATTTTTTTCTGGACCTCTTTCTCCCTCATGTTTAGCCCCATTGCTTTTGAGATTTTAAGACGTTCGCCCCATTAGTTTGGCGATATTAAGAACCCCTCCGCCCCATTTTCTGTCACTTTTTAAGACCATTCGTGCCAATTTGGTGTCCGAGGTTTGTTCCTGGCGAGCGATAGCGAGCCTGTATTTTAAGGGAATCGGACCTTCGACCGGGGGGGGGGGAAATGGTTTCTAACCGAAAAATGTACAAATTTATCTTGAAATGGGGTCAAGGGGGTGTCATTTTAAGTTTGATGGAAGTCTAGGGAATCAACTAAAAACCTCCTCTTAATTCTTAATTCATGTATTCCTATATTTCTTAGTGTTCTCGCTAGACCTCCATCAAGCTTAGAAAAAC
>CM064480.1:1342813-1375313 GCA_032716605.1 Paralithodes platypus
GCGGGGAGCTGAGGAGGGTGCGGAAATGCCCGGGAAACCAAAGCCCCACCAGGGCCCTGTGTCCCCTCAGCAATTATGAAGAGAAAGTTGAGGGGCAAGGGAAAATGTGACGCTTTGGCTTCCAATCTTGGTAGATTGGGAGGTCAATCCACGTTAGAGACGCCGTCACTTGAGATCTAGAAAATATATAAGTAAAAAGAACAGTCAGAGTAAGCTATGGGTATGGCAGACGCTCGCTCAGTTCTCACCCTAATAGACCAGCCCATCACCACATGACTAGAACCCAATCCTCTCAGCATCAGCTAGGAAAGGCCCTAGAAAGCCGCCTTTGGCGGGGGGATAGCTCCCCTATTTCAACCCTTTTCGCGGTTTTCACGTGTTTTATTGGTTTATGATATTTTTCGTGTATTTTAGGTTTTATATTTGGTTTTCACGTGTTTTATTGGTTTATGATATTTTTCGTGTATTTTAGGTTTTATATTTGGTTTTCACGTGTTTTATTGGTTTATGATATTTTTTCGTTGTATTTTAGGTTTTATATTTGGTTTTCACGTGTTTTATTGGTTTATGATATTTTTCGTGTATTTTAGGTTTTATAGTTTGGTTTTCACGTGTTTTATTGGTTTATGATATTTTTTCGTTGTATTTTAGGTTTTATATTTGGTTTTCACGTGTTTTATTGGTTTATGATATTTTTCGTGTATTTTAGGTTTTATAGTTTGGTTTTCACGTGTTTTATTGGTTTATGATATTTTTTCGTTGTATTTTAGGTTTTATATTTGGTTTTCACGTGTTTTATTGGTTTATGATATTTTTCGTGTATTTTAGGTTTTATAGTTTGGTTTTCACGTGTTTTATTGGTTTATGATATTTTTTCGTTGTATTTTAGGTTTTATATTTGGTTTTCACGTGTTTTATTGGTTTATGATATTTTTTCGTTGTATTTTAGGTTTTATAGTTTGGTTTTCACGTGTTTTATTGGTTTATGATATTTTTTCGTTGTATTTTAGGTTTTATATTTGGTTTTCACGTGTTGTTGTTGTTGTTGTTGTTGTTGTTCCCCAAGCTGCCTGGCCGAACAGCCCCAAGGCCCTGAGCAAGGCCAAGGTCATAACCGAGCGCCCCCACAGACCAGTGGCTTCGATCACCCAGGCTTTATTGTGGTCGGCGGGGAGGGTCCCCGCCGACCACAATAAAGCCTGGGTGATCGAAGCCACTCCATGGCGGGGAGCTGAGGAGGGTGCGGAAATGCCCGGGAAACCAAAGCCCCACCCAGGGCCCTGTGTCCCTCAGCAATTATGAAGAGAAAGTTGAGGGGCAAGGGAAAAATGTGACGCTTTGGCTTCCAATCTTGGTAGATTGGGAGGTCAATCCACGTTAGAGACGCCGTCACTTGAGATCTAGAAAATATATAAGTAAAAGGAACAGTCAGAGTAAGCTATGGGTATGGCAGAGATCGCTCAGTTCTCACTCTAATAGACCAGCCCATCACCACATGACTAGAACCCAATCCTCTCAGCATCAGCTAGGAAAGGCCCTAGAAAGCCGCCTTTGGCGGGGGGATAGCTCCCCTATTTCAACCCTTTTCGCGGTTTTCACGTGTTTTATTGGTTTATGATATTTTTCGTGTATTTTAGGTTTTATATTTGGTTTTCACGTGTTTTATTGGTTTATGATATTTTTTCGTGTAATTTTTGCATGTATTTGTGTTTGACGTGTGTTTTTATAGGTTAATAATATTTAGTTTCGTTATTTTTATACTTATATATTTGGGTTTTACGTGTGTTTTGATAGGTTTATGAATTTCTTTCGTTGTGTCTATATATTTGGGTTGGAAGTGTGTTTTAATAGGTTTAATTATGATATTTTGTTGTATATTTTCGTTTCACGTATACAATATTTTGATACGTTTGTGATATTTTTGTTTATATTTTTGATTTTTGGATGTATATTTGTTTAATGTGACGCGTGTTTTAATTGGTTTATGATACTTTTATCCTCGTTTCTTGTTACATATTGTTGGTTTGGGCGTGTTTTTGTTTTTCTTTGTTTTTCTTTTCGACAGTATTAATAAGTTATTTTGTTTGTACTCTCGGATACCATAGTCTCTCGCCCACCCCTATGGTTTTCTGTGTGCAATTGTATATCTGGATTGATTTTATGCAATTGTATATCTGGATTGATTTTATGCAATTATATATCTGGATTGATTTTATGCAATTATATATCTGGATTGATTTTTTGGATAGGTCTTGCTTGTCAATAAATAGTATATATTTAATATAGTTTTGTAGTTGATTTATAGACAATTATATTCATACATTTATTTCCAAATATATACTTCCGTAATTAGAAATAGGTGAAGTCCAGGAATTGTTGTATGAGTGGGCTAGTGACTATGGTATCCGAGTGTACTACACGACCACTTGCGAGTTTTAGTTTATAAGGAAGTTGGAGCTGTGGCCATCAATGTTTAGCAGAATTATCAACTAAAATACGGTCATAATACATATATAAATACATCAAACCAAATTGATCATACTTTTTGTCCATCAGAAACCCACATTATTATTGCCTTTCTCATTAATATCGATGATCACGGCTTCAACTTCCTCCTTACAGCCTGAAACTCGCAAGTGGTCAATTGTCGGAGTGTTGTTGATATGTTTATAATATATATATATATATTTTTTTATGTGTGTACGTTTTTAAATTGCCCCCTTTCTTTTTTTCCGCGAGGGTGTTAATGAGTTTGTGTATTTGATGTCGTTTATTTCGCTTTGCAAGGGGAGGGCTCGTTTCAGAGACATTTAATAGGTTTTTATTAATTTGGGGTTGTATTGTATATTATTAATTATTTTCAGTTCTGCTTTCACTCATATTTGAATTAGTTAACTGGTAAGCTATTGTTTGTATATATACTTTTGTTTGTAATGTTAATTATGCCCAAGATATCCATTTGTATTCATATATTATATAATATTATATATATATATATATATATATATATATATATATATATTATTATATATATATAATAGTGTTGTGTGTGGGCGACGTCTTTCAATTTTATATTCTAGCTATATTTAGATAATTTTATATTCTAGCTATATTTAGATAATTTTATATTCTAGCTATATTTAGATAATTTTATATTCTAGCTATATTTAGATAATTTTATATTCTAGCTATATTTAGATAATGTTGAGCAGTTTAAGAAGGATTTGCGGCAGTGAAAAGAGTAAAGCGAGATAGTTCGAAGCCTGTTAATTGCTGGAGGCCCTTTTTAAACTGTATACAATCACCTAACAGTAGCCAGAATCAAGTTAAACAGACGTCGCCGGTACAGAAGGGGTTAATTCAACGTATCTCTCCCGACGTTTATCAGGCGAGTCTTTTGGTTGGATTAGTTAAGCCCTTGAAGCTCTGACGCGTTTTAGCAGTTTATTTTGGCTATCATTAGACGATTTTATGCGGCTTAGGAAGGATCTGTGGGTATTAAAAGGGTAAATACTATCTCAATCAACCCTTTGACGTTCGTATAATGTTACTAATCTGAATAATATCGTCTAATAGTAGCCAGAAAACAACAGAAACGCGTATTGGAGCTTGAAAGGGTTAATATGGCGGAGATTTGTGTCCATATTTTAAGGGGGACGGTAGTTGCTTTTTCTGGACCCCCTTCTCCCTCATGATTAACCCCATACATTTTGAGAGTTTAAGACGTTCGTTCCATTAGTTTGGCGATTTACCCCATTTCTTTGTCAATATTAGAACCTTTCGTGCCATTTATGTGTTGATTTTTTCCTGGCGAGTTATAGCCAGCCTGTAATTTTAGGACGGGACAGTTTTCTACCAAATAATTTAAAAATTTCATCTGGAAAAAATATACAAATTTATCTCGAAAGAGGGTCTACGCGTCTAGGATGTGTATGTGTGTGTGTGTGTGTGTGTGTGTGTGTGTGTTATATATATACAGTATATATATATATATATTTATATATTTTGTTTATAAGATTGATGGAGTTCTAGTGAGGAAACTAATGCATAAATATATATTGTAAATAAATATATAGACCAAGAAGCTACCCTTACCCCATTACCGTTAATCCGTTTGAGCCGCTCGTCGGGATCGTGGCCGTTCAAAGGGGTAATAATTATGTTCAAGTAAGATAAATACAATACAATACATATTTATATAAACTGTCTTGATAGCGCAATGCTTAGTGTGCGAAATTTCGGTGTGAGTATCCTAGGTTCGAGTCCTTGGAGTACCACATGTATTCATTGCTTTCATTGATAGCATTAGTTAGGTTTATTTGTAAATTAGTTGGTGGATTGGTGAAAACAAATTACCAATTGTTATATAATGACAAATTTATCTACATATATATTTATCTACATATATATTTATCTACATATATATTTATCTACATATATATTTATCTACATATATATTTATCTACATATATATTTATCTACATATATATTTATCTACATATATATTTATCTACATATATATTTGCATTGTTATATAGTTTGAAAATAATAACAACAATTACTGACAATTAAAAGAAAACAAACTGGATTTTGTTTAACTATCTTATACTACTTTAACCCTTTCAAGCTCCAATACGCGTTTCTGTTCTGTTTTCTGGCTACTATTTGACGATTTTATTTAGATTAGTAACGGTATACGTAAGTCAAAGGGTTGATTGGGATAGTATTTACCCTTTTAATACCCACAGAACCCTTCCTAAGCTGCATAAAATCGTCTAATGATAGCCAAAATAAACTGCTAAAACGCGTCAGAGCTTCAAGGGGTTAATATATCAGGTTTTTAGTACTAGTTTGAAGTTAGAATATATTGTTTATATTAGTGTGTTGTTTCTAAAGGTAAGGCCTATTCTCAGCTTTTATAATTGCTCGCGTAAACACACACACACACACACACACACACACACACACACACACATACATACACACGGTATGTATCTTGTATTCGTTAGCTAATATGTGCAAGATATCAGTAACATTCCACATAAACGAAAACAAACGCCAAATTTATATTCTTACAGATTCGCTATTCTACCCGTAAGCCAATATTATTAGTAATAATATAATTATAATAGTATATAGATTATTATAATATTATATAATATATTATATATATACCGGTATATATATTAGGCCTACTTGAAACCACACCAATACGTTATAGCTACCTATGCCTAATAATATTATTATTATTATTATTATAATTATCATAATTATTATTAGTATTATTGTTATTATACTAACCTTGGTCCTACGGAGGTGTTTTTGGACGCTTCACCCCATTAATTTGGCGATAATAAGACAGTTCACACGATTCAGGTGTCGATTTTTTTCTTGGCGAACGATTGCAAGCCTGTAACTTAGAAGAAATCGGAGTTCGGACGGAACATTTTGCTATCGAAAAATTTACAAATATAGCTTGAAGGGGCTCTCTGGGTGGGCATTTTTTAGTTTGAAGGAAGTCTGGGAAGGCGGTTTTGTTTAGCCTAGGAGACAAACTAAAACCTCGAAATTGGCAAAAACCAGCAAAATCCTCGACGATAATCAAACAAAATATCCTTATGTATTTATCTGTATATTTATTATTTTAGTTTCCTCCATCAAGATAAAATGAAAACATACTCAAGACTCACCTTTTAGATAAATTTGTACATTTTTTGACTGAAAAATGTCATGGTTGTAGGCCGGTTCCTTCGAAATTACAGGCTCGCTCTCGCTCGCCAGCAAACAAAACGACACCTAAATGGCACGAACAGTCTTAATATTGACAAAACAATGTGGCGGAATGTCTTAAAATCGACTAACTTATGCGTCGAATGGCATAAAATCTCATAACTAATGGGGCTAAGCATGAGAGAGAAGGGGGACTAGACAAAACAAATGCCTCCCCGGAATATGAAGACCAAAAAATAACCATTACCCCCCTTAGAATGCGTCACCATCCTCTTTTTCATGTTCTTCTATATATATAAAGACGATTGAATGCAGTTAAGAAAGATCTGTGGTAGTAAAAAGGGTCGAGTGAGATAGTTCCAAGTCTGTTAATTGCTGGAGGCCCTTTGTAAACTGAATAAAATCGTCTAATAGTAGCCATAGTAAAGTTAAAGCACGTCGCCGGTACAGAAGGGGTTAATAATCCAGGATGGCCGGGAGAGAATTAACACTTTTCCCGCCTTTTTTTGCCCGCGTAAATTTGCCATTGTAATTTTTGGCGGGAAGGTAATTTTTTGGCGGGAAAGGTTGGGTTGGTGGCGGGAGAGGCTAGGTTAAATTATATACTTTAGGGAGAGTTAAATTGTTTACTTTAGGGAGAGTTAAATTATATACTTTAGGGAGAGTTAAATTAAATACTTTAGGGAGAGTTAGGTCGTAATTACCACTATTCTCCTAGAAGTATTTATACGCTAAAGAAAATCGTCAAATGATAACCAGAATACGCTGGAAATTACGTCATAGCGTCGGAAGGGGTCAAAGTATATGCTTGGTAGGTTGCTAATATATATATATATATACCGGTATATATATATAGTTTTGATAATAGTGATAACTGCTACAAAAGGTATTATATTGGTTTAATGTGCCCAGGTTAGGTAGATAATATATAGTGAGATAAATATATAAGCAAAGATACATATATACCGATATATATATATATATGTATTATATACAGTATATATATATAGAGAGAGAGAGGCTACGAGTATACAGTATGTAATCAAGTGTTTTTCCTGTTAGTGAGAGGTAGAGAGTGTAAATTAAAGAGAGAGAGAGAGGTGTGTGTGTGTGTGTGTGTAAGGAGGAAGGAGAGAGAAAGGGAAGGAGGGAAGTACCCCCCCCTCCCCCTTCACCTCCTCACTTTGGTGTTTCCTCTAGTATCATATAATTGAGAGTTAAGTCCCCCCCTCTCCCCCCCTCCCCCTCCTTCACTCAAACTCACACATACTGTACACACACATACACCTCTCTCACTCTAATACAGCTACACTAATACAGCTCAGAGCGAGCTAAACTTAATGACAGCTGAGACATGACTTATTAGCGCGACCGTACCTGCTTAGATTGCTAGTTCAGTATTCGAGAATGGATAATATATCCTAGGGTTGTGCATAAACATTTAAGGGGAGATTTCCACTTCAGGGATTTTTTTCTTGACCCCTTTCTCCCTCATGTTTAGCCCCATTGCTTTACTAATTTTAAGACGTTCGCCCCATTATTTTGACGATTTTTAGAACTTTCGACCCATTTCTGTCAAATTTAAGACCTTTCGTGCCATTTAGGTGTCGATTTTATCCTGGCGAGCGATAGCGAGCCTGAAATTTAAGAGGAACCGGCTTTCAGCCGGGACATTCTTCTACCGAAAAATTTACAAATTTATCTTGAAAAGGGCTCAAGGGGGTGTAATCTTAAGTTTGATGGATATCTAGGGAACAAACTAAAACCCTGTCCTTAACTGTCTTGATAGCGTAATGGTTAGTGCTATAAGTTTCGGTATGAATGTCCTAGGTTCGAATCCTTGGAGTACCACATGTATTGATTAGTTTCATTGATGTTATTCATTAGGTTTGGTTGTAAATTAAATTGACCACTTGCGAGTTTCAGCCTATAAGGAAGTTGGAGCTGTAGGCTTCGATATTTAGCAGAATTAACAATTAAAATACGGTCCTAGTAAATTTATAAATACATTTAGCCAAATTAAACACACTTTATATTCATCAGAAACCGACATTATTATTGTATTTCTGTTCTATGTCCATGTTTACGGCTCCAACTTCCTTATAGGCTGAAACTAATCAATACATGCGGTACTCCAAGGATTCGAACCTAGGACTCTCATACCGAATTTTTTCTCACTAACCAGTACGCTATCAGATTCGAACCTAGGACTCTCATACCGAATATTTTCTCACTAACCAGTACGCTATCAAGACAGTTAAGGAGAGATTTCCACTTGAGGGATTTTTTTCTTGACTCCTTTCTCCCTCATGTTTAGCCCCATTGCTTTTCTAATTTTAAGACATTCGCCCCATTATTTTGACGATTTTAAGAAACTTCGACCCATTTCTGTCAATTTTAAGACCTTTCGTGCCATTTAGGTGTCGATTTTATCCTGGCGAGCGATAGCGAGCCTGTAATTTAAGAGGAACCGGCTTTCAGCCGGGAAATTTTTCTACCGAAAAATGTACAAATTTATCTTGAAAGGGGCTCAAGGGGGTGTAATCTTAAGCTTGATGGATATCCAGAGACCAAACTAAAAACCTCCCCTTAAAGGGTTATGCACAACCCTACGATATATTAACCATTTTCGAATACTGGATTTTAATCTAAGCAGGTACATATTCCATATTTTAATCTAAGCAGGTACATATTCCATAGTTTTTCACCAACCAACTTTACTTCTAAACTCAATTAAGGGGGGTGACCTGTTTTTGTTCTGTCCTTTTCTATCTCTCTCTGGCTTGTATCCATTTGGCCCCATTCAGCCTACTGTTTTAAGACGTTTATCCTCATCCAGGTGTCATTTTTTTTACTGGTGAGCGGTAGCGAGCCAGCATATTTTTTATTTTTGTTTGACAGCAGGCTAAATTTGTAAATTTTTCGATAGAAAAATGTCTCCGGCGAAGCCGGATTACTTCATATAATGCTGGCTCGCTATCGCTCGCCAGGAAGAAATCGACACCTAGATGGGGATAAACGTCTTAAAATAGTTGGCTGAATGGGGCCGAATGGATACAAGCCAGAGAAAGAGAGAAAAGGGCAGAAATAACAAAAAGCAGGTCACCCCCTTAATGAAATCCACAAATACATGTGGCACTCCAAGGACTAGGCCTATAGCCTGAAACTCGCAAATGGTCAATTGGTGGGTTGGTGATAATATGAAATATCCAGTGTCAAGCAGTGTCAAGCAGTGTAAATATCCAGTGTCAAGCAGTGTCAAGCAGTGTAAATATCCAGTGTCAAGCAGTGTCAAGCAGTGTAAATATCCAGTGTCAAGCAGTGTCAAGCAGTGTAAATATCCAGTGTCAAGCAGTGTCAAGCAGTGTAAATATCCAGTGTCAAGCAGTGTCAAGCAGTGTAAATATCCAGTGTCAAGCAGTGTCAAGCAGTGTCAAGCAGTGTAAATTCCCTATCATCTTTCCCGTTATGGATTCCTCCCTTCCCTTCACCCCACCCTCTCTGTCTCATCCATCTCTCTCTCTCTTTTTCTGTCTCATCTCTCGCGCTCTCTCTCTTCCATCTCTCCCTCTCTCTCTCTCTCTTTCTCTCTCTCTCTCTCTTTCTTTCTTTCTTTCTTTCACTCTCATTCTGTCTCCTCTCCCCCTATCTATCTCTCTCTCTCTCTCTCTCTCTCTCTCTCTCTCTCTCTCTCTCTCATTTTCTACCCTTTTCTATCGGATATGCCATCTCTACTAGAATTAAGTCCTAACCACCTCGTTTGGATCGCAAGGTCTGTGTGGCCAGTGTATGTATGTGCATCTATGTAAATCTCTCTCTCTCTCTCATCAGCTCTTATTATATTCCATCTTCCTATACATTAAAGAGATACTGGAAAGTTAGATATATTTGAGAAAGAGAGAGAGAGAGAGAGAGAGAGAGAGAGAGAGAGAGAGAGAGATAGAAGAGAAGTGGAGGGGATTAAGGGTAAAATGGGGGGTGGGGGGGGGGGGGGGGGGCACTCAATACCTCCCCTCTCCCCCCTTCATAACAGACCCTCCCCTCTTTCCCTTCCTCCACACACACACACACACACAAAGGAGTACAAAGGAAATCAAGCAACAACAGATCTAGTGACCCTTCTAGGTTGCTTGTCCTCCAAAACACTGAGGATCAAGTGTCCAAACAGTGGTTTAGAGTGGGTAAGGGAACATTGGAAAGGGAATTACTGCCCTGGAACTAATGTCCGTGGCAGGACATTACACACACTCACACACACACACACACACACACACACACACACACACACACACACAGGCCCTCCCTCTCGCTCTCTCTCTATTTCGCTCCATAGTTTATAAGCTTTTTCTCATATAGTTAGTTAGTTACCCCAAGGGAATCCCCTTAGTACTCGCTTTTTATGGACCCCCTTCTACCTCATGTTTAGCATATTATTTTTGAGGTTTTAAGTCTTTTGTTCCGTTACTTTGGTGATTTTGAGACCTTTCGCCTCATTTTGTATCAATATTAAGATCTTTCGTGCCCTTTAGGTGTTGATTTTTTCCTGGCGAGCGAAAGCAAGCCTCTAATTTTGGAAGTAATCGGCCTTCGGCCAGGAAATTTTTCTACCGAAAAATGTACAACTTTATCTTGAAGGGGGGTCTAGGGGGTGTTTTTCTAAGCTTGATGGAGGTCTAGCGAGGAAACTCAAAAATAAATTAATAACTACCGGTAAATATACAGACCAAAAATTAAGTACTACCCTCTTAAATAGATTCAGTTTTAAATTAAATATGATCCGTACCACATCATAAATGTGATCCGTACCACATCATAAATGTGATCCGTACCACATCATAAATGTGATCCGTACCACATCATAAATGTGATCCGTACCACATCATTAAATGTGATCCGTACCACATCATAAATGTGATCAGTACCACATCATTAAATGTGATCCGTACCACATCATAAATGTGATCCGTACCACATCATAAATGTGATCCGTACCACATCATAAATGTGATCCGTACCACATCATTAAATGTGATCCGTACCACATCATAAATGTGATCCGTACCACATCATAAATGTGATCCGTACCACATCATAAATGTGATCCGTACCACATCATTAAATGTGATCCGTACCACATCATAAATGTGATCCGTACCACATCATAAATATTATCCGTACCACATCATAAATGTGATCCGTACCACATCATAAATGTGATCCGTACCACATCATAAATGAACAAAACATATACTCAGAGAACTAGACAACATTTATATAAACACCATAATGGCGATAAAAGGGACACTTTATTGGCAACGGTCCGCATAAATAGCCTGATCAAACTATGCGATACGTTGTCAATACAGCGTTGTCATATGATGTTTATATTAATTCAAGGTCCATGTACTTAAGGGGAGGTATTTACTTTGTTCCCTAGACCTCCATCAAGCTTAAAATGATACCCCCTTGAGTCCCTTTCAAGATAAATGTGTACATTTTTCGGTAGAAAAATGTCCCGGCCATAGGCCGGTTCCTCTTAAATTACAGGCTCGCTATCGCTCGCCAGGATAAAATCGACACCTGAATGGCACGAAAGGTCTTAATATGGGGTGAAAGTTCTTAAAATCGTAAAATTAATGGGGCAAACGTTTTATAGTATCAAAAGCAATGGGGCTAAACATGAGGGAGAAAGGGGTCAAGAAAAAAATCCCTCAAGTGGAGATCTCCCCTTAAAGGCATCCTCCGTTCATAAAATGTTGACCGTAACAATTGAACCACTTGCGAGTTTCGTTCAATAAGGAAGTTGGTGCCGTAGATATTGATATTCGACCTAATTAACTTAAAATGCGGTTGTAGTCAATTTAAAATACATAAAACCCAATTCAAAATATTATGTAGCCATTCGAAACCTAAATAATTATTGTATTTCTATTTACCATCGATGTCTGCAGCTCCAACTTCCTTATAGCCTGAAACTCGCAAGTGGGCAATTGGACTTAAGGGGAGGTATTCAGTTTGTTTCCTAGACTTCCATCAAACTTAAAATTACACCCCCTTGAGTCCCTTTCAAGATAAATTTGTACATTTTTCGGTAGAAAAATGTCCCGGCCGAAGGCCGGTTCCTCTTAAATTACAGGCTCGCTATCGCTCGCCAGGATAAAATCGACACCTGAATGGCACGAAAGGTCTTAATATGGGGTGAAAGTTCTTAAAATCGCTAAACTAATGGGGCAAACGTTTTATAATATCAAAAGCAATGGGGCTAAACATGAGGGAGAAAGGGGTCAAGAAAAAAATCCCTCAAGTGGAAATCTCCCCTTAAACTGTTTTGGGTTGTATATTTGTGGACAGCATGCTCGGGAAAACCAGACGATCACAAATTGTTAATGCCCCGTTATGACTCGGTTAGCGGAAGTACTATTATGTAGGCTATGTAGGCTAGGAATTGTGACCCCTATCCGCTGTAACTCGAAAAGGGCTAGAGCAAATGGTCAGCGAGATTTCCACACGTATTCCCTGGGCGAGTCTTCCCAAATGGTAGAAATATTAGCTCCATTCTATATATATATTTTTTTTTCTTCTCTAACTGACATTCAATTGCAAAGTTTCCATCAAGATTTCTCAGTTATTTTGAAGATTTTGTAGTGAAATATGATGCTAATTATATAAACTTGGTCTTAAGGGGAGATGTCGACTTGAGGGATTGTTTTCTTGACCCCTTTCTCCCTCATGTTTAGCCCCATTGCGTTTGATATTATAAAACGTTTGCCCCATTAGTTTAGCGATTTTAAGAACTTTCACCCCATATTAAGACCTTTCGTGCAATTCAGGTGTCGATTTTATCCTGGCGAGCGATAGCGAGCCTGTAATTTAAGAGGAATCGGCCTTCGGCCGGGACATTTTTCTACCGAAAAATGTACAAATTTATCTTGAAAGGGACTCAAGGGGGTGTAATTTTAAGCTTGATGGAGGTCTAGGGAACAAACTAAACACCTCCCCTTAATATGATGCAGAGACATGGTAGTTTCATATTTGTCATTATGTATCGATCAATTAGCTGCTAAGAGATTCAATTTACCGCCAGTTGAAAGAAAACATAGTGTAGTCGTGTTTATTTTGAGGCGTACAGAAGAGGTTAAGGAGAGGCAAAACCATTTTTCTGGACCCCTTTCTCCCTAATGTTTAGCCCCACTAGTTTTGAGATTATAAGACGTTCGGCCCATTAGTTTGGCGATTTTAACACCTTTCGCCCCATATCGTTGTCAATTTAAAGACCTTTCGTGTCATTTAGGTGTCGATTGTTTCCTGGCGAGCGATAGCGAGCTTGCGATTTTAACAGGAAGCGGCCTTCGGCCGGGAATTTTTTCTACCGAAAAATGTACACATTTATTTTGAAGGAGGGTCTAGGGATGTTTTTCTAAGCTTGATGGAGGTCTAGGGAGGAAACTAAAAAAATATATATGAACACATTAATTATTTTTTCATTAATTGAGTTTAAGAGTAAAGTGGGTTGGTGGAGGTAACATAATACTATACCAAACACACGGTCAGTCTCCCCTTAATGGCCAAGCTTTCTGGCCAACTGATGGTGGATAGACTTATAGTATATATAGCGCTTCAACTATTACGATGTTGGCATTTGGAACACGGCGACCAGAGGGAGATGAGGCACCCTAAATGTTATGATATATATATATATATATATATTTTTTTTTTTTTTTTTTTTTTTTTTATATATTCACTCGTCATTATGTTTTTATTAGTATACGAAATTTAAAAATATATATATATATTGGTTTGTGGACTCT
Organism: Paralithodes platypus; assembly: GCA_032716605.1. Classification (NCBI taxonomy): domain Eukaryota; kingdom Metazoa; phylum Arthropoda; class Malacostraca; order Decapoda; family Lithodidae; genus Paralithodes; species Paralithodes platypus. Next base: position 1,356,352 of record CM064480.1, read on the forward strand.
GAATATGCCGTATAGCTTTCTGTTAAGGGGAGAATATTGTGTATTTATTAATATACAGTTTATTATTTGTTTAGTTTCCTTCCTAGACCTCCATCAAGCATAACACAATACCACAAGACCCCTTTCCAGATAAATCTATGCATTTTTGGTTTGTTTTTTCAATACAAAAATTCGCCGCCGGACGGTCGTTTTCTCCTAAATTGCCGGCTCGCTATCGCTTGCCAGTATGTAATCGACACGTAAATCACACAACATGACTTAATCATGACTGTACCATAGATATCCTTTTTATTATATTCTGGCGACTACTAATCGATGTTATTCAGTTTAGGAAGGGTCTATAGCAATTATAAGGCTTCGAACTCTCTCAATCAACCCTTTTAAGGGGAGGTATTTAGTTTGTTCCCTAGACCTCCATCAAGCTTAAAATTACACCCCCTTCAGTCCCTTTCAAGATAAATTTGTACATTTTTCGGTAGAAAAATTTCCCGGCCGAAGGCCGGTTCCTCTTAAATCACAGGCTCGCTATCGCTCGCCAGGATAAAATCGACACCTGAATTGCACGAAAGGTCTTAATATGGGGTGAAAGTTCTTAAAATCGCTAAACTAATGGGGCAAACGTTTTATAATATCAAAAGCAATGGGGCTAGACATGAGGGAGAAAGGGGTCAAGAAAAAAATCCCTCAAGTGGAGATCTCCCCTTAACTACCACAGATCAGTCTTAAACAGCAAAATATCGTCTAAATATAGCTAGAATAAAATATAACACGTCGCTGGTACAGGAAGAGTTAAAATAGAACACACGTCGCTGGTACAGGAAGAGTTAAAATAGAACACACGTCGCTGGTACAGGAAGAGTTAAAATAGAACACACGTCGCTGGTACAGCAAGAGTTAAAATAGAACACACGTCGCTGGTACAGGAAGAGTTAAAATAGAACACACGTCGCTGGTACAGGAAGAGTTAAAATATAACACACGTCGCTGGTACAGGAAGAGTTAAAATAGAACACACGTCGCTGGTACAGGAAGAGTTAAAATAGAACACACGTCGCTGGTACAGCAAGAGTTAAAATAGAACATGGATAAGTGGGAAATCGCTCGCCAGAAATAAATCGACGCTTAAATGACACACCAAGTCTAAATATTGACAAAGGAATAGGGCGAAAGGTTTTAAAATAGCCAAGCTAATGGGGCTAAGCACGAGGGTGATGAAGTGTGTTTATGCATGGTATCTGTATAGGCTATGTGTGTAGTTAGGGTCATGCATACATTACAAGGAATTATTTGACGTACAGTCGGTCAAATAAGTGATGTCGCGGCACCAAGTATATTTCGATCAATAATTGGTATCAACACTATCTAAGCTTTAATTCATCGTTACGAGTGAGATATGCAAGCATGTTCCTATCCTTACACACCCTATTCAACATCTGACAGACATTAATACAGCACACAGCGAGCAAAACGTAATGACAGCGGTGACATGACTGATTTGGCCAATTGTTAGTAAATGATAGTTATAAATAATGAATAATTCCAAGTCTTCTTTGAAACTGACCGATAATTGGCCTAATTCATCTCTTTATAACGGTAAAATGTGTACAGATATACAAAATATTTAGTAATAATATATATAGATGGTGTTAAGTACAGTGTTTACTCTTTTAGCATGTTTACTATCTATATATATATATATTTTTTTTTTTTTATTTTTTTTTATTTAAGGTTTACTACCGGTTACTGCTCGATATAATTTTAATATCATTTAATAATTATGGCTGTCATTAGGCGATTTTGTACAGCTTAGGAAGGATCGGTGGGAATTATGACTGGGTAAAGACTGAACTCAATTAACCCTCTGAGACTTCCACATGCATACCCTTCCTAAGCTGAATATAAGCGTCTACTAATAGCCAGAGACCAGAACACAAATACGTCATCGGATTTTCTAAGGGTTAAGGGGAGGGTTTTTAGCTGGCTCCTTAGACCTCCATCAAGCTTATACAAATACCCTCAAAATGTTCCGGCCGAAGCCCGGTTCCTCCTAAATTGCAGGCTCGCTGTCGCTCGCCTGGGAAAAATTCGACACCTAAATGGCACGGAAGATCTTAAAATTGACAGAAATGGGGCTAATGGTCTTAAAATCGCCAAACTAATGGGATGAACATCTTAAAGTATCAAAACTAATGAGGCTACGCATTAGGGAGAAGGGAGTCCAGAAAAAAACACTCCACAAGTGAAAATGTGTCTTTTTAGAATATTGCGTAATATCTAATTTAAATAACGCCTCCATTTTCCCCAATATGATCAGATTTGTTGGTCCTATTCTGTCTACCCCTAAAAGATATTAATCGCTTTGGAAGAACCTCTGCCAATTACAGAAATGATACCTATTTCAGTTAGCCCTATGACGCCAAAGTATTTATTCACGCTTACATTATTTGTTCATTATATATATATATATATATATATATATATATATATATATATATATATATATATATATATATATGAATGTTCCATACTGACAGGTAGATGGATTGGGTGGAGGAGAAAACACAGGGAAGAGCTATGAATCTGTATTCTCGAAACGTTAGAGAATAAAGATTCATAGCTCTTCCCTGTGTTTTCTCCTCCACCCAATCCATATATATATATATATATATCGGTACCGTATTCTTGATATGGTACCACTACCATCGAAATCACCACTATCACCACTACCATCGACACTATCACAAGAACCACCACTACTACAACCACTGCGAATATCACTACCACACTACCACTACCACTATTACTACCTCTACCACTTTTCTATGATCTTGACCACTGCCATCGAGACATAACCTTGTATTCAATGTGAACCGTACTGTCAAGAGGAAGGAAAGAGTCTCCTTGTAAACTGCTCTGTCACCACCACCACCACCACCACCACCACGCCGCGTCGCTGGTGTCTACACTGACTTGCCTAGATTGGTGTTGATTGATCGGCTGGGGTGGTGGTGGTGTTGTTGTGGTGGTGGTGTTTTTGGTTGGCTGGTGTTGTGGTGTAGTTTTGGTTGTGGTGGTGGTGTGGTTGTGGTGGTGGTGGTGTTGTTGTGGTGGTGGTGTTGTTGTTGTGGTGGTGGTGTGGTTGTTGTGGTGGTGTTTTTGGATGGGTGGTGGTGATGGTGGTATTTTGGTTGTGGTGGTGGTGGTGTTTTTGGTTTGGTGGTGTGGAGTGGTGATGGTGGTGGTGACGATATTAGTTTGTGATGGATATAGTGTAGTGTGGCTGTTGTGGTTGAGGTGGTGGTGCTTTAGTTGTGATGGTGAGATTGGTGATTATATGTGTGTGTGTTAGTGTGAAGTATGTGTATGTGTGTGTGGTGATGTATGTATGTATGTATGTGTAAGTGTGTGTGTGGTGATGTATAGCCGCACACCACCACAGCGCCGTGAGAGACAGACGAAGGGAATCTTATCAATTGTTGTCCTGGATTAATTCCGAGACTAACACATAACTCATTAAGTGCTTCTACACAATCACATTCTAGGTATAATGAACATTCTAGGTATAATGAACATTCTAGGTATAATGAACATTCTAGGTATAATGAACATTCTAGGTATAATGAACATTCTAGGTATAATGAACATTCTAGGTATAATGAACATTCTAGGTATAATGAACATTCTAGGTATAATGAACATTCTAGGTATAATGAACATTCTAGGTATAATGAACATTTCCGTAATTTTCTACAATGTTGATAATTAAAGGTAAAGTGTGTGTGTGTGTGTACTATATATATATATATATATATATATTTGTTATGTATTTATTTATTTATGTATATACAATCCTACACTCCACTGTGTATACTGATGTGTTAAGGGGGGGGGGGGGGGGGATTTTTTGGTCGATTGTTTTCATTTATGTATTATTATTATTTTTTTTTTTTTACCGTTAGTTTGGCGATTTTGAGACCTTTCGCCTCTTTTCTTTGTCAATATTAAGATCTTTCGTGCCATTTATGTGTCGATTTTGTCCTCTATCAAACTTAGAAAAACAACCCCTGGATCCCCCTTCAAGATATATTTCTACATTTTTCGGTAGAAAAAGTTCCCTGCCGAAGGCTGGTTCCTCCTAAATTACAGGCTTGCTATCGCTCGCCAGGAAAAAATCGACACCTAAATGACACAAAAAGTTTTAATACTGACACAGAAAAGGGGTGAAAGGTCTTAAAATCGCCAAACTAATTGGTCAAACTTCTTAAAATTTGACAACTAATGGGGCTAAACATGAGGAATAAGGGGCCCAGAAAAACGACCCATCTCCCCTTAACCCTTTCAAGATCCGATACGCATTTCTATTCCGTTTTCTGGCTATTATTAGACGATTTTGTTCGGATTAGGAAGGGCGTGTGGAATCCAGAGGGTTAAATGAGATAGTCTTTACCCATATAATTGCCCACAGATCCTTCGTAAGCTGTCAAAAATCGTCTAATGGTAGCCATAATGAAGTGTCAAAATGCGTCATAATCTTCAAAGGGTTAAGACAATCATGCATATGCAATAAATAAATCCATACATATGCATACTAGCTAACGTGAATATACATGTCATTTATACATACATACGCACATACATTTATACATACATACATACATTTATAAATACATACGTAGATAGATAGATAGATACTGTACATACATACATACATACATTTATACATACATACATACATTTATAAATACATACGTAGATAGATAGATAGATAGATACTGTACATACATACATATATACATACATACATTTATACATACATACATACATTTATAAATACATACGTAGATAGATAGATAGATAGATACTGTACATACATACATACATACATACATACATACATTTATACATACGATATTTCAATTCTTCTATATATGTAGACCTGAAAATTAATACATAAAACAGTTTCGGTATTATGAGAGATCATTTTGGACTTGAGAGTAGGCCTACAATTATAAGTGTATGCATAACATATTGATCAATACAAATATACATATAATAAGATACAGTAAATATGTATAACTTGGTGGTATTGGGGTGTTGGATTGTTGTGTATGTATGTATTATGTAGTTGTGTTATGTGTGCTGTGGTAATTAGGTATATAGGGATGTCATCATATTTACTTTATATATATATATATATATATATATATATATATATGTGTGTGTGTGTGTGTGTGTTGAGGTGATGGTGGTGTTTTTTGCTTTGTTTTTATATATCAAGACGAACTTTCTTATATGTGACTTAATTTATTGTGATGTGTGCGTATCTTCCCGTGTGTGTTGTGTATGTGTGTTGTTATGTATGTGTCTGTGTGTATTGTGATGTGTGCGTATCTTCCCGTGTGTGTTGTGTATGTGTGTTGTTATGTGTGTGTATGTGTTGGAGTGCGTATCTTCCCGTGTGTGTTGTTATGTGTGTGTATGTGTTGGAGTGCGTATCTTCCCGTGTGGGTTGTGTATGTGTGTTGTTATGTGTGTGTCTGTGTGTATGTGTTGGAGTGCGTATCTTCCCGTGTGTGTTGTTATGTGTGTGTATGTGTTGGAGTGCTTATCTTCCCGTGTGGGTTGTGTATGTGTGTGTCTGTGTGTATGTGTTGGAGTGCGTATCTTCCCGTGTGTGTTGTGTATGTGTGTTGTTATGTGTGTGTATGTGTTGGAGTGCGTATCTTCCCGTGTGGGTTGTGTATGTGTGTGTCTGTGTGGGAGTGCGTATCTTCCCGTGTGTGTTGTGTATGTGTGTGTCTGTGTGTATGTGTTGGAATGTAACGTATGTGTGATGGGTGCTATTGTTACCTGTGTGTTAGATGGTGCTGTTGTTATCGTATATGTGCTAGAATGTGTTACAATGATATTAATATGTGCTAGGTACTTCAGAATGTGTTAAAGCCTGTTAAATGTTTTAGTACGTGTGTTAGAAAGTATTTATGTGTTATATGTGTGCAAATATCTTGTAGGGGCTTGTGTTACCTAGGTGTTTAATTAATAGGTGTTATGATACGTGTCTGTGTGATAGAATGTGCCAGTGTTACATATGTGTTATGGAGAGAGCTAATGTGTTGTTACCTGTCAGAGTTAGCCATATGTGTTTATGTGTTAGTATATGAGTTGAATGGTGCTAGTAGGTGTTGTAGAAAGTGTGTTAGTGTTGATACAGTGTGTTATCTGTGTGTTGATGGTCATGTCTGCTGTTAGTATGTGTTATAAGGTTAATTATATGTGTTCCAGTGTGTTACCTGTGTGTTGAATTACGTGGTGATGGTGTTAATATGTGTTATAGTGTTACCGGTACTTATGTGTTATTGTGTTACTTATATATGTGTGTGGAGGTACATGGTGATGGTGTTAGTATGTGTAATATGGTTACTTATATGTGTTATTATGTTACTTATATGTGTGGTAGTTCTATATGTGTTACCTGTGTGTTGAGGTACGTGATGATGGTGGTCGTGTCTGAGGGATGGATCAAGGGACAGCATCTGGTGTGGATGGCCGTGACTGAAGGGGTTAAACTGACCGAAGTAGCCCCTCATACCGCCCATCCCCGCCCCCGCCCCCGCCCCCGCCCCTAGAGGTTCCAACAGCTGGGAGGCCTGTGAAGCTAGGGTACGGGCGACGGTGTAGGCGGAGGTCCCCAGGGTGGTGCCTAGGGCCGAGGGCGTGATGGCGGGGGGCGCGAGGCACGGTGGGGAGCGGTGACCCTCGGAAGACCCCAAACCCAAGAGTTCCTGTATGGCAAACGGTGAGCGCTGCGGTAGAGTGGCTGAAGACGCCCCCATACTGCCTAACATGTTGGCGTACAGGGCCCCTCGGTCCGGGTGTAGGAGGTTCATCGTAGTGGAGGTATAACACTGATGGCACACGGTGGTAGTAAAGGGTGAATGGGTCAGTAAGGGTCCAGGGCTCCAGAAGGGGTTTGAGGGCTCCAATAAGGGTTGAAGGTTCCAGTAAGGGTTGAGTGCTCCAGAAGGGGTTGAGTGTTTCAGTAAGGTTTGAGTGCTCCAGTGCCAGTAAGGGTAGAGTTCTCCAGTAAGGGTTTACTACTCCAGTAAGGGTTTAGTGCCAATAAGGGTTGAGGGCACCAGTAATGTTTTAGTGCCAATAAGGGTTGAGGGCTCCAATAAGGGTAGAGTTATCCAGTAAGGTTTTAGTGCCAATAAGGGTTGAGGGCTCCAGTAAAGGTTGAGTGTTCCAGTAAGGGTTTAAATGCCAGTGAAGGGTTTAGTGCGCCCCCGGCATGGTGTGGTGATGGTGGCGGCGGCGGTACTGGTGGTGGTGGCGGCGTGTGACTAGCGGGGGCGGCTCTGCGTGACTGGCGGGGGCGGCGCGCGGTGATGAGCGGAGATGAGCCGTGGTGGCGGGGGTCCAGGCCCCGAGTGGCTCAGGTGGGCCAGTGATCCGGCCTTATTGCGGCCCGAGACCCGCCGCAACGGTCCTGCGCCGACCCGGGCCACACGCACCCGCACTTCAGCTAATGTCCCCCGCCCGCCATTATTAGCCATTTTGGAGTGGGCAAGACGGGGCGGGGCGATGATAGCTTGCCCCGTACTACCCTGGCTAGCCCCGGTGATCTATAATACCCCAGTGCCCCGGGATAGTCAGACCATTCGACCACCGTACTATCCCCGTGGCAACAGTAGCAAGATCCCGATAAATAGCGATCCGTAGTGATATTATAGCGTAAAGAGCGGTGCGTGTGGGAACTGTCCAGCTAGGCTCCACCCCTCGCCCCGCCTCCCTGGACCGTTAGCCCCTCCCCCCCCTGCTCCCACCGGCCAATCACCACCCGGCTCTCATTATGATTGACAACCTCTTACTAACTATCCATTCCGCGATCCCTTTACCCGCGCGGACCCGGTTAGCGCGAATCGTTTGCATAAGGTGCGCCCACTCACGCCACTCTAATCAACCAGCCCTGCCGACAACATTTACAAGCTGAAATCAAGAAGCGGTTTGGGGGCCAGGCGTCTTCTTAACGAGGCATTTGGAAGGATAATTGTTGAATGGCGTCTTAAGGGGGTAGTGCTTGGTTTTTGGTCTATATATTTATTTATTTATTTATTTTTGAGTTTCCTCGCTAGACCTTCATCAAGCTTAGAAAACCACCCACTAGACCCCCTTTCAAGATAAATTTATAAATTTTTCGGTAGAAAAATTTCCCGGCCAAAGGCCGGTTCCTTCTAAAATTAAAGGCACGCTATCGCTCGTCAGGAAAAATTCGACACCTAAAGGGCACGAAAGGTCTTAATATTGACAACATAAAAATGAGGCGAAAGGTCTCAAAATCGCCAAACTAACGGAACAAACTTTTTAAAACCTCAAAACTAATATGCTAAACATGAGGGAGAAGGGGGTCCATAAAAAGCGAGTACTACCCCCTTAACACTGGCTGATTCCACGGTTAAGGCTAGTGTATGTGTGTGTGTGTGTGTGTGTGTGTGTGTGTGTTTTAGTAAAATTGGGATGGATGATTTTGTTTGTTTTTGTAATATTCGAATATATTTTGTATTCATACATATTATTATTATGTATATTTATTTATTTTTGTATTAGTTTATCCCGGCTGAAGGCCGATTTCGAATAATTGCAGGCTGTTAAAAAAAATATACATAAAATACAAAATTGACTTCTGAATGGGATGAAATGCCTCGTAATCTCCAAAATAATAAGGTGAAACGTCTTTAAATCATCCAACAGATGGGACGAAACAGGGGAGCTCTAAAAAGTCCACCCTTGGCTACCATACGTCTTAACGAGTCATTTGCAAGGATAACGTGTTGAATGGTGACGGTGGTAGGCGGCCCGGGGCTGGCTTGATTCTCGCACTTCACCCCAAACGCTTATTTACATATGAATTACACTCTAAATACTTAATCGATACGTGCGAGGTGGTGGTGGTGGTGGGCGCGGAGACCCCCTTCTCTCTCTCTGACTTCCAGGCCAAGCCCCCCCCCCCACGCCATCCTCTCTCTCTCTCTCTCTCTCTCTCTCTCTCTCTCTCTCATATCCTTTTCTTATACGTTCCGTTATGGGTTTGACTCATTTCGATTGGAATTAAATCTTAAGCAGCTCGTTTGCATCAAAGTCTGTGTGGTAAGTTTCTCTCTCTCTCTCTCATTTGTCCCTGAGCAGTCTTCCCTTTCCATTTTTCCCTTACCCACTCTAAACTACTGTTTGGACACTTGACCATCAGTGTTTTGGAGGGCCTTTAGGGGTCGCTGGACCTGTTGTTGTTTGATTTCCTTTGTACTAGTTTGTACTCTCTCTCTCTCTCTCTCTCTCTGTGCTGTCATTTTCCTCTACTTTGCATTATTAAGTCCGAACCATCTTCCTTGAATCGTAAGGTCTGTGTGATCAGTGTATCCATGTAATTATCTCTCACTCTTTCTGTCTACATCTTCTCTTAACAATTCCCTAGTTTAGCCTAATAGTCCATTCAGTGTAGGTAGGTCAAACAACTTGACCAATAACTTCCACAACTTATAAACTACTACAGGGATCGAGTTAATGTTACTACCATTTAAGGGGAGGTCTCCACTTGAGGGATTTTTTTCTTGACCCCTTTCTCCCTCATGTTTAGCCCCATTGCTTTTGATATTATAAAATGTTTGCTCCATTAGTTTAGCGATGTTAAGAACTTTCACCCCATATTAAGACCTTTCGTGCCATTTAGGTGTCGATTTTATCCTGGCGAGCGATAGCGAGCCTGTAATTTAAGAGGAACCGGCCTTCGGCCGGGACATTTTCTACCGAAAAATTTACAAATTTATCTTGAAAGGGACTCAAGGGGGTGTAATTTTAAGGTTGATGGAGGTCTAGTGAACAAACTAAATACCTCCCCTTAACCCCTTCTGTACCGGCAAAGTAATTTAAACAAAATCTGGCTACTACTAGTCGATTTTATTCAGTTTAAGAAGTATCTCTAGTAATTATGAGGCTTCGAACCATCTCAATCAACCCTTTTAACTACCACAGATCATTCCTAAGCTGCATAAAATCGTCTAATTGTAGCCAGAACAATATATAACAGCCGTCGCTGGTACACAAAGGGTTAACAAGGGTCAGCCAAGGAATGGGTGTATAAATTTACACCCCATTCGCTCCAGCCCTTTTTGAGTTACAGAGTTGGAGGTTCATGATTTCTAGCCTACCTATAATGAATGTACTAGAATATGATGGTCTCACTATGCCTAATTATGCTATAGGACTATTGGACGATTTTGTACACCTTAGGAGGAAGGATCTGTGGGAATAATGGGGTAGTGCTTGGTTTTTGGTCTATATAATTATTTTATTTATTTGTGTTTGAGTTTCCTCGCTTGACCTCCATCAAACATAGTAAATACATTAGATTAAACCTCTGACTTCCACGTATAGCGCCTTCCTAATCTGAAACCAGCCTCGTCTCGTTCTACCTAATTAGGCTACCATGGTTGATTTCGTCTGAGCATGTCCGTTCAATCTAGGTTGGGCAGAAATCGTAAACCCTAAACCTCTCATAACTCAAAAAGGACCAGAGTAATCGAGCTAATTTTTCTACCACCTAGGAAGACTTGGCTAGAGCATATTGTGTATAAATCGACGGCTCATTTGCTCTAGCCCTTTTTGAGTTACAGAGGTTAGAGGTTACGATTTCTGCCCACCCTAGAAGGAAATGACTATAGTTGACCATATGCGAGTTTCAGGAAGTTGGAGCCGTAACCATTGATATAGAAGAGAAAAAACCATACTAATTTAGATATTTGATGGATAGAAAGCATGATTAATTTGGTTATATGGGTTTATAAATGTTCATATATATATATATATATATATATATATTCGTATTTTAGCTGGAAATTTCGGTAAATAATAAAAGTACAGCTCCAACTTCCTTATAGACTGAAACTCCCAAATGTGTCATAATTTATGCTATAGTGTCATGATTAACCTTGTCTTGTTTTATCTAATTATGCTGATCATATAATGATTAAGCACATTTGAGACTCGCTGATTTCGTCGTAGTATGCCTAATGGTAACTTGATTTAGCACATACTCATTGATTTAGTCTTAGTGGTCCTAATTATTATCATGATTCACGACGTTTGAGACTCACTGATTTCGTCGTAGTATGCCTAATTATATCATGATTCACCACATTTAAGACTCATTGATTTCGTCGTAGTATGCCTAATGATAACATGATTTACCACGTTTGAGACTCACTGATTTCGTCGTAGTATGCCTAATTATATCATGATTCACCACATTTAAGACTCATTGATGTCGTCGTAGTATGCCTAATGATAACATGATTTACCACGTTTGAGACTCACTGATTGCGTCGTAGTATGCCTAATTATATCATGATTCACCACATTTAAGACTCATTGATTTCGTCGTAGTATGCCTAATGATAACATGATTTACCACGTTTGAGACTCACTGATTTCGTCGTAGGATGCCTAATTATATCATGATTCACCACATTTAAGACTCATTGATTTCGTCGTAGTATGCCTAATGATAACATGATTTACCACGTTTGAGACTCACTGATTGCGTCGTAGTATGCCTAATTATATCATGATTCACCACATTTAAGACTCATTGATTTCGTCGTAGTATGCCTAATGATAACATGATTTACCACGTTTGAGACTCACTGATTTCGTCGTAGTATGCCTAATTATATCATTATTCACCACATTTAAGACTCATTGATTTCGTCGTAGTATGCCTAATGATAACATGATTTACCACGTTTGAGACTCACTTATTTCGTCGTAGTATGCCTAATTATATCATGATTCACCATATTTAAGACTCATTGATTTCGTCGTAGTATGCCTAATAATAACATGATTTACCACGTTTGAGACTCACTTATTTCGTCGTAGTATGCCTAATTATATCATGATTCACCACATTTAAGACTCATTGATTTCGTCGTAGTATGCCTAATGATAACATGATTTACCACGTTTGAGACTCACTGATTTCGTCGTAGTATGCCTAATTATATCATGATTCACCACATTTAAGACTCATTGATTTCGTCGTAGTATGCCTAATTATAACATGATTTACCACATATTCATTGATTTCGTCATAGTACATCACCACTACAACAACCACACCAACACCACCACCGCACCACCAACAAAACCGCACCAATACCACCACAACACCCTATTCCGAACCCTTTCCTGCCTCCCCCACCACCTCGTCAACATCACTACTACCAACACCACCAACAACCACACCAACACCAACACAACACCACCACCACCACCACCACTAACACCAATGCAACAACACCAACACCACAACACAACACTACAATGCCACACCACAACACCACCACCACCAACACCAATACAACAACACCACAACACAACACCAACACCACCACCACACCCTATTCCGACCCCTTTTCTCTGCCCCCCCCCCCCCCCCCCCCCACCTCGTCAGGACCAAAGCTTCTCATGCAAATATAGTCAGCCTGGGGGACGCTGCTGGACGGTACACTATGCTACACTGGACGGTACACTATGGTACACTGGACGGTACACTATGGTACACTGCTACACTGGATGGTACACTAGTACACTGGACGGTACACTATGGTATACTGGATGGTACACTGGATGGTGCACTATGGTACGCTAGACGGTACACTGGATGGTACACTATGGTACACTGGACGGTACACTATGGTACGCTGGACGGTACACTATGCTACACTGGACGGTACACTGGATGGTACACTGGTACGCTGGATGGTACACTATGGTACACTGGACAGTACACTATGCTACACTGGATGGTACACTATGCTACACTGGATGGTACACTATGGTACACTAGATGGTATACTATGGTACACTGGACGGTACACCATGCTACACTGGATGGTACACTATGCTACACTGGACGGTACACTACGCTACACTGGATGGTCTACTATGGTACACTGGACGGTACACTATGCTATACTGGACAGTACACTGGACGGTACACTATGCTACACTGGATGGTACACTGGATGGTACACTGGATAGAACACTGGAGGGTACACTGGATGGTACACTGGACGGTACACTATGCTACACTAGACGGTACACTGGATGGTACACTGGACGGTACACTGGACGGTACACTATGCTACACTGGACGGTACACTATGATACACTGGACGATACACTGGACGGTACACTGGATGGTACACTGGATGTTACACTGGACGGTACACTGGACGGTACACTATGCTGCACTGGACGGTACACCATACGGTACACTGGATGGTACACTGGATGGTACACTGGACGGTACACTATGCTGCACTGGACGGTACACCATACGGTACACTGGATGGTACACTGGATGGTACACTATGTTACACTGTACGGCGTCTCTTCCGTAGATTGCCCTCCCTACTGCCAACCTAGATGTTGGCAGATTGGGAGCCAAAGCGGTACACTGGATGGTACACTGGACGGTACACTATGCTGCACTGGACGGTACACCATACGGTACACTGGACGGTACATTATGGTACACTGGATGGTACACTATGTTACACTGTACGGCGTCTCTTCCGTAGATTGCCCTCCCTACTGCCAACCTAGATGTTGGCAGATTGGGAGCCAAAGTGTCACATTTTTCCTTTGCCCCTCAACTTTCCCTTCATAATTACTGAGGGGCACAGGGCCTTGGGTGGTGCTTTGGTTTCCCGGGCGTTTCCGCACCCTCCTCAGCTCCCCACCTTGGAGTGGCTCCGGTCACCCGGGCTTTATTAGTGGTAAGCAGGGAAGGTTTTGTGGGGGCGCTCGTTTATGGCCTTGGCCTTGCTCGAGACCTTGGGGCTGTTCGGCCAGACAGCCTGGGGAACAGCAACAACAACACTCTACGGTACACTGTTACACTGGATGGTACAACTGATATATTCTGTATATATAGCCTTTTAATGGGTAGAGTCCTTCCTAATCTGAATAAAATCGTCTAATAGTTGCCAGAATATTATGAAAAGAACGTCGCCAGTACTGAAGGGGTTAAGCGACGAGTTACACAGATTGCCTCTCTCTCTCTCTCTCTCTCTCTCTCTCTCTCTCTCTCTCCATTCATTATTCATTTTTGTATTGGCCAAACTCCCCCCCCCCCCCTTCTCTCTCTCTCTCTCTCTCTCTCTCTCTCTCTCTCTCTCTCTCTCTCTCTCTCTCTCTCTCTCTCTCTCTCTCTCTCTCGCCCCCTCTCTCTCTCTCTCTCTCTCTCTGCTAATCCCCTGGGTGGGTGGGGGTGGGGGGATGTGTATAGTGTTTGCACGTAGGACTACAGTATGGGGTAATAATGAAGAGAGGATACCCCCCCCCCCCCCCATGATGGTTTCTTAATGCACGGTCTATGCATATACAGTACAACTACACACACACACACACACACACAAGTTTCAAGTCTCACAATTTCGTACGCAAATTTTAAGAAAATAGTAAAAGGAAATATATTCACGATACAGTCTTCTTGAATTATAATGGGATGAATTAATACAGCAGGTGTCAGTCATATAGCTTAATAATACAATTACATGTGGTTTGCATTATATTTGTAATTGTTCACCTAATGATAACATACTAAGCGTGTGTTGCTTCCATAGAGGTTGCTTCTAACATTTTGTAAGATTTCATGTGTCTTCTAGGGAGCTACGGCTCAGCAGATTATGCCAATTTAAGAACTATGTATTATATGTATCCTTTGTATTTTGATGGCGATAAACTGTATTAAACTCTCTCTCTCTCTCTCTCTCTCTCTCTCTCTCTCTCTCTCTCTCTCTCTCTCTCTCTCTCTCTCTCTCTCTCTCTCTCTCAGTGTAGTGTTTGCGTGTGGGACTATGTGGTAATGAAGAGAGGGTGCCCCCCCCCCCCCTGATGGCTTCTTAACACTAGAGGTCTTTTGGGATCTCCCCTATTTTGCTCCATTAGTTTGGAGATTTTAAGACGTTTCACCCCATTAGTTAGGCGATAATGAGACGCTTCACCCCATTCAGGTTTGTATGTGATTTATGGGCGACCGAAAGCGAGCCTGTAACTTAGAAGACATCGGCTTTGGTTCAGGCCATTATTCTATCGAAAAATGTACACATTTAGCTTGAAGGGTGGTCCGGTTGGGTATTTGTTTAGTTTGAAGGAAGTCTGGGTAGGCGTTGCCATACTCTCGTGCATTGACCACTTGCGAGTTTCAGGTTATAAGGAAGTTGGTGCCGTAAACATCGGTACTAAACAGAAATACATAAATAACATAGATGTCTAATGGATAAAACGTATGTTAAATTTAGTTGTAAGTATTTATAAATATACTACAACCGCATTTTAGCTGGTAATTCTGCTAAATATCAATGTAAAAAAACTCCAACTTCCTTATAGCCTGAAACTCGCAAGTGTTCAATTGGTGTCGTTATGTTGGGGATAGGTCGGGGGGTATGTTGGGGATAGGTCGGGGGGTATGTTGGGGATAGGTCGGGGGGTATAGTTTTGAGATGCTGCTATAATAAGAGCTATGATAAATACTATAGGTCGGGGGGTATAGTTTTGAGATGCTGCTATAATTTTTATGTTCCTTCCAACAACCAACTATACTCCTAAAATCGATTAATGAAATTTACAAACACATGTGGCAATCCGTGGATTCGAATCCAGGATGCTCACACCGAAAATCAACACCTTATGCATCGCACCACGTAGACAGTTAAAGAATGGTGGACACTGCCTACGATTTATTATGCAACTTCGAATCCTGCATATCAATCTAAGCATGTACACACATCCCAACTGCAATAAGAGCTATGATAAATACTATAGAACTGCAACATATCACCTCATCAAAAAACTCCTGCTGCTTTTCCCCGTGGCTTCGAACCCCGATCCTCTGTTCTACTACTTAAAGCCGGTATCACACGAGAGCTTTTATAGTCAATATTCGATGATCAACATATTGCTGGCAACATTTCTGGAGTATTTTGCACTGGTATCGGAAACTAGACTGATGATAGATGAACTTAGGTGACAAAAATATTATAAATGTTAACCCCAGAAGCTGCCAGACCAGTGTTGAGGATAAATATTTGTTGAGGGAAAAAGCGCTCGTGTGATACCTGCTTTAAGTTACACCTCCCATATGTGCTTCCTCTGTTCACCGTCCATTTGTTATTATCTGTTCTTCATTTGTTCTTCATTGTTCTTCATTTGTTCTTCATTGTTCTTCATTTGTTCTTCATTGTTCTTCATTTGTTCTTCATTGTTCTTCATTTGTTCTTCATTGTTCTTCATTTGTTCTTCATTGTTCTTCATTTGTTCTTCATTGATACAACCACACTTTCGTACACGTATATCTTATGTGTGTGTGCAGTTTTCTGTATATATCACATACACACACAATACACACACATTGAAAGAGTGTGTGTGTGTATGTGTGTGATAGAGAGAGAGAGAGAGAGAGAGCTGTTAACAGGCTCCTGGACAGAGTAGTGAGTAAGGCGATCAGGGAGAGGTTATAAGCTGATTAAACAACACATCAGTGGTCTGTGTGTGTGTGTATGTGAGAGAGAGAGAGAGAGATTGTGTGTGTGTGTGTGTGTATGTGCGTCTCTTCTATCTCTCTTATTTTCCTCTCTCTCTCTCTCTCTCTCTCGTATTCTCTTTTACTCCTCTCTCTATTATTCTTTCTCTCTCTCGTATTCTATTTTTTCCTTCCTGTTTTTTACTCTCCATCCTCTTAATGCCCCTCCCCCCCCCCCCCCTCCCCCCCCCTCTCCTTGTGACCAGCTTAGAGCCCAGTCCTAAGAAGGTAAGTGACTGTTGGGGGTATTAGAGAGAGAGAGAGAGAGAGAGAGAGAGAGAGAGGGAGAGAGAGAGAGAGGGGGGGGGGGAGGTGAAGGGATGAAAGTTTGGAGTATAGAAACATGACAAATATATAGAAGAGAGAGAGAGAGGGGGGGGGGTAAGGATGAAAGTTTGGAGTATAGACAAATTACAAATATATAGAAAAGAGAGAGGGAGAGAGAAGAAAGAAAGTGAGAATGAGAGTGAGTTTTAGGTGTATTCATTTTCTTTATACCCTTTTTGTATGCGATCACGTCAATTGTTCTTATATTTTGCTTTCACGAGACGATTGTATTCAGCATAGGAAGAAAAAAATGAAGGAAACGCAAGTGTTGTTGTTGTCGTTCCCTAGGCTGCCTGGCCGAATAGCCCCGAGTCCCTAAGAAAGGCCATGGCCACGATCGGGCTTTCCCACAGCGCTCTCAAGGAAGGTAGACTATGTTGTTGGCTTTAGTGATTGTGTAGAATGCAGTCTTCTAAGATGTATCTAATAGTATGGGGTGCTGTGTTGCATCCTGGACAGGTGTCGACGACGGAGATATCCAGCCCGCATCTCAGTCTGTCCAGGTGGACTCTGTCCTCGCGAGGAAGGGAGGATTCAGAAGGGTGTATTTCGTGAGGTCGTGCCTGCAGCAGGATCTTAGATGTTGAATTAGCATATACTACTAATAAATCTCCTTTCGTCCTATCCTAGCAGAAATTCCATGTCAGTTTTTCCAAACTGCTTGGTATATTTTTCCAACTGTTTCCACGCCAGAGTAAGCTGGAGGGAGTGGTGGGTGGGGAGGAGCCTTCTGCTTTACTATTATTTTCCTCTACCTAGTAGTTAGTACCTCAGCAGTGTAGTTATACAAACTGCCTCGCAAGGGCCAATAGATATGTTGCAGTTTATTAATCCTTTGTAATCAACCTTCACCTCCCCCACCTCCACCTCCTCATTTTCTTTCTCCACCTCCTCCTCCTCTTCCTCTCCCTCCTCCACCTTCTCCTCCCCCCTCCTATTCCTCCCACCTTCTCCTCCCATCTCCACCTCCTCTTCCTTCCCAACCACCTCCCCTTCTCTTCCTCCCATCTCCCCCTCTTCCTCCCTTTCCTCCACCTTCTCACCTCCCATCTCCTCCTCCTCCTCCCCAACCACTTCCTCCTCCTCCCTTGCCTCCCCTTCCACACAGCTCATTTCCATAACAATGGTTACCATGATAAACACTTCGGTGGCAGTGATCCACCCTCTTCCTTCCTTCCTTCTCCTTCTTCTCCTCCTCCGCCTTCCTTCCTTCCTTCCTTCCTTCTTTCACTCCTCCTTATCCGTTCTCCTTCCTTTCTTCCTTCCATCTCCTTCCTTCCTTCCCTCCTCCTTCCTTCCTTCATTTTTCCCTCCCTCCTTCCTTCGTTTTTCTTTACTTCTAACTCTTCCTTTCCTTCCCTCCTTCCTTCTCCTCCTATATCCTTCCTTCCTTTCCTCCTCCTTCGCCTTCTTCTTTGCTTCTAACTCTTCCTTTCTTCTCCTCCTTCCTTCCTTCTTTTTCCTTCTCCTTCCTTCCTTACTTCTTATTCCTCCTTAATCTTTACTTGCCTTCTAATTCCCCTACCTTCCTCCTCCTTCATATGTCTCTTCTTCCTTCCTTCTAGCTCCTCCTTCCTTCTAGCTCCTCCTTCCTTCTAGCTCCTCCTTCCTTCTAGCTCCTCCTTCCTTCTAGCTCCTCCTTCCTTTCTCCTATTTCCCTCTTCTCTCTTTCCCTTCGTCTTGACTCTGTACTCCTCCTACCGTCTTCTTCCTTCTATCTCCTCCTTCCTTACTTCTTCCTTCCTTCCTGCCCGTTTCCTCCTCTATGCCTTACTTTATTCCCTCTCTGCTCTCTTTGTTATCTACTTCTACTAACTCCTCCTCCTCTCTTCCTTCTCCTTCTCCTTTCCTTCTATCTCCTCCTTCCTTACTTCCTTCTCCCTATTCCCCTTCCTTCCCTCCTCCATGCCTTACTTTATCCCTTCTTTAATAATGTTGGTGGTTTTATTAATAGTTTTATAGCTGGCATATGGTGGGTGAGGTTAACCCC
>CM064480.1:1377813-1405785 GCA_032716605.1 Paralithodes platypus
TTGTAATGGCTGTATTATGTTGTAATGGCTTATATGGCTTGTAATGGCTGTATTATGTTGTAATGGCTTATATGTTTTAATGGCTTATATGTTTTACTGGCTTATATGTTTTACTGGCTTATATGTTTTAATGGCTTATATGTTTTAATGGCTTATATGTTTTAATGGCTTATATGTTTTAATGGCTTATATGTTTTAATGGCTTATATGTTTTAATGGCTTACATGTTTTAATGGCTTATATGTTTTAATGGCTTATATGTTTTAATGGCTTATATGTTTTAATGGCTTATATGTTTTAATGGCTTATATGTTTTCGTCTGCGTTCTTCACCCCCCCTCTCTCTCTCTCTCTCTCTCTCTCTCTCTCTCTCTCTCTCTCTCTCTCTCTCTCTCTCTCTCTCTCATTCCTGAATTCCTTATATGCTATTTGTACAGTAACAACCTTAAACACACACAACATGGTTTCCGACATGAGCGATCTCTCCTGACAAACCTTCCCTTATCCCATGACATACTCTCTCTCTATATATATATATATATATATATATATATATATATATATATATATATATATATATAGTTAGGATTAAGAACTCAGGCATCAAACCAACCATGCTATGACCTCATGAAATCTTAGAAACCACTATTGAGATCCATACCCCAGTCCACCCTCTCTCTCTCTCTTCCCCCACTCTATACCCCAGTACCCCCTCTCCCTCCCTCTCCCCCCACCCCCTTCCCCGCCCATCGCCGCCCCTCAGTGATCTGTCTCCACCCGCCCGCCCATTAGAGCCCTATTATCATAATGGCCGCTTAATCTGAGAGAGAGAGAGAGAGAGAGAGAGAGAGAGAGAGAGAGAGAGAGAGAGAGAGAGAGAGAGAACGAGTGTATGTGTGTGAGTGAGAGGAGGGGATGGGGAACGGACAGACCAGCGAAGAAACAAGCAAAAAGAAAGAGAGAGAGAGAGAGAGAGAGAGAGAGAGAAAGAGAGTGTGTGTGTGTGTGTGAGAGAGAGAGTGAGAGGTGAGGATGGGGAAATGACAGACACAGACAAAACAAGAAACAGGCAAAGAGAGAGAGAGAGAGAGAGAGAGAGAGAGAGAGAGAGAGAGAGAGAGAGAGAGAGAGAGAGAGAGAGAGAGAGAGAGAGACTACCATGACTGGCTTATAGGGGCCACAATAGGAAGAATGGGATATACTAAGGGACCGATAGCCTTTTTTTTTTTTTTTTTTTTTTTTTTTAACTAGCGAGAAATTGACTCATCCCTATCCTATGGGAACATTATATTTTGTTCCCTAGACCGCGATCAAGCTTAAGGGGAGGTTTTTATTAAGGGGAGGTTTTTAGTTTGGTCCCTAGATATCCATCAAGCTTAAGATTACACCCCCTTGAGCCCCTTTCAAGATAAATTTGTACATTTTTCGGTAGAAAAATGTCCCGGCTGAAAGCCGGTTCCTCTTAAATTACAGGCTCGCTATCGCTCGCCAGGATAAAATCGACACCTAAATGGCACGAAAGGTCTTAAAACTGACAGAAATGGGTCGAAAGTTCTTAAAATCGTCAAAATAATTGGCGAAAGTCTTAAAATTAGAAAAGCAATGGGGCTAAACATGAGGGAGAAAAGAGTCAAGAAAAAAATCCCTCAAGTGGAAATCTCCCCTTAAAAAACATCCCAAAGTCCCCCTTACATTTTTTGGTAGAAAAATTTCACGGCCTAAGGCCGGTTCCTACAGGCTCGCTATCGCTTGCCAGGAAATACATCGACACCTAAATGGCACGAAAGGTCTTGATACCTTACCTTTTGACGTGTTCGCCACTCTTCTAGCGGCACCAAGGAGCGCGACGCCCCTCGTTTTGGGTGGTGATATTGATAGAGAAATGGAACGAAAGGTCTTAATATCGCCAAAATAATGGTGCGAACGTCTTAAAATCTCAAAAACTAATAGGAATAAACATGAGGGAGAATGGCGTCCCAAAAACGACATACCTCCCGCTAATCATCATCAAAGCCACCCCCCCCCCCCCCATCTTGCTTGTTGTCAGTTTCAAGCAAGGTACAGTCGCGCTAATAAGTGATGTCTCGGCACCAAGTATGTGTTGATCAATAATTATTGGTATCAGCAATATCTAAGCTTCATTTCTTCATAGCGAGTGAAATATACAAACATGTTCCTACACTAACCCACCCTATTCAACATCTGACAGACATTAATACAGCACAGAGCGAGCCAAACGTAATGACAGGTGGGACATGACTTATTAGCGCGACCGTACTACTTTTTTATATATCATTATAGGAGTTAATTGGTTAAACGAGATATTATATTGCGCTTTCTTTCCCAGAGATGTCCTTCTTAGGCTGAATAAAATCGACTAGTGTCAACCTGAATAATGTCATTTATTAATTTCACTCCCAACACCAAACACCTCCCAATGAAAGCATGTGCATGTGTCTTGGCCGGCAACCCGTCTAGGGGAGTAAACCTTATACAGGGTGAAGCAGGTTAGTGGATGGATTAGCCGCCCACCACTGTAAAAAAATAGTGCTAAAAAATACATGAAGGGCCTCGGAGTCGAACGGACCCTAAGTTGAGTGGTCAATCCTGTAAGTCCTTCAGTAAACTGGCATTAGTTGTCCCTCTTATAGGGGATAGGTCCCCTTGGGGGCATCTTGTGTATGGCCACCTCCATTAAGGGGAGAATGGCATCTGGCAATATACAAATAGATGTGCTCCACCCGGGAATCGAACCAGGGTATACCACATACAGATCCTAAACACTCGGACCATTACACCATCAAGACAGTTAAGGGGAGGTATTTAGTTTGTTCCCTAGACCTCCATCAAGCTTAAAATTACACCCCCTTGAGTCCCTTTCAAGATAAATGTGTACATTTTTCGGTAGAAAAATGTCCCGGCCGAAGGCCGGTTCCTCTTAAATTACAGGCTCGCTATCGCTCGCCAGGATAAAATCGACACCTGAATTGCACGAAAGGTCTTAATATGGGGTGAAAGTTCTTAAAATCGCTAAACTAATGGGGCAAACGTTTTATAATATAACAGCAATGGGGCTAAACATGAGGGAGAAAGGGGTCAAGAAAAAAAACCCTCAAGTGGAGATCTGCCCTTAAAGGTTAAGTACAATCGGGGGTATTAAGTGTTGTCAGAGATGCCAGTGGTCTTCGCTCAAAAAGTGTTATTGGTACCTTTATAGTTACTGGGAAAAGTGCTTATCCCTCAGAGTATTAGTCAGTGTCCGAAACTTTGTGAAATATCTGACAACACTTATTAACCTCGACTGTTACTAACCCATCTGTCCCCTACTAACTTCCTAATCCTGCAACGGACATTAGTTCCAGGGCAGTAATTCTCTTTCCAATGTTCCCTTACCCACTCTAAACCACTGTTTGGACACTTGATCCTCAGTGTTTTTGGAGGACAAGCAACCTAGAAGGGTCACTAGATTTGTTGTTGCTTGATTTCCTTTGTACTTTGTACTGTACATGACTACGAGTTAAATCCATTTATCGAATGAATGAAAAGGTAACGCTACTATTGTGTTGAAGGGAGGGGAGGGGGGGGGGGGGAGGGGAGGGAGGGGGGGGAGGGGAGGGGGGGGGAGGGGAGGGGGGGGGAGGGGTCTCGCCTGTCAGTTTATTTGGTAATGTTGGGATTGGAGACGCAGGTATTGAACAGATTACTACCGGAGGACGAAACAAACAAAAAAATATGCACATACACACACGGTCACTGTGGCCGAGCGCACTGGGTCAATGTACTTTTTGGCTCCGGTAGCGCGGGTTCGATCCCAGCTGGTTCCCTGCCATCATCCTACCGGGTCTCCTGGGGATAAGCTAAGATGCGATTGTATCTTTCCTATTTTCAACATTATTATCCTCCTCATCATCATCATTATTATTATTATTATTATTATTATCATCATCATCATCATCATCATCATCACCATCAGAAATTGCTTCATCCTTCTCAATCTCAACCCCCCCCCCCCTCTCTCTCTCTCTCTCTCTCTCTCTCTCTCTCTCTCTCTCTCTCTCTCTCTCTCTCTCTCTCTCATTGTGGTGCTGTCACGGGTAATTACTGGTTGATTGTGGGTGTGGTGGGGGGGGGGGGGGGTTAGGGGGGGGAGGATAGTGGTTGCAGGGGGGGGGGGGGGACTCTATGTGATTACTGCCGCTGCTCCTAGTTTAAGCCATCCAGGGGGGAGGGGGGGGGGGTGGGGTGGGGGGGGGGGGGGGGGGGGTCCATTCAGCACTCTCGCTAATATTATACGCGGCGGTGATCTGATTGGGGGGGGGGGGTAGGAGGGAGGAAGAATGGATGGTGGTGGGGGGATAGGAGGGGAAGGGGAGGAGGGGACTGGATGGGGATGGGGGTTAGGAGGGAGGAAGGATGAATGAGGGAGGGTGGCTGTGGAGGAGTACAAAGGAGTACAAAGGAAATCAAGCAACAACAGATCTAGTGACCCTTCTAGGTTGCTTGTCCTCCAAAACACTGAGGATCAAGTGTCCAAGGAGGGAGGAATGGAGGTGGACAGAGGTGGGGAAGAGTAAAGATTGGGGAGTAAATGGGGGTGGGGAGAGGAATTGGGGGGTTGGGGGTGGTAGGGGAGGATGGGAGGGTGGAGAGTGGAACAGGGATGGGGATGGTGAAGAGGGAGGGAGGGAGGGAGGGAGGGATGATAAGGAGAACGGAATGAGATGGACAAGGAAAAATGGAAGAGATGAAATTATATATGGGAGAGAAGGAGGGAGGAGAGGGAGAGGGAGAGGGAGAGGGAGAGGGAGAGGGAGGGGAGGGAGAGGGAGAGGGAGGGGGAGAAAATAAAAGAAAGGAATGGAATAGACGAGGAGCGAGAGATAGTGAGTGAGTGAGTGATAGAGAATGAGTCAGTGGCTGACTGAGTGAGAATGAGTAAGAGAGAGAGAGAGAGAGAGATACTGAGTGAGTGGCTGACTGAGTGACTGAGTGAGAACGAGTAAAAGAGAGAGAGAGTGAGTGAGTGGCTGACTGAGTGAGAATGAGTAAGAGAGAGAGAGAGATACTGAGTGAGTGGCTGACTGAGTGACTGAGTGAGAACGAGTAAAAGAGAGAGAGAGTGAGAGAGTGAGTGAGTGGCTGACTGAGTGAGAATGAGTAAAAGAGAGAGAGAGAGGGAGAATGAGAATGAGTAAGAGAGTGAGAGAAAGAACAGGATAGCGCGAATAAGCGAAGAAGGAGGCGTGATAGAGACCGAATACCCCATAATAAAGTTACGGAAATAGCGATACGGCGGGTGTGAAAGGTCTTTGTGAAGCTGAATGAACACATAATTGGTGGTTTGTTGGTCACCCTCATGACCTCATCACTATATGGCTCAGCAGAGGTTTGATACATTTTTTTTTTTTTTTTTTTTTTTAGCCATTTTTTTTTCTTCTGTCTGGCCCATACATCTCTGCAAGCTGAAAAGAAGGATCTCCCCAGACTCCTTAACCCCCCCCCCCCACTAGTAGTAGTAATTGTAGTAGTAGTAGTAGCAGCCAGGATACAATCGAGACCTGGATGGGGTGAACTGGCTTATAATAGCCAAACTAGTGGGGCAAATCGGCTTATAATTACCAAACTAGTAGGGCGAACTGGCTTATAATTACCAAACTAAGGGGGCGAATCAGTATACATCACCCAAACTAATGAGGCGAATACTCTTGTATGTATGTATGTATTTACTCAGGCCCATTCCCCACTTTTGTTTTTGATTTTTTTGATTTTTTGATTTTTTTTCTTGGGGTGGCTGACTCAAGACAGAGCCCGAATAGGGACAACACAACAGAAAACAATGAATACACAAAAACAAAATACAAATTCACACACATGTAGGTCACCCAGGAGAAGACCCAGAGACCAGGGTCACCAAGGTCCCTCCAGCACTCCCTCGGCCCTCGACCACCCGGAGAGGTTCTGGTCTCAGCAGGCAGACATGCAGCGAAGGCGAAACCACAAGCCCGCCCACCACACTTCCCGGCGCATCCTTCATATAAACCGTCTCCCCGGGCCAGGCACCTGATGGACTATTATCTAGTCCAAATTGCGCCCGGCCCCCTCTCCCAAATGACCACGTGTTCAGTTGTTCACTCATCTATTCACAAGCATTCTCCATTCATTCCTGTTTATTACCACTTCCCTTGCCTGATCTATAGTCATTCCTCTATCATCCCAAGCTTGTCTTACACAGTCTCTCCATCTCAATGGGAATCTTCCTGCCCCTCTACCTCCCCTTGTATCTGACTCACACATTCTCTTTGTAAGCCTTTCATCTTCCATTCCTTCAACATGACCATACCAGCTCAGCACCCTTCTGTCCACTCTGGCCGACAAATGTTCCTGCTGCCCCACTCTCTTACGTATCTCTTCATTCCTCAATCTGTC
The DNA here is from genome assembly GCA_032716605.1 of Paralithodes platypus. Taxonomy (NCBI): domain Eukaryota; kingdom Metazoa; phylum Arthropoda; class Malacostraca; order Decapoda; family Lithodidae; genus Paralithodes; species Paralithodes platypus. The sequence continues at coordinate 1,384,239 of CM064480.1, forward strand.
TCTACGAGTAACTCCACACATACTTCTCAGGCAGCTCATCTCCATCACATCCAGCTTTCTTCTCTCCTTTGCCTTCAGAGCCCATGTCTCAGCCCCATACATCACTGTTGGCACAACAAATCCTTGATACATTGCACTTTTAAATTTCATTCCGAGATTTCTCACCTTCCACATACTTCCCATTGCTCCGAAAACTTTCTTAACCCCTTCTGTTCCAGCGACGGCAGAGAGCCGTCAGTGATGTACTTTTCTTGTAATTGCCAGTATCAGGCAGTGCCTAGTACCACAACCGTTTGAGCACTGCTCTCGAGTTGGCAACACTTCTCAGCTTATATCCAACCCTCTGCAGGCTGGGAGAGCCAGTATTCCTTCATCTTTTGAGGTGGGAGGTTGTTTTATCTTGCCATTTTGGCCACATTGCTTGGGACTGGGGGGAACTTTTATTACTGTATCCTTAATCCTCAGTAGGGGTTAATAATTCTTATAATAATAATAATTATAATACTAGGCGTGGAAAATAGCGCCGAGCCTGAGTGAGTGGCGGGTCTCAGGGTCAGAATAGATAATTGAGGGTTTGTTGTGCGACCTGTGAATGGACTTAATCGTATATCTATGAGGCGGGTGTATTGTGAGTCCGGAGATAACGCCTTTATTAACAAAACGGCCTTAATTGATACCTATTATGGGCTCTGGGCTCTATTATCTCTCTCTCTCTCTCTCTCTCTCTCTCTCTCTCTCTCTCTCTCTCTCTCTCTCTCTCTCTCTCTCTCTCTCTCGCTCACTCTCTCTCTATCTTGCTCTCGCTCTCTCACTCAATCTTTCACTCTCTCTCTCTCTCTCTCTCTCTCTCTCTTTCGCACTCACTCACTCAATCTTTCACTCACTCACTTTCACACTCTCTCTCTCTCTCTCTTGCTCTCGCTCTCGCTCTCTTTCGCACTCTCACTCACTCAATCTTACACTCACTCTCTTCTCTCTCTCTCAGCGGAGGAAGAAGAGGAGAGAGAGAGCCAGTGTTTGCAAGCCTCTACACACTTTTAACCCCCCCCCCCACACACACACACACATGTTTACAATACATACGATAGGTGGTGTGTGTGTGTTGTGTTGTTATAGAGTTTTACGGTTGTGGTTGTGGGTTAGCGGTTTGTAAGTGACGATGTAGAGAGATAGATAGATCGAGAGATAGAGATAGCTAGATATATATAGATAGATAGATATATATTAATAGATAGAGAGAGATATATAGAGATATATACATATATAAATAGATAGACAGATAGATCAATAGCTAGGTATATAGATAGATAGATAGGTACTTGTACGGTAGGTGGTGTTGTGTTCTAGAGTTTTACGGTCGTGTGTTAGCGGTTTGTAAGTGACGAGGACGAGAGAGAGAGAGAGAGAGAGAGAGAGAGAAAGAAAGAGAGAGAGAGAGGGAAAAGAACAATAATAATAATAAATAATGGTTTAATGATAATATAAAAAAAAACAAAAAAACACACTCTCCAACCCGCTACAACCCAAACCCTTCCCTTACCAAATTCGGCGTTCCACTATGGGTCAAGCCTCTCTACTCTCTCTTTTTACCTACGTTATTTATTTGCCGATACCGGAGAACAGATGTCGGCGTATAAGCACTTTTGACTATTTTATGTTAGTGTACCACCTTGGAATTACCTGGGTCTCTCGTTTTCTATGTGTGGACTGTTATGCGCGGAGGTGGAATTTTTGTGGCATATTAATGTGCCTTGTTTGTGGCTTCGTATTCTGTTGTTGTTTTGGTTCTTGGATTGTTGTTGATTTTAAATTGATTGTTATTGGTTGATTTTTGATGTTGTTTATTTTAGTTTATCTAGAATGATATATACAGTATATACTGTATGGGTAGATTATCATGGACACTTTAACCCCTTCAGACTCATATGACGCAGAGGTTGCCAGATTAGCAATAAGAAATAGAGTTCTCTCACTCTTATAATTACCTCTCCAAAATTAGTTTTCTGCCCACAGCTAACTCAAAGACAACTGCAGAGGTTGAAGTAACTAAACTAAAGGTTTCTAAATACCCCTGATGGTAACAAAGGCTTTAAAGTATCCCTAATAGGCTCAAAATTGCGTCAAGAACGTGAGAGGGTTAATTACCCTTAGCAAACCCATAATGATTGGGAATGGATAGTACCATTAACGATTATTATTTTATTATTATTATTATTATTATTATTATTATTACACTCACACATTATACATATAACATTTAGTGTCAGACATCGCCACCCACCACACCACGCATGATCTGCTGAAAGTTCTGAAACAAACTTAATATTTCTTTCTTGTATTTCAGATATGGCTTGGACGAGCAGACAAGATGGACGTTAGGGTGAGTAGGAGCTTTACATTTTATTGCAATGTATCTACTAAACATTAATATTACTGTAATTTGTATTGTCCGCCTATTGCCAGAAAGGGATATTATTTGAACTGGATACGGGAAGCGAGAGAATGACTAAGAGAGTGTACGAGAGTGAGGTGGAAGGCCAAAGAGGGAGAGGTAGACCGATTGAGTGGTGGAAGGATGGAGTTAGGAAGTATATGAATGAGGGTGGTGCTGGTTGGGAGGAGGGACGTCGACTGACTGGGGACAGAGGTGCATGGGGCCGTTACGTTCGTGGCCATCCCTTCGGGGATCACGGCGTCCGGCAATAGATAGATAGATAGATATTTGTATGCTTGTGAAAAATTATGGGCATTAAGAGGGTATATTAATTTGATGATTATATTGACTTCTATTTATACCGGTATTTGATAAATTATTACTACCAATATACCCATTGAATATACCCATTGAAAAAAAAAAAAAAAAAAAAAAAAAAAAAAAAAAAATTGTATTAAACATTAATGTATGTATACGAATTGACCAAATCAACTATCTATCTATCTATTGATATAACAGTATATACTTTTGTCATACCCGTTTTATATCGTTTTATTTTTTTTTTATGTTTTTTCCTGTGTAGGCTACTTGAGAGGAAGTTATAGTTAATATGTGTTACTGCAATCGTTACTGTGATTTCCCAGGTTTTTAATTAACCCTTTCAAGATACGATTTCGAATTTCTGTTCTGTGTTCTGGCTATTACTAGAAGACTTTATTCAGATTCGGAAGGGTACATGGAAGGTTTAACTTAGTCTACGCTTTTAACTCCCACAGATCCTTCCTAAGCTATACAAATTCATGTAATGGTAGCCAGAATAAACTGTCAAAACGCGGCATAATCGTCAAGGGATTAATGTTCTCCATCTGGGTATCTATTTAGCTCTGTGTGTGTGTTTTTTTTTTGTTTTTTTTTTTTTTCCCATGTTGAAGTCGGGGGAGTGGTGGGTGGGGAGAGAGCCTTCTGCTTTACCGGCACCATTATTGTCTTCTACTATTAATATTATGTAAGGCTGGACTTTGGTGTAGGGATCGTTAGGTTGTTGTTGTTGTTGCTGTTCCTCAGGCTGTCTGGCCGAGCAGCCCCAAGGTCCCGAGCAAGGCCAAGGCCATAACCGAGCGCCCCCACAGAACCCTCCCAGCTTACCACTAATAATGCCCAGGTGACCGAAGCCACTCAAAGGCGGGGAGCTGAGGAGGGTACGGAAACGCCCGGGAAACAAAAGCCCCACCCAAGGCCCTGTGCCCCTCAGCAATTATAAAGGGAAAGTTGAGGGGCAAAGGAAAAATGTGACGCTTTGGCTCCCAATCTGCCAGGGTTGGCAGTAGGGAGGTCAATCCACGGAAAAGACGCCGTCACTCGAGATCTAGAAAATATATAAGTAAAAGGAACAGTCAGAGTAAGCTATGGGTATGGCAGAGAACGCTCAACTCTCATTCTGATAGACCAGCCCATCACCAGGGATCGTTAGGTCTGTGCGGTCTGTGTATCCTCTCTCTCTCTCTCTCTCTCTCTCTCTCTCTCTCTCTCTCTCTCTCTCTCTCTCTCTCTCTCTCTCTCTCTCTCTCTCTCTCTCTCTCTCTCTCTCTCTCTCTCTCTCGGGGAATCTGTTTATTTATTTAATTGGTTTTAAGTTTCCTCCATAGATCTCCACCAAGCTTTAAAAAATATACCCCAATACCCTCCTTCGAGATAAATTTGTGCATATTTCTGTAGAAAAATGCCACGGCCGAAGGCCGGTTCCTCTTGAATGGCACGCATTCAAAGGTCTTAAAATTGACATAAAAATTAGACCAAAGGTCTTAAAATCGTCAAACTAATTGGGTAAACGTCTTAAGATTTTCAAAAATAATGGGGCTAAACATGAGGGAGAAAGGGGTCCAGAACTCCCCCCCCCCCCCCCAGCTCTCTTAAGGTAAAACTGGATAAAACCCAACAAGAGGCGGGGGCCCCGGCTGGAAATGATGGACAAAGGAATGCATGGACCTTTATGGAGGTAAACACCTCTTTATATGTTAATATTCACTACACACACACACACACACACACACACACACACACACACACACACACACACACACACACACACACACACACACAGCCTTTACACACACACAATCATACACAAACAGCCTCACACACACACACACACACACACACACACACACACACACACACACACACACACACACACATGAGACATAAAAGGAGTTACATGTAAAAGCTAGTACCTCAGATACCTTGCGGTCCACTCCGGGGAGATATACGAAGTGGGGAGAGAGAACTTGTTAATAATTATTGTTGGACTACCCACAATGTATTATATGGTGTGTGTGTGTGTGTGTGTGTGTGTGTGTGTGTGTGTGTGTGTGTGTGACTATAGTCTATTCGCTGTAAGTAGGCGAAAATTCATGACCTCTATCCTCTGTAACTCAAAAAGAGCTAGAGCAAATTGGCTGTAAATTTCCACATCTATTCCTTGACTGACTCTTCCCAAATGGTAAAAATATTAGCTTGATTATGCTAGTCGTTTTTGAGTTACAGAGGATAGAGTTCATGATCTCTCGCCTACTTACAGCGAATAGACTATAGTGTATTTGTTTGGCTTATATTAATAGAGTATAGTGTATTTGTTTGGCTTATATTAATAGAGTATAGTGTATTTGTTTGGCTTATATTAATAGAGTATAGTGTATTTGTTTGGCTTATATTAATAGAGTATAGTGTATTTGTTTGGCTTATAATAATAGACTATAGTGTATTTGTTTGGCTTATATTAATAGAGTATAGTGTATTTGTTTGGCTTATATTAATAGACTATAGTGTATTTGTTTGGCTTATATTAATAGAGTATAGTGTATTTGTTTGGCTTATAATAATAGACTATAGTGTATTTGTTTGACTTATAATAATAGACTATAGTGTATTTGTTTGACTTATAATAATAGACTATAGTGTATTTGTTTGGCTTATAATAATAGACTATAGTGTATTTGTTTGGCTTATATTAATAGACTATAGTGTATTTGTTTGGCTTATATTAATAGACTATAGTGTATTTGTTTGGCTTATATTAATAGACTATAGTGTATTTGTTTGGCTTATAATAATAGACTATAGTGTATTTGTTTGGCTTATATTAATAGAGTATAGTGTATTTGTTTGGCTTATAATAATAGAGTATAGTGTATTTTGTTTGGGTTATATTAATAGACTATAGTGTATTTGTTTGGCTTATATTAATAGAGTATAGTGTATTTGTTTGGCTTATATTAATAGAGTATAGTGTATTTGTTTGACTTATATTAATAGACTATAGTGTATTTGTTTGGCTTATATTAATAGAGTATAGTGTATTTGTTTGGCTTATATTAATAGAGTATAGTGTATTTGTTTGGCTTATATTAATAGACTATAGTGTATTTGTTTGGCTTATAATAATAAACTATGGTGTATTTGTTTGGCTTATAATAATAAACTATGGTGTATTTGTTTGGCTTATATTAATAGACTATAGTGTATTTGTTTGGCTTATATTAATAGACTATAGTGTATTTGTTTGGCTTATAATAATAAACTATGGTGTATTTGTTTGGCTTATAATAATAAACTATGGTGTATTTGTTTGGCTTATATTAATAGACTATAGTGTATTTGTTTGGCTTATATTAATAGACTATAGTGTATTTGTTTGACTTATATTAATAGACTATAGTGTATTTGTTTGACTTATATTAATAGACTATAGTGTATTTGTTTGACTTATATTAATAGACTATAGTGTATTTGTTTGACTTATATTAATAGACTATAGTGTATTTGTTTGACTTATATTAATAGACTATAGTGTATTTGTTTGTCTTATATTAATAGACTATAGTGTATTTGTTTGACTTATATTAATAGACTATAGTGTATTTGTTTGGCTTATATTAATAGACTATAGTGTATTTGTTTGGCTTATAATAATAGACTATAGTGTATTTGTTTGGCTTATATTAATAGACTATAGTGTATTTGTTTGGCTTATATTAATAGACTATAGTGTATTTGTTTGGCTTATATTAATAGACTATAGTGTATTTGTTTGGCTTATATTAATAGACTATAGTGTATTTGTTTGACTTATAATAATAAACTATGGTGTATTTGTTTGGCTTATAATAATAGACTATAGTGTATTTGTTTGGCTTATAATAATAGACTATAGTGTATTTGTTTGACTTATAATAATAAACTATGGTGTATTTGTTTGTCTTATATTAATAGACTATAGTGTATTTGTTTGGCTTATAATAATAGATTATAGTGTATTTGTTTGGCTTATATTAATAGACTATAGTGTATTTGTTTGGCTTATATTAATAGACTATAGTGTATTTGTTTGGCTTATATTAATAGACTATAGTGTATTTGTTTGGCTTATATTAATAGACTATAGTGTATTTGTTTGGCTTATATTAATAGAGTATAGTGTATTTGTTTGGCTTATATTAATAGACTATAGTGTATTTGTTTGGCTTATATTAATAGAGTATAGTGTATTTGTTTGGCTTATATTAATAGAGTATAGTGTATTTGTTTGGCTTATATTAATAGACTATAGTGTATTTGTTTGACTTATAATAATAAACTATGGTGTATTTGTTTGGCTTATAATAATAGACTATAGTGTATTTGTTTGGCTTATATTAATAGACTATAGTGTATTTGTTTGGCTTATATTAATAGAGTATAGTGTATTTGTTTGGCTTATATTAATAGAGTATAGTGTATTTGTTTGGCTTATATTAATAGACTATAGTGTATTTGTTTGACTTATAATAATAAACTATGGTGTATTTGTTTGGCTTATAATAATAGACTATAGTGTATTTGTTTGGCTTATATTAATAGACTATAGTGTATTTGTTTGACTTATAATAATAAACTATGGTGTATTTGTTTGGCTTATAATAATAGACTATAGTGTATTTGTTTGGCTTATAATAATAGACTATAGTGTATTTGTTTGACTTATAATAATAGACTATAGTGTATTTGTTTGGCTTATATTAATAGACTATAGTGTATTTGTTTGGCTTATATTAATAGACTATAGTGTATTTGTTTGACTTATAATAATAGACTATAGTGTATTTGTTTGACTTATAATAATAGACTATAGTGTATTTGTTTGACTTATATTAATAGACTATAGTGTATTTGTTTGACTTATATTAATAGACTATAGTGTATTTGTTTGGCTCATAATAATAGACTATAGTGTATTTGTTTGGCTTATATTAATAGACTAGTGTATTTGTCCTTCCCTCTCTCCCTCCCTCCTCCTTTCTTCCTCTCCTTCCTCCTCTCTTTCCCTTCTTCCTCCCTTCCTCTCCTTTTTCTCCTCTCCTCCCCCTCCCTTCTCTCCTCTTTAAACTCCTCCCTCCCTCCCTTCCAATCTTCCCTCCCTCCCTTTCTTCTTTAGCTCCGTCTCCCTCTCTCCCCGTCCCTCCATCCTCCCCTCCTCTCTCTCTCTCTCTCTCTCTCTCTCTCTCTCTCTCTCTCTCTCTCTCTCTCTCTCTCCCTCTTTATTTCCTCATCCATCTGCCCCCCCTCCTTCCTCCGTCCCCCTCGGTAACCAAGTTAAAGGAACACAACATCCTGGGACAAGGGGTGGGGTGGTGGGGGTTGGGAGGGGGGGGGGGGGGGGGGGGGCGGGGGGGCATTCGATAACAACAACAACAACAACAATAATATGCAGATGAGCAGAGTTGTGGTGTGTTTCGCCAATCGGAGAGAGAGAGAGAGAGAGAGAGAGAGAGAGAGAGAGAGAGAGAGAGAGAACCGGGTAAAATAAAAGAAAAACGAAGAAAGGGTAAAAAAATGAGAGAGAGAGAGAGAGATAGAGAGAGAGAGAGAGAGAGAGAGAGAGAGAAGGGAAGGGAAAATAACATAAATGAACAAAGAAATGGTGACATTAATGAGAGAACGAGTAAAGTAACATGAGAAAAATGTACAAATTTAGCTTGAAGAGGGTGTGGGTGGGTATTTGTTTAGTTTGAAGGAGGTGTGGGATGGAGTTTTATGCTTCACAAAACACCAAGCACGGCCAATGATTGTACTTTAGTCTGTTCCAAATAACTAGGCCAACACTCTAGAATATTAAGAGGGGTCACCGTTTTTGTTTTTATCTTTCTCTCATTTTCTCTCTTTCCCTGGCTTGTATCCATTCGGCTCCATTCAGCCAACTGTTTTAAGACGTTTATCCCCATCCAGGTGTCGATATCTTCCTGGCGAGCGATAGCAAGCCAGCGTTGTATGGAGAAATCCGGGCCCCTTCAACTGGACGCGTTATTCTGGCTATCATTAGACGATTGTATTTATTATAGGAAACACTTGTGGGAGTCAGAGGGATGATTGAGTTGTGGGAGTCAGAGGGATGATTGAGTTGTGGGAGTCAGAGGGATGATTGAGTTGTGGGAGTCAGAGGGATGATTTGTGGGAGTCAGAGGGATGATTGAGTTGTGGGAGTCAGAGGGATGATTGAGTTGTGGGAGTCAGAGGGGTGATTGAGTTGTGAGAGTCAGAGGGATGATTGAGTTGTGGGAGTCAGAGGGATGATTGAGTTGTGGGAGTCAGAGGGATGATTGAGTTGTGGGAGTCAGAGGGATGATTGAGTTGTGGGAGTCAGAGGGATGATTGAGTTGTGGGAGTCAGAGGGATGATTGAGTTGTGAGAGTCAGAGGGACGATTGAGTTGTGAGAGTCATAGGGATGATTGAGTTGTGGGAGTCAGAGGGATGATTGAGTTGTGGGAGTCAGAGGAATGATTGAGTTGTGAGAGTCAGAGGGATGATTGAGTTGTGAGAGTCAGAGGGATGATTGAGTTGTGGGAGTCAGAGGGATTGAGTTGTGGGAGTCAGAGGGATGATTGAGTTATGAGAGTCAGAGGGATGATTGAGTTGTGGGAGTCAGAGGGATGATTGAGTTGTGGGAGTCAGAGGGATGATTGAGTTGTGAGAGTCAGAGGGATGATTGAGTTGTGAGAGTCAGAGGGATGATTGAGTTGTGAGAGTCAGAGGGATGATTGAGTTGTGGGAGTCAGAGGGATGATTGAGTTGTGGGAGTCAGAGGAATGATTGAGTTGTGAGAGTCAGAGGGATGATTGAGTTGTGGGAGTCAGAGGGATGATTGAGTTGTGGGAGTCAGAGGGATGATTGAGTTATGAGAGTCAGAGGGATGATTGAGTTGTGGGAGTCAGAGGGATGATTGAGTTGTGGGAGTCAGAGGGATGATTGAGTTGTGAGAGTCAGAGGGATGATTGAGTTGTGAGAGTCAGAGGGATGATTGAGTTGTGAGAGTCAGAGGGATGATTGAGTTGTGAGAGTCAGAGGGATGATTGAGTTGTGGGAGTCAGAGGGATGATTGAGTTGTGGGAGTCAGAGGGATGATTGAGTTGTGGGAGTCAGAGGAATGATTGAGTTGTGAGAGTCAGAGGGATGATTGAGTTGTGGGAGTCAGAGGGATGATTGAGTTGTGGGAGTCAGAGGGATGATTGAGTTGTGGGAGTCAGAGGGATGATTGAGTTGTGAGAGTCAGAGGGATGATTGAGTTGTGAGAGTCAGAGGGATGATTGAGTTGTGGGAGTCAGAGGGATGATTGAGTTGTGGGAGTCAGAGGGATGATTGAGTTGTGAGAGTCAGAGGGATGATTGAGTTGTGGGAGTCAGAGGGATGATTGAGTTGTGGGAGTCAGGGATGATTGAGTTGTGAGAGTCAGAGGGATGGTTGAGCTGTGGGAGTCAGAGGGATGATTGAGTTTTTACCCCTTTGACTGCTAGAGGGCCTTCCAAAACTGAATATAACCGTCTAATGATGCCAAAACGCGCCATAATCCCCAAAGGGTTAAGGGTGTAGTGCTTGTTTTATATATAATTAGTAATTTATTTTTGAATGGCATCGCTAGACTTCCATCAAGCTTAAAAAAAAAAACCTAGACCCCCTTTCAAAATATATTTGTACATTTTTCTATAGAAATGTGTCCCCATCTTATATTATAGGTTTGCTATCACTCGCCAGGGAAAAAATCGGAATATAAATGGCACGAAAGGTCTTAATATTGACTAAGAAATGGTGCGAAAGGCCTCAAAATTGCCAATTTAGTAGAACGAACGTCATAAAATCACAAAACTAATATGCTAAATATGAGAGAGAAAGATGTCCAGAAAACGCGACTACCTCCCCTTTAAACGCCAAAAAAAAAAATGAAAAAAAATATATAATAATAATAATAATAATAATAATAATAATAATAATAATAATAATAATAATAATAATAATAATACCCCCAGCCTCATAAAATATATCTATCCCAATAAAACTACAGTATATGATATTTCGGCCCGGTCACTGTAATTCATTTATATCGCCATTGTTGAGTTAATGGCGACTTTTCCAATCGCCTGGGCCGGTCTCTTTGTATGCAAACGTTCATTCGATTACCCATTTGCATAATTGGATAAATATGCCTTTTTAATTACGCCCAAACTGCTTAATTCACTCGTCATATAAAATGGTAGGTGTATTTTTGCAAGCGGTCGGAATGGCAAATTGGTTTTCGGTATTTGAGCGTGTTATGATCCTCTGATGTTTGGGGAGCTGTGGAGTGTGGTGGTTTAGTAATAATTAATGGGGTTATTAATTTTGTTGTGTGTTATGACATGCAGTTATTAGTTATGACTTATATTGCTCTAGACTATTTAACGATGATTCTAAATATGCTGTACTCTTGTATAATATAGTTCAATAAAATATTACACAAGCATTACGCTATTCAGTGTGCAGTTGAGTCCGAGTACATGATTAGATCCAGTATTCGATAAATGGATATTTTATCGTAGTCACGAAGTCATGGAGAGACAAACCAAGAGTGAGAGGGGTGGAAATGAGTTACCTAAGAAGTACTTGCGGAGTTACATGGACGGATAGACAGACAAATGAAGAAGTACGAGAGAGGTGTGGTGTGGATGTAGATGTGCTGGAAAGTGTGAAATGGAATACCTTGAGATGGTTCGGCCATGTGGAAAGTATGGGAAGCGAGTTAATGACTAAGAGAGTGTACGAGAGTGAGGTGGAAGGACAGAGAGGGAGAGGTAAACCGAGTGAGGGGTGGAAGGAACGAGTTAAGAAATATATGCGTGAAAGCAGTGCTGGATGGGAGGATGGACGTCGATTGACTGGGCACAAAGGTGCATGGGGGCGTTTCGTTCGTGGCCGCCTCTTCGAGGATCACGGCGTCCGGCAATAGATAGATAGATAGATGTACTTAACCTTTAACTGTCTTGGTGGTGTAATGGATAAAGTGTTAAAGGTCTGTATGTGGTATCCCAGGTTCGAATCCCGTGAAGACCACATGCTTTCATTAATTTCATTGGAAAGTGTTTGGTTTTGGGAGTTAAATGAATGAATTACCTTAAGCGCGGTATGTAGCACTGCTAGCTGCTAAATCTGTCAATATATATATATATATATATATATATATATATATATATATATATATATATTGTGTGTGTCTGTGTGTGTGTGTAAATGTGAGAGAGAGATAGAGATAATCCGTGAGTTATAATCTTACCTCCATCCTTTCCCTTTCTCTGGCACCGGATGGGCGTACCTCTTCTCCCTCTCCCACGCCCATAATTGCAGGACGTTATTAAATCGCGCCCATGACCAATTATAACCACCCAGGACTCCTCACGCCTCGTACGGTCACGGTCATAAATACGGAGACAATTTGAACCCTCGAATTGAGTGCGGGAGAGGGTGCAACAGGGGAAGAGGGTTGTAGGAACGCTGAAAGCAGTAACAAGAAATAGGGTGGTCAACATGGAGTCCTTGAAGAAGTCCTTGCATGACAGTGTGGTAATCCCGACATTGACATACGGGAGTGAAGCATGGATATTGTTGGAGAGACTCGAGCAAACCAAGAGTGAGAGGGATGAAAATGAGTTACTTGAGAAGTGCGTGCAGAGTTACATGGAGGGATAGACAGACGAATGAGAAAGTACAAGAGAGGTGTGGTGTACAACTGTACATGTAGATGTGCTGGAAAGTGTGAAAAGGAACACCTTAAGATGGTTCGGCCATGTGAAACATATGGGAAGCGAAAGAATGACTAAGTTCCTAAAAAAGGTGCCTCTTCAGATCCATCAAACTACAGACCAATAGCTATAAATTCCACTCTTGGCAAAGTCTTTGAAATTATATTAAATAATCACATAATTAAGCATCTGGAGAATAATAAATTAATCAGTGATAGGCAATATGGTTTTAGACGATGTCGATCAACTGCAGACATTCTTTGCCTTCTTACGCATCAAATCAACCAACATGGTGAAACACATACAATAGCACTGGATATATCAAAGGCATTTGATAGAGTCTGGCATCAATCCTTATTGTCGAAGATGTCAAACTACGGCCTTGCATCATTAGTTCCACTAATTTCTTCTTATCTTCATAACAGAAAAATACGTGTAATGGTAGATGGCCTTTATTCTCAATTTCACTCAATAAATGCTGGTGTTCCCCAGGGATCAGTTTTGGCCCCAACTCTGTTCCTCATTCATATCAATGATCTCATATCTACCACTCATAATCCAATACATTCCTACGCAGATGACTCAACACTCCACAGTTCCTTCACATTTACCAATTCTTTCACCCAACCCGATCTTATAAATTAAAAAATAAACACTGCAATTTCTCTGAACCAGGACCTTTCTAGAATTAATGAATGGGGACAAGAGAATCTAGTTTCCGTTAATGCACAGAAAACCAAATACATTCAATTTTCTAACCGACAGAATCTCACTGACTCCCATATATTTTTAATGATGTAAATATTCCCACTTCCCCTAGTATTGACATTCTCGGTGTAACATTAACTACTAACTTGAGCTGGACACATTATGTTAGAAGCATTGCTAAGAATGCCTCTAAAAAACTGGGACTCCTGTACAGAGTTCGAGAATTCTTCACTGACGAGCAGTTGACCGTAATATATAAGTCATGTGCGTTCTCAGATGGATTACTGTTCACCTCTGTGGGGTGGAAGTGGAGTGGTTGCATTGAGGCAGTTGGACAAAATTCAAAATAAAGCTATTAGATTAATCAATAACCCTGCAATCACACAGGACCTTCCTACATTATCCATACGAAGAAACGTTGCATCCCTTGCATTATTCTACAGATATTTTCACAGCAATTGTTCCGAGGAACTTGCTTCAATTGTGCCGCCTCTCCACATCTTTCCCCATAGAACTAGGGCAGCTGAGAGCGCCCATGAATTTACACTTTCTCCTCCACTATGCAGAACTTCTGCTTATCAGAATTCATTTATCCCCAGAGCTACTACTCTTTGGAATTCACTTCCCTCGAATTGCTTACAATCTACAAATGTTTAAATCCAGTTGTTACAAACATTTTATGAATGGAGGATGCCTTTAGGCACATGGACCTTTTTGTTTTATCTGTGTTTTTCCTTCCTCCGTTCATTGTCTGAGGGAGGGAGAGGTAAACCGAGTGAGAGGTGGAAGGATGGAGCTAAGAAGTATATGCGTGGAAGTGGTGCTGGATGGGAGGAGGGACTTTGACTGACTGGGTACAGAAGTGCATGGGGGCGGTTTGTTCGTGGCCACCCCTTCAGGGATCACGGCGTCCGGCAATAGATAAATAGATAGAGATATTCTGGGTTCGAATCCTGGGTGAATCACATGCTTTCATTAATTTCATTTGGGGTATTATTGGGGTTAAGGGGAGATTTCCACTTGAGGGATTTTTTTCTTTACCCCATTCTCCCTCATGTTTAGCCCCATTGCTTTTGAGATTTTAAGACGTTCGCCCCATTACTTTGGCGATTTTAAGAACTTTCACCCCATTTGTCACTTTTAAGACCATTCGTGCCATTTAGGTGTCGATTTTTTCTGGCGAGCGATAGCCAGCCTGTAATTTAAGAGGAACCGGCCTTTGCCCGGGACATGTGAGGCTAAATGTGTACATTTTTCATTAAATGTAGGCTCGCTATCTTTCGCCAGGAAAAAATCGACATCTGAATGGGGCGAAACGTTTCATAAAGGCCAAATTAATTGAGCAAAGCATCTTAAAATTGCCAAACTGATGGAGCGAAAAAGGGCGGGTAAAACAAATAAACCAAATCCTCGCACTAGATCGTCTAATGGTGGCCCAAACAAGCTAAAGTGATGGCGGTAGTAACAGTGAGGAGAGGTACCCCCGAAGCTGACAATTGATGGTCCCTGTGGTTCCTAATTGTTCCCTATATTTGATTACTACGTCAGGGGGTGTTGGAGGGTGAAGTGTGGTGCTGACGAGGGAGGGAGGGGGGGGGGGGGGGCGAGAGAGTGAGAGATGATAATGGTGATGTGTGTGTCTGTGTGTGGGTGGGTGGGTGTGGGTGTGTGATTACTACGTCAGGGGGTGTTGGAGGGTGAAGTGTGGTGCTGACGAGGGAGGGAGGGGGGGGGGGGGCGAGAGAGGGAGAGATGATAATGGTGATGTGTGTGTCTGTGTGTGGGTGGGTGGGTGTGGGTGTGTGATTACTACGTCAGGGGGTGTTGGAGGGTGAAGTGTGGTGCTGACGAGGGACGGGTGGGGGGGGGGGGGCGAGAGAGAGAGAGAGGGAGAGATGATAATGGTGATGTGGGTGGGTGTGGGTGTGTGATTACTACGTCAGGGGGTGTTTGAGGGTGAAGTGTGGTGCTGACGAGGGACGGGGGGGGGGGGGGGCCGAGAGAGGGAGAGAGGATGAGTGAGAGATGATAATGGTGATGAATTCGTGTGTGTGGGTGGGTGTGGGTGTGTGATTACTACGTCAGGGGGTGTTGGAGGGTGAAGGGTGCTGCTGACGAGGGTGTGTGTGTGTGTGTGGGTGTTTGTGTAGGGGCGTGGGTGTGTGATTACTACGTCAGGGGGTGTTGGTGGGTGAAGGGTGCTGCTGACGAGGGTGTGGGGGGGGGGGGGGTCTGTGTGTGGGGAAGGGGAGGTCAATAAGAGAGTGGGTGTGAGCGTGAATGATAGATGAAAATGGTGATGAATTCGTGTGTGTGGGTGGGTGGGTGGGTGAGAGAGAGTTAGAGAGAGAGATTGTGATGAATTCGTGTGTGTATGGATGTGTGTGTGTGTGTGTGTGTGTGTGTGCGTGCGCGGTAAACAAAGGAACAAATTAATTAATTATTTTAGATATGGCTTAAAACATGGAGATAGGGCAATTTATGCCAGCAATTCGAGTATAATATAGCACTTTCAACACCAACTTAGCACTCATAAACAAACCTTTACTAAATAACAGCGTACAAAAATGTGTGTGTGTGTGTGTGTGTGTGTGTGTGTGTGTGTGTGTGTGTGTGTGTGTGTGTGTGTGTGTGTGTGTGTGTGTGTGTGTGCAAAGATAATTATAATAAAGCCCTTTCAAGACTAGCTAAAGCAATACAATAAAGTACAATAAAACAAATTAAAGAGGGACACTAAGGAATATATGGTAAAAATCTGTTGCAAAGGGCGCCTCTCTCCCCACCCACCCCTTCCCCCGGGGCGCCAGACCACGAACAATGAGGGAATTTAATCACAACTGGAATTCCCTTGGTTGTTAAGGGGTGTGTGTGTGGGGGGGGGGGGGGGGGGGGGGGGGTGTAGGTGGGTGTGTGTGTGGGGGGGGAGAGTGGGTGTAGGTGGGTGTGTGGGGGGATAGTTAGTGTAGGTAGGTGGGGGGGGGGAATGGGTGTAGGTAGGTGTGTGGGGGGATAGTTAGTGTAGGTAGGTGGGGGGGGGAATGGGTGTAGGTAGGTGTGTGGGGGGATAGTTAGTGTAGGTAGGTGGGGGGGGGGAATGGGTGTAGGTAGGTGGGGGGGGGGAATGGGTGTAGGTAGGTGTGTGGGGGGATAGTTAGTGTAGGTAGGTGGGGGGGGGGGGGAATGGGTGTAGGTAGGTGGGGGGGGGAATGGGTGTAGGTAGGTGTGTGGGGGGATAGTTAGTGTAGGTAGGTGGGGGGGGGGGGGGGGGAATGGGGTGTAGGTGGGTGTGTGTGTGTGGGGGGGGAATGGGTGTAGGTAGGTGTGTGGGGGGATAGTGTAGGTAGGTGGGGGGGGGGGGAATGGGTGTAGGTGGGTGTGTGTGTGTGTGGGGGGGGAATGGGTGTAGGTAGGTGTGTGGGGGGATAGTTAGTGTAGGTAGGTGGGGGGGGGAAATGGGTGTAGGTAGGGGGGGGGGGGTGGGAATGGGTGTAGTAGGTAGGTGTGTGGGGGGATAGTTAGTGTAGGTAGGTGGGGGGGGGGAATGGGTGTAGGTGGGTGTGTGGGGGGATAGTTAGTGTAGGTAGGTGGGGGGGGGGGGAATGGGTGTAGGTAGGTGTGTGGGGGGATAGTTAGTGTAGGTAGGTGGGGGGGGGGGGAATGGGTGTAGGTAGGTGTGTGGGGGGATAGTTAGTGTAGGTAGGTGGGGGGGGGGGAATGGGTGTAGGTGGGTGTGTGGGGGGATAGTTAGTGTAGGTAGGTGGGGTGGGGGGGGAATGGGTTGTAGGTGGGTGTGTGGGGGGATAGTTAGTGTAGGTAGGTGGGGGGGGGAATGGGTGTAGGTAGGTGTGTGGGGGGGGAATGGGTGTAGGTAGGTGTGTGGGGGGGGAATGGGTGTAGGTAGGTGTGTGGGGGGGGAATGGGTGTAGGTGGTGTGTGTGGGGGATAGTTAGTGTAGGTAGGTGGGGGGGGGGAATGGGGTGTAGGTGGGTGTGTGGGGGGATAGTTAGTGTAGGTAGGTGGGGGGGGGGGAATGGGTGTAGGTGGGTGTGTGGGGGGATAGTTAGTGTAGGTAGGTGGGGGGGGGGGAATGGGTGTAGGTGGGTGTGTGGGGGATAGTTAGTGTAGGTAGGTGGGGGGGGGGGAATGGTGTAGGTGGGTGTGTGGGGGGATAGTTAGTGTAGGTAGGTGGGGGGGGAATGGGTGTAGGTGGGTGTGTGGGGGATAGTTAGTGTAGGTAGTGGGGGGGGGGGAATGGGTGTAGGTGGGTGGGGGGGGGGGGGGGAATGGGTGTAGGTAGGTGTGTGGGGGGGGGAATGGGTGTAGGTAGGTGTGTGGGGGGGGAATGGGTGTAGGTGGGTGTGTGGGGGGATAGTTAGTGTAGGTAGGTGGGGGGGGGGGAATGGGTGTAGGTAGGTGGGGGGGGGAATGGGTGTAGGTAGGTGTGTGGGGGGGGGGAATGGGTGTAGGTAGGTGTGGTGGGGGGGGAATGGGTGTAGGTGGGTGTGTGTGGGGGATAGTTAGTGTAGGTAGGTGGGGGGGGGAATGGGTGTAGGTGGGTGTGTGGGGGGATAGTTAGTGTAGGTAGGTGGGGGGGGGGGAATGGGTGTAGGTGGGTGTGTGGGGGGATAGTTAGTGTAGGTAGGTGGGGGGGGGAATGGGTGTAGGTGGGTGTGTGTGGGGGATAGTTAGTGTAGGTAGGGTGGGGGGGGGGGAATGGGTGTAGGTGGTGGTGTGGGGGGATAGTTAGTGTAGGTAGGTGGGGGGGGAATGGGTGTAGGTGGGTGTGTGGGGGGATAGTTAGTGTAGGTAGGGTGGGGGGGGGGAATGGGTGTAGGTGGGTGTGTGGGGGGATAGTTAGTGTAGGTAGGTGGGGGGGGGAATGGGTGTAGGTGGGTGTGTGGGGGGATAGTTAGTGTAGGTAGGTGGGGGGGGGAATGGGTGTAGGTGGGTGTGTGGGGGGATAGTTAGTGTAGGTAGGTGGGGGGGGGGAATGGGTGTAGGTGGGTGTGTGGGGGGATAGTTAGTGTAGGTAGGTGGGGGGGGGGGGGGGAATGGGTGTAGGTGGGTGTGTGGGGGGATAGTTAGTGTAGGTAGGTGGGGGGGGGGAATGGGTGTAGGTGGGTGTGTGGGGGGATAGTTAGTGTAGGTAGGTGGGGGGGGGGGAATGGGTGTAGGTGGGTGTGTGGGGGGGATAGTTAGTGTAGGTAGGTGGGGGGGGGAATGGGTGTAGGTGGGTGTGTGGGGGGATAGTTAGTGTAGGTAGGTGGGGGGGGGAATGGGTGTAGGTAGGTGTGTGGGGGGATAGTTAGTGTAGGTAGGTGTGGGTGTGTGTGTGTGTGGGTGGGAGAGGAATGGGTGTAGGTATGTGTGGGTGTGGTGGTGGTAGGGGGTGTACTATGTGTAGTTTTGGAGTTGTGCGTGTATTGGGAGAGAGTGGGCGTAGGTATGGGGGGAGTGGAGAGTGGGTGTAGGTATGTGTGGGTGTGTGGAGGAGAGTGGTTGTAGGTGGGTGTAGGAGGAGGAAAGTGGGTGTAGGTAGGTGTGGGGAGGTGGAGGACAGTGGTTGTAGGTAGGTGTGTATGTGGTGATGGTAGGGGGTGTACTGTGTGTGGGGTGGGTGTATGGATATGGAGTGAGGAGGGTTAGGTTATGTAGGTATTTGGCGGGTAAATACTACAAGATGATAATATTTGGCGGGTAAATACTACAAGATGATAATATTTGGCGGGTAAATACTGATAATATTGAGGGTAGAGGCATGTGGTGTGTATGGTGAGTGGGGTGGGGAGGGGGGAGTGGTAGGTAGTGTGGTGTGGATGGGGGGGTTGGGGGGGGGGGTGAGGGGGGGGGTTCGTAGGTGTGAGGGTGGGCAAGAGTGGGTGGTAGAATATATGGATGGGGGGTATATGTGTGTGTGTGTGTTGGGGTGGTGTGTGTGTGTGTGTTGGGGTGGTGTGTGTGTGTGTGTTGGGGTGGGTGTGTGTGTGTTGGGGTGGGTGTGTGTGTGTGTTGGGGTGTGTGTGTGTGTGTTGGGGTGTGTGTGTGTTGGGGTGTGTGTGTGTGTGGTGTGTGTGGGTGTGTGGGGTGTGTTGGGGTGGTTGTGTGTGTGTTGGGGTGGTGTGTGTGTGTGTGTTGGGGTGGTGTGTGTGTGTGTGTGTTGGGGTGGTGTGTGTGTGTTGGGGTGGGGGGGTGGGGTGTTGGGGGGGTGGTGTGTGGGTGTTGGGGTGGTGTGTGTGTGTGTTGGGTTTTGTGTGTGTGTGTGTGTGTTGGTGGTGTGTGTGTGTGTTTTGGGTGTGGTGTGGTGCATGTGTGTGTGGTGTGTGTTTGGGGGTGTGTGTGTGTGTGTTCTGGTTGGGGTGGTGTGTGTGTGTGTGTTGGGGGGTGGTGTGGGTGGTTGGTGTGTGGGGGTGGTGTGTGTGTGTGTGTTGGTGGGGTGTGTGTGGTTGGTGTGTGTTGGGGTTGTGTGTGTGTGTGGGTGGTGGGGTGTGTGTGTGTTGGTGTGTTGGGGTGGGTGTATGTGTGGTGTGTTTGGGGGTGGGGGTGGTGTTGTTGGGTGGGGTGAGTGTGTGTGTGGGGGTGGTGGGTGTGTGTGTCGGGTGGTGGTGTGTGTGTGTTGGTGGGGGGTTGTGTGTGTGTGGTGTGTGGGTGGGTGTTGTGTGTTGTTGTGTGTGTGGTGGTGTGTGTGGGGGTGGTGTGTGTGTGTTGGTGTGTGTTTGGGGTGGGTGTGTGTGGGTGTTGGGGGGTGTGGGGTGTGTGTTGGGGTTGTGTGTGTGTTGGGGTGTGTTGTGTGTGTGTGTGTGGGGTGGGTGGTTGGGTTTGTGTGTGTGTGGGGTGGTGGTGGTGTGTGTGTGGTGTTGGGTGGGGGTGTGTGTGTGTGTGTTTGGGGTGGTGTGGTGTGTGGGTGTTGGGTGGTGTGGGTGTGGTGTTGTGTTGGGGTGTGTGTGTGTGTGTTGGGGTGGTGTGTGTGTGTGTGTTGGGGTGGTGTGTGTGTTGGGGTGGTGTGTGTGTGTGTGTGTGTGTTGGGGTGGTGTGTGTGTGTGTGTGTTGGGGTGGTGTGTGTGTGTGTGTGTTGGGGTGGTGTGTGTGTTGGGGTGGTGTGTGTGTGTGTGTGTTGGGGTGGTGTGTGTGTGTGTGTGTTGGGTGGTGTGTGTGTTGTGTGTGGGGTGTGTGGGTGTTGTGTGTTGTTGTGGTGGTGTGTGGTGGTTGGTTGTGTGTGTGTGTTGTTGGGGTGGTGTGTGTGGGGTGTGTGGGGGGTGTGTGTGTTGTGGTGGGGGGTGTGTGTTTGGTTGGGTGTGTGTGTGTGGGTTGGGGGGTGCGTGTGTATGTGGGTGTGTTGTGGGTGTATGGTGGTGGGGTGGTTGTGGTGGTGTGTGTTTGGTTGGGGGTGGTGTGTGTGTGTGTGTGGGTGGTGGTTGGTGTGGTGTGGGGTTGGGGGGTGTGTGTTTGTGGGGTGGTGTGTGTGTGTGTGTGTTGGGGTGGTGTGTGTGTGTGTGTGTTGGGGTGGTGTGTGTGTGTGTGTGTTGGGGTGGTGTGTGTGTGTGTGTGTTGGGGTGGTGGGGTGTGTTTGTGGTGGGGGTAGTGTTGTGTGTGTGTTGTGTGTGTGGGTTGTGTGTGTGGTTGTGGGGGTGGTTGTGTGTGGGGTGTTGGGGTGGTGGTGTGTGTGTGTGTTGGGGGGGGGTGGTGTGTTGGGTTGTGGGGGGGGCGGTGGTGTGTGTGTGTGTGTGTGTGTTGGGGGTGGTGTGTGTGTGTGTGTTGGGGTTGTGTGTGTGTTGGGGTTGTGTGTGTGTGTGTGTTGGGGTTGTGTGTGTGTTGGGGTTGTGTGTGTGTGTGTGTTGGGTGGGGGGGGTGTGGGGGGGGTGGTGTGTGTGTGTGGAGGGTGTTGGGGGGTGTTGGGTGTGGTGTGTGGTGTGTGGGGGGTGTGTGTGGGTGTGTAGGGGTGGTGTGTGTGGGTGGTGTGTTGGGGGGGTGTGTGTGTGGTGTTGGTGGTTGGGGTGTGTGTGTGTGTGTGTGGTGGGGTGGTGTGTGTGTGTTTTGGGGTTGTGTGTGGTGTGGTGTGTTGGGGTGGTGTGTGGGTTGTGTGTGTGTTGTTTGTGTGGTGGTGTGTTGTGGTGTGGTTGTGTGGGTGGTGTGTGTGTGGTGTGTTTGGGTGGTGTGTGTGTGTTTGTGTGTTGGTTGTGTTTGGGGTGTGTGCTAGTGTGTGTGTGTGTGTTGGGGTGGTGTGTGTGTGTGTGTGTGTTGGGGTGGTGTGTGTGTGTGTGTGTTGGGGTGGTGTGTGTGTGTGTGTTGGGGTGGTGTGTGTGTGTGTTGGGGTGGTGTGGGTGGGTG
>CM064480.1:1405885-1498385 GCA_032716605.1 Paralithodes platypus
GACATAGAGAAAACTAGAATCCGTTCAGCGTTATTTTTAGAGAGCAACAAAGTTAATCACCCCTTTTCGCCCCTTAGAAAATAAGCCATACAATGAGAGTATTAAGAGAACTCGACCTGTTTTCGCTTAAGAAACGGAGAATAAGGGGAACCAGCTGATATGAGTGTTTTAAGATACTAAAAGGCTTTAGTAACGTACATTCTAATAATCTATTTAAGATAGCCAATAGAAGGTGTCCACAAAGAGGGAAACAACAAATTAAAAACTAACAGGCCAGGAAAGCGAACCATAGCACATAACTACAAAATTTATTCACCCACAGTAGTATTAATGGAGTGGAATAAGCTCCCTAAATGAAGGTTATTGACAGTGACTCGATATACACATTTTAAAAAAAGGTTAGACACATATCACTAGATAAAGTTGGTTATGCCCCCCCGTAGAAGCTGATCAATGATAAGAGAACCTGGCTGAAATGAAAACGTTTTCAGTTGAAGGGGGGAAGAGGGGAAAAAAAAAACAAAAACGTGAAGGTGTGCATGCCTTTTCCTTTCCATTTATAAACTATACTATAAATTCCTTCAGGCGAGTTCCAAGCCCTGCAAGGTTATTTCACTTCTAAGACTATATTCATGTACGGCATAATTGCCGGAGGGAGCGGAGGGTGGGGGAGGAGAGAAAGAGAAGCCTTCATCTTTGCTATCCTTTTTCCTTCCACTTTCTCTTAGGGTGGCTATCTCTATTAGGATTAAGTCCTAGGTCACCTCGTAGGGATCGTTAAGATCTGATGCTGGCCAAGTGTATCTATGTAAATCTATGTAAATCTCTCTCTCAGTAGGATTCCCCAGATACGTTACCCCCGGCCCCTCCCAGCTAATTCCTTCGTAGGATTCCCCAGATACGTTACCCCCGGCCCCTCCCAGCTAATTCCTTCTCTCTCTCTCCTTCTCTCTCTCTCTCTCTCAGTAGGATTCCCCAGATTAAGTTACCCAGGCCCGTACCCCTCCAGCTAATTCTCTCTCTCTCTCTCTCTCTCTCTCTCTCTCTCTCTCTCTCTCTCTCTCTCTCTCTCTCTCTCTCAGTAGGATTCCCCAGATACGTTACCCCCGGCCCCTCCCAGCTTAGATACGTTAACCCGGGCCCCTCCACCGCTAATTCCTTCTCTCCCTCCTCTCTCTCTCTCTCTTCACGAGTGCCATTAGTTTGAAGCTTCATTCGTGGTGTTTATCACTTGACAATAATTGTATTCAGCTAACTATGATCTCAATAACCATTGATGTAATGAAAATATGAATAGTCTCCTCATACGATTGCACTAGTTCTGTAGTGCTATTATTTACAACCTGTCAATTAATAATTCAGTCACTACAAGCTTGCTTGCTTGCTTTTTTGTTTTTTTTGCTTTTTTTTTTCTTTTTTTTAGAGATACGTATATACAGACCATGTGACAATTAAATGAGGAAACTATAATAACACATCTGAATAATGCCAACCTGATTTATAAACACAAATATGAATGTAACCAGACGACGATGCTGTTGTTTCAGTGGAATAATGGCTCTTTGAGCAGTATGTATCGCCTTACTAGTGGTTGTCCCCTCACAGGATGGGGGGCGCTGCTCAATAAACTCGCCCCTCGGGGCAAAATCAAATCTCTCTCTCTCTCTCTCTCTCTAATTCCTTCTCTCAGTACCTTCCACTTAGAGGGCCCTTGGGTACTTCTTTTTTGTTTTGTTTTCTTTACACACGCACACATACATACATACATACATACATACATACACACATACACACACACACACACACACAAACATACATACACATACACACACAGACACGCTGTAATTCTTCCTTTCCGTACCTTCCACTTAGAGGGCCCTTGGGTACTGGTTTATGTTTATATATATATATATATATATATATATATATATATATATATACTGTATATACATAATATATAACTTATATATATATATATTAAGACTGTATATCAGATATATATTATATACTGTATATACATATATATATAGATATATATAATATATATATATATACTGTAATAATATATATATATATATATATATATATATATGATTATATATATGTACACACACACACACACATACACACACACACACACATACATATACAGTACATACACACACACGCACTCACCATAAACACACACTCACCATAAATACACACATATACACATACATACACACAAACTTATACAATTACTATTAACCCTTTCGCTGCGGCCGACATACTAGTACAGTAAACCCTCGCTATTTTGGACTAATTGGGGGAACACCCTGTCCGAAATGTCCGAAAATCCGAGATGTCCAAGGTCCGGCTGTGTCCGATCTAAACAAGGTCAAAAAACCGACCTGGAAGAAAAAATCCGACGAAAATCGAATAAGTAATAGTGAAACGAGAACAAACTTCACCGAGCGAACTTCATGCATGTGAATAAATGCGACCTCAGAAGAAGGGAAATGTGAACGAACTTCATGCATCCATGACAACGAATAGGCCTAGGCTAGGCTAGGCTACTTTTGGCTAGGCTACCCTATTCGTACTTTAGGTTAATATACTGTACAGTAATAGCACATATATAGTACTTTAGGTTAATATACTGTACAGTAATAGCACATATAGTACTTTAGGTTAATATACTGTACAGTAATAGCACATATAGTACTTTAGGTTAATATACTGTACAGTAATAGCACATATAGTACTGAATATGAAACAATAAGTTCAGTTGATGGTCGGAAACGAAGAATAAGCACTCGCCACTTCAATGAAAACAGTCAATTTAGTGCCCTCCACCTCACTTCACCTCTCTCCACTTCTCCACCTCACTCTCCTTGACCACCTCACTTCCCTTTTCCATCTCAAGTGATATCGAGGTCACCTTATGCTTTGGGAGGTATGATAACACGGGAATGTATGCGGAGGAGATAAAAATCACACAAGATGGCTACCCATTCACACATACTGACGCCCGTGACATCACTTCTCGTCCAAGCGGGTGACTCAGAGCCAAGCCTGTATATCGGCGCTCCGACGGATCCCTGTTTTGACGGACATTCACCAGGGATGGGGGGGGCATCATCCGACACTGTTAGAGACTGTCGGAACGATGACGGAAATGTCCGAAATATGGAAGTACGTGTCCGGGAGGTGACGGCGATCCGGCTACTACGGGTTTCCGACAATTAGAGGTCCGAAATGGCGAGGGGTTAGTGTATGTCCTAAATAAAAAAGGCCTATACTACGGGCGACATACTCTTATGTTTTGCTAGTACCGGCTGAGGTGGTTGCTCAAACCCACCCAGTTTGTTGCCAGACGCTTCCATGAGCTTCTAAACATGCCATCCATATATATATATACTGTATATCAGTCTGCTCCATGCATTGGTTGAATGAGGGTGTGTGTCCAAGCAAGAGGTGTTTTAGAAACTGAAATACAACCAACACAGGGCTAATTCTACATACAGGTATACTGTATTTGTGACAGCTATGTACCAGGTATGAATGTGAGGTTCATTTCATGTTACAGGCTATAACTCATACTGTCTTCTAAACATAAAACTTGATGAAATAACAAATTATTTCATTGAGTTATTGTAAGCGTAAAATACGAAAGAGGAAGAGAGAGACAATGGGATACTACGCTTGGTGAGTGGCTGCGAACGGACAAGAACAAGAACTCTTTCATTCAATATTCCCAAAGTCACGAGTCTCAGAATGAATGAATGAAGACTTGTATGAGAACAATTTGACAAAAAAAACTTCATTGAAACTTCTTTGAATTTGGTCAGGGCTATGACTGTCGCACTAGGGTGAAGTATATTGAACGGAAATAGCGGGAAAATACCCGCCAAAGATTATTCTTAGTTATGTACTGTATATCCCTGCAAGGAAATTGTTAAGACACACACACACACACACACACACACACACACACACACACACACACACACACACATACTGTATACCAGCAACTATAAGCAATAGTTTTGCTAAATTACATATTAAATCATTCTTGTGGACAGAAAAAAAAAAAAAAAAAAAACGTAAAATAAAAAAATAAATAAAAAACAAATCATAAAGGCATTTTAAGTATGGTTCACTTCCACCTTCATAGCCAACTTTCCTATGAATCTTTGTGGAATGATAATATAATTAATATGTGTAAACAATAAACACAACATTCATAACATATAAATATTGTGGTGGGGAAGGATCACACAAGAGCCATTATCGTCAACATTTCCCTGCAACATTTCTGGGATATTTTACACTGATATCGGAAACTAGACTGATGATAGGTTAACCCTTAGAGGATCCGATGACACATTTCTTTACTGTTTTCTAGTTATTATTAGTCAATTTTATTCAGATTAGGAAGGGTATATGAAATTCAGAGGGTTGATTTAGATAGTTCTTTCTTTCTATGTGTATGAAGGAGACGAAAGACAGGTTGCCTGTAACGAGTGTCTACCCCAATGGAAAAAGATTACAGAGCCAAATTCATGGGACGTTTGGCTGAAAATGCCTGGACACACGAAGTATGAAGCAGTCTAAGTCACAGGATCAAGGAACAATTGATTGAGGGAGATAGTTTCAGAGTTCACTAGTTGAGTAGAAGAAAGACTGAGGAAATTTGTTAATTCTTGGGGTTGGAGAGCTGGACAGAATTGGAGTGAGACTGTGTTGAAAGGCGGGTGCCTCGCACTCGCCATAAGGGGGAGAGCATATACAGTACACTGAGAGAGCTATGAAGAGCACTGATTGTTATAATATAAATCCCACAGATCCCTCCTAAACTATATAAACTCGTATAATGATAGCCAGAAAACTGTCAAATGTGTCATATCTTCAAAGGGCTAATTTAGGTGATTATTTTGAAAATGTGTCTCATAAGCTGCCAGACCAGTGTTGACGGCAAAAGTTGAGGGGAAAATTGGTCGTGTGATACCGGCTTAACACTTACAGTTTAATTTTCGGTAGCCTATGCTTAGTTGGTTGTCCAGGCTTCCAAAATCTGAAAAAGGGAAAAGAAATATATTATTAGCTGTAACACAAGAAGAAAATAGACTAAGTAATAGTGTGTGTGTGTGTGTGTGTGTGTGGATGGAGGTGTGAAGAGAGAGAAGGGAAGAAGAAAGAAGAAGGGAAAAGAGGAGGAAGGAGAGAAGCAGGAGGAAAGGAGAGAAAATGGAGAAGAGAGGGAGAAGGGAACAGCAGGAGAGGGGAGAGAAGATGGAAGAGAGGGAATGGAGAGAAGGAGGAGGGGGGGGGGGGGGGAGGGGGGGATATAAGGAGAAGAAACTCGGCCCACGGAAGATTTAAGAAGGAGTGGAAAGTTTGATTGGACTCGGATCGACTGACTTGGGAGGAGGCAGTCTCGAATCACACACTTCCCGCTTCGAATCCTTCACGTAGCGTCGAGTCCCCTTCACCACCATTACGTAATATCCATCATATTCTGGTTACCAGTAGACGATTTTTTTGTAGATCTTAAACTACCTATGCGACTCAAATGGGTAAATATTATCTGAATAAACCCTCTTGGTAACATAGGTCCTTCTTAAGCTACATAAAATCATATAATTTTTAGTCAGAATCAAAGATTAAAAAGGCGCCATGGTGTTGAAGGGGTTAAAGGGGGAACGGTTTATTTACTGGTTTATATATTTATGTATTTATTATTATTACTATTATTATTATTATTATTATTATTATTATTACTATTATTATCATTAATATTACTATTATTATTATTATTATTACTATTATTATTATTATTATTATTAATTTCCTCCCAAGACCTCCACCAAGCTTAGAAAAACATCCCCAAGATCCCCCTTCGAAATACCTTTGTACATTTTTCGGTAGAGATAAAATGTCCCGGCCGAAGCCCGGTTCCTCTTAAACTACAGGCTCGCTATCGCTCGCCAGGGAAAAAAATCGACACCTAAATGACACGACACAATAGAAACTGAGATAAATTCCAAATATTCCAAATAAATCAAATAAACAGCATAAAATAAACTATTACAAATACATAATATCGTTACTTATTTGCAAACAAAAGAAAAATCACAGAAACAAAAACATTAAACTACAAATACAAAAAAACAAAAAAAAACATTCCTATTACAAATATTTAAAATACATATAATCGTCTCTTGTTAGAACAAAAAATGAAACAAAATAGAAACAAACAGAAACGAACACTATCACAAATACAATAAAGAAATCGATAGAAAAAAAAACACCTATTAAAATACATAACATACATACTTACGAACGTCTCTAGTAAAAAAAAAAAAAAAAAAAAAAAAAAAAAAAAAAAAAAAACGATAGAAACAAAGAAATCTAAAATAATTCCAAATAGTATCAAATCGCCTCCATATTCTGGGATCATTATCACCTTGTCATTCGCAACTTCAATTAATCCCACCGAAAGTCGTGGATTGTCGGGAATTACGAACAGTCCCCGTCAAAAGATGGGGTCCTCTTTTAAGGGGGTACCACTCGCTTTTTTGGGGGCCCCCTTCTCCCTCATGTTTAGCGTATTAGTTTTGAGGTTTTAAGGGGAGGTTTCCACTTGAGGGATTTCTTTTCGAACTTCCTTCTCCCTCACGTTTAGCCCCATTGCTTTTGAGATTTTAAGACGTTTGCCTCATTAGTTTGGCGATTTTAATAACTTTCGCCCCATTTCTGTCAGTTTTAAGACCTTTCGTGCCATTTAGGTGTCGATTTTTTCCTGGCGAGCGACAGCGAGCCTGTAACTTAAGAGGAATCGGCCTTCGGCCGGGACATTTTTCTACCGAAAAATGTACATATTTATCTTGAAAGGGGGTCTAGGGGATGTAATTTTAAGCTTGATGGAGGTCTAAGCAACACACTAGAAACCTCCCCTTAAGACGTTCGTTCCGTTAGTTTGGCGATTTTGAGACCTTTCGCCTCATTTTGTTGTCAATGTTAAAACCTTTCGTGTCCTTTAGGTGTCGATTTGTTACTGGCGAGCGATAGCCAGCCTCTAATTTTAGAAGGAACCGGCTTTCGTCTGGAAAAAATTTCTACCGAAAAATGCACAGATTTATCTTGAAAGGGGGTCTAGGGGGTGTTTTTCTAAGCTTGATGGAGGTCTAGCGAGGAAACTCAAAAATAAATTAATAAATAAATATATAGACCAAAAACCAAGCACTACCCCCTTAAACCATTACCCCTTGTATTTATTTGTTCATATATTTATGTATTTATTTAGTATGTTTAGTTTCCTCCCAAGACCTTTATAAAACCTTAAACCGTCTATACCGGCGACAAAGTTTTATGTGAGATAGTTCGAAGCCTGTTAATTTCTGGAGGCCCTTTGGAAACTGAATAAAATCGTCTCATAGTAGCCAGAATAAAGTCAAAGGACGGCACCGGTACAGAAAGGGTTAAGTAGTCTATTTAATACACTTTTTAGGACTTCAGAATAAAATGCCTACGTATCCAATTCTAGTTCATCTTACTTGGAGTAATTACCTATACAGTATATACAGTATATATATATATATATATATATATATATATATATATATATATATATATATATATATATATATATATATATATATATATATATATATATATATATATATATAATTGTTGTTTATCGAAAGTAAATAAATAAATTTGGGAAAGCGTGTGACATGAGTTTTTGCCCGCCCCTGTACCTAGCCAGTTAGTCACGTGTCCAATTAATATTCCAGGGCCGGGATACCTTCAACGTTTATGACGCCTTATCTTTAAACGTTTACGACGCCTTATCTTCAAACGTGTATGACGCCTTATCTTCAAACGTTTACAACGTCTCATCTCGGAACATTTGATTTCTAATCTGGGAGCATTTCCGACGCCTTATCTGGGAACAATTACGACGCCTTATCTGGGAACATTTACGACGCCTTATCTGGGAACATTTATGACGCCTTATCTCGGAATATTTACGACGCCTTATCTTCAAACATTTATGACGCCTTATCTCCAAACATTTATGACGCCTTATCTTGGAACATTTAAGACGCCTTATTTCGGAACATTTATGACGCCTTATCTAGGAACATTTACGACGCCTTATCTCGGAACATTTACGACGCCTAATTTCGGAACATTTGACGCCTTATCTAGGAACATTTACGACGCCTTATCTCAGAACATTTATGACGCCTTATTTCGGAACATTTATGACGCCTTCTCTAGGAACATTTACGACGCCTTAACTAGGAACATTTACGACACCTTTTCTGGGAACATTTTCGACGCCTTATCTCGGAACATAAATTTACGACGCCTTATCTCGAAACATTTTCGACATTTGACAGCAAGTTAAATTTGTAAATTTTTCGATAGAAAAATGTCTGGCGAAGCCGGATTTCTCCAATCAATGCTGACTCGCTATCGCTCGCCAGGAAGAAATCGACATCTGGATGGGGATAAACGTCTTAAAACAGTTGGCTGAATGGGGCCGAATGGATACAAGCCAGGGAAAGAGAGAAAAGGAAAGAAAGAAAAAAAACAAAAAACAGGTGACCCCGTTAATTACGCTCGTTATCTGTGCCCGTCTCACTTCTCCTCTAATCATTGTAATTTGCTTTTTGTCTCTGTGTTTCTAATTATTGTTTATTGGCCTTCTTCCCCTCTTCGTAATTTGTGTTTTTATGTTATATTTTCCTCGTTATTGCGTGTTTACTCTTTTATTTTGTGCATGTGTTGTGTGTGTGGGGTGGTGGTATGTATGTTTGTGTGTATGTGTGTGTGTGTATATATATGTGTGTGTGTATATACTGTATGTGTATAAATATGTGTGTGTGTGTGTGTTTCTGTATGTGTGTGTGTGAGTCGCCGGTACAGAAGGGGTTATAAATGTAATTCATGTTTTTATTTTGGCTAGAATTAGACGATTTTATACAGGTTAAGGAGGACCTGGATACTAATAAAACTACTGAATGTCACTTTTCTTATTATCTCTGTGTCTATTTTTGTTTTATATTTCTATGTGAGTGAGGGAGACAAAAGGCAGAATTGCCTGTGGCGAGTGTCTCCCCCAGAGTTAAAAGAGTGACAGGGCCGAAATCAAGGGACGTTCCAGCCAAAATGTCTGGACACACGGAGTTTGAAGCAATTTTAAGTCATAGGAAGAGGGAAAAACTTGTTTTTGGAGAAGGTTCCAGAGCTCAGCTGTTGAATAGAAGAAAGATTGAGAATAACGTTTCGTTCTTGGGTTGGAGAGTTGCACAGAGTAGGGGTGGGATTGTGTTGCAAGACGTGTGCTACGTGCTCTACGAAGAGGGGGTGGTATACACTGAGAGAGCTCTGGGGAACACTGATTATTATAATAACGATAGAATAGTGAAAGAGATGCAACATTGCAGCAAAGAGAGAGAGCGAGACTGCAGATAATTGGTGAGTGGACGTGAGTTAATGAGACAAAAGGTTTCTTTTCAACTTTGTCTAAAAGTGCTGTGTGAGAGAGGATACTCCCCATACGTGTGAACAATACTCAATACATGGACGCACTGTGCAACTGTACAGAGCAAAAATCTGCGCAGGGGTAAAGAACCCCCGGAGACGGTTGAGCACACCCAGCTTCTGGGAAGCTGTTTTAGCAAGAGTGGTAATATGATCTTTCAAAGAGAGATCAGAAGAAAAAAGAGACACCGAGAGAAGATAAAGGGTTAATTGTATGATGTTGAAGAGTAGGTCATAGTTTTCTGGAAGGGGGCGACGAGTAGACAGATGGAGGAATAGAGTTTTGGAAGCAAGTACTTTCTATCTCTCGTCATAATAACTACACACACACACACATACACACACACACACACACACACACACACACACACACACACACACACACACACACACACACACACACACACACACACACACACACACACACACACACACACACACACACACACACACACACACACACACACACACACACACACACACACACACACACACAAATATAAACATATATTCTCTCACTCAGTCTCTCTTTCACTCTCTGTGACTGTCCCAGGAGAGCCTGGTAGCCCCACACCTTCTAGATCTTCTCATTACTTTCCCTTAAATTATGGCTGTCTGTACACTCACACACACACACACACACACACACACCCACACACATAGAACTCAACACACACAGACACACATACACATACATACACACATACAACTCAACACAAACACACAAACACACGCACAGACACATACAGTACACACACATAGACACATAGAACTCAACACACACACAAACCATACACACACAGAGACACACACACAGATACACATCAAATACACACACAGACACATACACACAAACACATACACACACACACAAACACATATACACACACACACACAGACAGACACACACACACACACACACACACACACACACACACACACACACACACAAACACACACACCTCTAGATCTCCACATTACTTTCCCCTAACTTATGGCTGTGTAACCAGGGGATATGTAATGCCAGCAAATTGGAACTGGGTAAAACTGGGTTCTGTATCAAGAACACACACATTTCTGTGGTGTCTAGAGGGGAGAAGTTGTTTACAGAAAGTGTTTACAAAGTGTAAGTATAAACAATCTCAATATATATATATCAGTGTGATCAGTTTAACATAAGGATTATGAAGGTGAAATTAAATATGTGATTAACTAAGGGGTTAGTAGGTTATATTTCATAATAGGGTGTAATGCATATATAATATTAACTAATGGGGTTAGTAGGTTATATTTCATAATAGGGTGTAATGCATATATAATATTTATATATATACAGTGAGACTTTTTCTATTGCACTAGACATATCGAAAGCCTTCGATAGAGTCTGGCACAAATCTTTAATTTCTAAACTACCCTCCTTCGGTTTCTATCCCTCCATCTGTGCCTTTGTCTCTAATTTCCTTTCCGGCTGTTCCATAGCCGCGGTTGGACGGCCATTGTTCACTTCCTCACCCTATAAACTCCGGTGTTCCTCAGGGCTCTGTCCTATCTCCTATTCTCTTTCTAATTTTTATAAATGATCTCCTCAACTGTACCTCAATTCCCATCCATTCATACGCCAGACGACTCAACCTTACACTACTCCATTAGTTTTTTCAGAACGCCCCAGCCAGCAATCCCTCAATGACAAACGTAATGAAGCCATAGAACTCTTAAATTCTGATCTAAATACTATCTCCAATTGGGGCAGAGAAAACCTTGTTACCTTTAATGCTTCCAAAACCCAATTTCTCCATCTATCTACCTGTCAGGATCTCCCAGCGGACTATCCCTTATTCTTCAACAATACAAAAATCAATCCTTCATCTTCTCTCAATATTCTTGGTGCCTCTTTTTCTTCTGTTCTCAGTTGGAAGGACCATATTACCAGTCTTGCTAAGGCAGCCTCCCAGAAGCTGGGTGTGCTCAACCGCCTTAGGGGGTTCTTTTCCCCTGCACAGCTTCTTGCTCTGTACAGGGGCATAGTGCGTCCTTGTATTGAGTATTGTTCACATATGTGGGGAGGGTCCTCTCACACGGCTCTCCTAGACAAAGTTGAAAGGAAGGCCTTTCGTATCATTAACTCCCGTCCACTCACTAACTCTCTGCAATCTCTCTCTGTCCGCCGCAATGTTGCATCTCTCTCTCGCTATTCTATCGCTACTATAATAATCAGTGTTCCTCAGAGCTTTCCCAGTGCATACCACCTCCTTTACGTAGGGCACGTGGTACCCGTCTTGCAACTCAATCCCACCCCTACTCTGTGCAACTCTCCATCCCAAGAGTGAAACGTTACTCTCAAACTTTCTTCTACTCAACAGCTGAGCTCTGGAACTCTCTCCCAGAATCAGTCTTTCCCTCTTCCTATGACTTAAATTGCTTCAAACTCCGTGTGTCCAGGCATTTTGGCTCGAACATCCCTTGATTTTGGCCCTGTCACTCTTTCAACTATGGGGCAGGCACTCGCTATAGGCAGTTATGCCTTTTGTCTCCCTCAATCACATAGAAAAAAACAAAAATATATACAGTACTAGCGACGTAAGTTATATTTTAGTCTAGCTATATTTAGACGATATTATAAAGCTTAGGAAGGATCTGTGGTAGTTAAGAGGGTTGGTTTAGATAGTTTGAAGCCTTATTATCTCTAGACGTTCTTCCTAAGCTGAATAAAATCGTCCAATAATTGCCAGAATATACTGCAAAGGACGTCGCCGGTACTGCACGGGTTAATGAGAGGGATTAAAGGTGGCCATTAGCCCCCCCCCCCCCCCCCATAACCATCTCACTAACTGACTGTGTAATGAGGGTAACAGGACGATCAACCACGGAGCTATTCATATTTGTTTTTACCAACCCCCTAATTAATTTACAAATAAACCTAACTAATTAAAATAATGAAAGTTATTAATACGTGTGGTACTCCAAAGACTCGAACCTAGGATACTCACACCGAAATTCCGCACACTAAGCATTACTCTATCAAGATGGACCCACGACGGTCACAACATCGAGGCACGACCAGTTGCGATGGACCCATGGCGACAGATGACAGCGGCACGAATATGCCACAATGGAGGCAAGCAGAGTATGACAGTTATCGAGAAATGTGCCATGATAGCATCTTGTTGCTGATTTGCCACATCTTCTCGATCTCTTGTCACATCTTGTCACTCTCTTGTCACATCTTGTCGCTCTCTTGTCACATCTTGTCACTCTCTTGCCACATCTTGTCACTCTCTTGTCACATCTTGTCACTCTCTTGCCACATCTTGTCGCTCTCTTGTCACATTTTGTCGTCTTTTGCCATTTCTTTCCACTGTCGTGCCACGCTCTTGTCAGCCATTCCACTGTCGTGGCTCAGTCTTTGGTCGTTGTTAGAGTATATCAGGATTAAGTTTGATGCCGTCTTGACCACACATGACTGTTAACGACCGTCATGTTGTACAGTCATATGTAGATGTGGCAGCATCGGTGTTAGTCGGGAATGTCGTCACGCAACCAGATATACGCTAACAGGGCCACAACAAAATTCAAAGGTTTTGAACATGCTCAATACTTTCTCACTCTGACACGTGGGAACACCGGTAGAGCGGACCACGACGCAGCTCGCCTGCGCACGATCACCCTGCTAATTGCACCACGTTCGCCAAGTCGAGGTGCGTTATGACCAAGACCATTCATGTGTGAAAGCCCCATTACCCAGATTATTGTGAAAAGGTGTCGTGGTACTAAGATAATTAACCCTATCTGGTGCATGGCAGGTCTTTTGGTATCAGACCTGTTTCACTCCATTATTTTGGAGATCTTAAGATGTTCCCCCTGATTACTTTGACATTTCACCCCATTCAAGAGTAAAGAATTTTCTGGGCGGGAAACTGAGCCTACAATCTAGGAGAAACCGGCCTTTGGCCATGACAATTTTGACCAAAAAATGTACATATTTAGCATGAAGGGGGTCTGGTGAGGCGTTTTTCTATAGTCTAGTGGCAAACTAAAAGTACATTACCCGAAAATGCCAAAACGAACAAAAAACATTAATAAGAATTAATTACCCAAAATATCACAATAGGCTAACCCGAGAAACTCCGCACCAGATACTGTTAGTAACGCGATTGGTGATTTTGGTAACGACTTGGAAATTGCCCTGTCCTTGTCGTTAAGGGAAGGTTTTTAGTTTGTTCCCTAGACCTCCATCAAGCATAAAATTACACCCATTGGGTTCATTTATAATACCCTTCTGGTGCATAGAGAGCCTTCCTAAACTGATTAAAATCGTCTCTTAGCAGCCAAAGGGAAAGGCAAAATGGCCGCATCATCATCTGACAAAAAGGTTACATATGAAAAAGGAAAGTTTGTTTGGATAGAAGAAGAAGTCCAATGTTTATAATTAAAGTCTGGGAATTTGCATATTAGACGAACGATGACAGGCAAGATGTAAATTGACCCTTATGATTCCTGGGTATAGAAGCGATAATTGCACTTTTCATGATATGGAGCTTGGTGGAACAAAAACGGACCTTTATTTTACACTGGTTAAGGGGGAAGTGCTTGGTTTTTGGTCTATAAATTTATTTATTTATTTATTTTTGACTTTCCTCGCTAGACCTCTACCAAGCTTAGATAAACACCTAGACACCCTTTCAAGATAAATTTGTACATTTTTCGGTAGAAACATTTCCCGACCAAAGGCCGATTCCTTCTCAAATTAGAGGCTCTGTTTCGCTTGCCAGGAAAAAAATCGTCACCTAAAGGGCACGGAAGGTCTTAATATTGATAACAAAATGAGGCGAAAGGTTTCAAAATCGTCAAACAAACGGAACGAATGTCTTAAAACCATAACATGAATATGCTAAACATGAGGGAGAAGGGGGTCCATAAAAAGCGAGTAGTACCCCCTTAAGTGTAATAGTTCGAAGCCTGTTCATTGCTGGAGGCCCCTTTGAAGCTGAATAAAATCGCCTAATAGTAGCGAAACAAAAATAATTAGACGTCGCCGGTACAGAAGAGATTAAGGGGTCAGTTTTCTGGACCACTTTCTCCCTCATGTTTAGCCCCATTAGTCTTCAGATGTGAAGATGTTTGCCCCATTAGTTAGTCGATTTTAAGACCTTTCGCCCCATTTCTACGTCAATATTTAGACCTTTCGTGTTATTTAGGTGTCGATATTTTCCCTGGCGAACGATAGTGACCCTGTAATGTTGGAAGAACCGGCCTTAGGCTGGAACATTTTTCTACCGAAAAATGTACAAATTAATCTAGAAAGGGGATCTAATGGATGTTTTTTAAATTTGATGGAGGTCTAGGGAGGAAACTAGAACAATAATGAATACATGCAAACATCGCCCAAAAAGTGAACCATCCCCCCTTAAACTGCACAGAATCGTCTAAATACAGTAAGAATAGAATTAACCCTTTCAAGCTCCAATACGCATTTCTGTTTTGTTTTCTGGTAATTATTAGACGATTGTATTCAGATTAGGAAGGGTATATGGAAGTCAGAGGGTTGATTGAGATAGTCTTTACCCTTTTAATATCCACAGATACTTCCTAAGCCGCATAAAATCGTCTAATGATAGCCAAAATAAACTGCTAAATCGCGTCAGACCTTCAAAGGGTTAACAAGACGTCGCAGGCACAGAAGGGGTTAAGAGATGTTTTTGGGCGAGCATCCGGATCGGTTAACCCTTTGAGTACCAGCGACGTATGTTATCTTATATTCAAGCTTGATTTAGACGATATTATGCAGCTTCGGAAGGATCTGTGGTAGTCAAAAGGGTGGGTTGAGATAGTTTGAAGCCTTATTATTGCCAGAGGTCCTTCCTAAGTTGAATAAACTCGTCTGATAGTTGCCAGAATGTGATGAAAAGGACGTCCCTGGTACTGAACGGGTTAAAGTGAATCGTTTAAATTGGAAAAAAATAGTTCTTGGAGAGTTTAGAGTTAAGGAGGGATGGGCTGGTTTTCCTGGACTCCTTCTCCCTCGTGTTTAGCCCCATTGGTTTTTAGATTTTAAAACGTTCGGCCCATTAGTTTGGCGATTTTAAGACTTTACACCCCATTTCTTTGTCAATATTAAGACCTTTCATGCCATTTAGGTGTCGATACTACCGAAATATTTACACATTTATCTTGAAGGGGGGTTTAGGTTTTTTTTGTGTACAGGTTGATGGAGGTCTAAGGAGGAAACTAAAGAATAATATAATGATAATACGGGAGAGAACCCGGCTTGGTTCTGGTGGAGAATTAAAAGTGAAAATAGGCCTTGGAGACTCTAAAAGTAAGGGTGAGTTTTGTAAAGAAATCGGATTGGCTATAGTGGACAATTGAATAAAAAGTAAAATAGGCCTTAGAGAGTCTAGACCTAAGGGTGACTTTCGGCAAAGAACGCAAAAAAGGGTATACGGTGGCTTATTAATATGTAAAATAGATCTTAGAAGCTTTATTAATAAGGGTTATTTTCAGCCAAGAACGTGAATAGGATCTGGAGGATACTTAAAAAGAAAAAATAGACGTTATGAACTCTAATATTAAGGGTGATTTCCAGCACAGAACGCGAATATGATCTGGAGGATACTTAAAAGGGAAAAATAGACCTTATAAACTCCAATAGTAAGGGTTATTTTCGGCAAAGGACGCGAATAGGATTTGGAGGATAATTAAAAGGGAAAAATAGGCCTTGTAGCGTCTAGAATTAAGGGTGATTTTCGGGAGAGGACTGGGATTGGCAGTAACAGGAGAGGCGGACCAGAATTCGGGCCATAAAATTCTCGTTAGTAGAGAAAGGCTATAGTGACTGGCTGGGAGGAGGAAGAGGAGGAGGAGGAGGAGGAGGAGGAGGAAGAAGAGGAGGAGAAAATAAGAAAAAGGAAGAGGACAGGAGAAGAATGGTAGAGAAAGAGGGAGGAGGAGGAAGAAGAGGAAGAGGAGGGGGAGAAGGAGAAGGAAGAAAAGAGAAGGGAGGGAAGGAAGAGAAAAGGAGGAGGAGGAGGAAGAAAAGAGAAGGGAGGGAAGGAAGAGAAAAGGAGGAGGAGGAGGAGGAAGAAAAGAGAAGGGAGGGAAGGAAGAGAAAAGGAGGAGGAGGAGGAAGAAAAGAGAAGGGAGGGAAGGAAGAGAAAAGGAGGAGGAGGAAGAAAAGATAAAGGAGGGAAGTAGAGAGAAAGAAGAGGAGAAAGAGAGAAAAAGAATAGGAAGGCGAATGAGAAAAACATAACACGAATAGAGGAAACAACAACACGAATATAGGAAACAACAACACAAATATAGAAG
This sequence comes from Paralithodes platypus, assembly GCA_032716605.1. Taxonomy (NCBI): domain Eukaryota; kingdom Metazoa; phylum Arthropoda; class Malacostraca; order Decapoda; family Lithodidae; genus Paralithodes; species Paralithodes platypus. The sequence continues at coordinate 1,422,728 of CM064480.1, forward strand.
GAGAGAATGAAGAAGAAAGTTGGAGAAGAAGAAGAAGAAGAAACCTAAGAAGAAAAAGGAGCCGAAAAAAAAGACACATTAATAGAGGGAGGTACTCGCTTTTTATGGACCCCCTTCTCCCTCATGTTTAGCATATTAGTTTTTAGATTTTAAGACGTTCGTTCCGTTAGTTTGGCGATTTTTAGACTTTTCGCCCCAATTCTTTGTCAACATTAAGACCTTGCGTGCCATTTAGGTGTCATTCTTTTCCTGGCGAGCGATAGCGAGCCTGACCATTCGTGCCATTTAGGTGTCGATGTTTTCCTGGCGAGCGATAGCGAGCCTGTAATTTAAGGGGAATCGGCTTTCGGCCGGGACATTTTTCTACCGAAAAATGTACAAATTTATCTTGAAAGGGGGTCTAGGGGGGAGTCATTTTAAGTTTGATGGAAGTCTAGGGAATCAACTAAAAACCTCCCCTTAAGAGGAGGTTTTTAGTTCGTTCCCTATAATTCCATCAAACATAAAATTACACCCCTTGAGCCCCTTTCAAGATATATTTGTACATTTTTCGGTAGAAAAATGTCCCGGCCAAAGGCCGGTTCCTCTTAAATTACAGGCTCGCTATCGCTCGCCAGGATAAAATCGACACCTAAATGGCACGAAAGGTCTTAAAATTGACAGAAATGGGGCAAAAGTTCTTAAAATCACCAAACTAATGGGGCGAACGTCTTAGAATATCAAAAGCAATGGGACTAAACACGAGATAGAAAGGGATCCAGAAAAAAATCCCTCAAGTGGAAATCTCCCCTTAAGAGGAGAAAGAAATGAAGGATGGTGATTTTTATTATATTTTTTTAAAGGAGAAAGAGAGTCAAGAAGAGAAAATGGGAAACAATGAAAATATGAAGAGGGTTTTTACTATTACTAATTCCCTACAATCTCTCTCTACACGCCGCAATGTTGCATCTCTCTCACTCTTCTACCGCTATGACAATAATCAATGTTCTTCAGAGCTTTCTTAGTGTACGGTATACCTCCTCCCTTACGTAGACTGGGCAGCACCCGCCTTTTAACATATTCCCACCCCTGTACTGTCCAACTCTCTAACACAAGAGTGAACCGATTTTCCTAGCCTTTTTTCTACTCAACAAGCTATGGAATTATCGCCCTCAATCTGTCTTTCCTTCATCCTATGCCTTATACTGCTTCAAGCTCGATGTGTCCAGAAATGTTGACTCTAACGTACCTTGGCTCCCCATCACTTTCAATTTTGAGAGGGACACTTGTTTTTTTTTTTTTTTTTTTTTTTTTCTATGTGATTGAGGGAGGCAAAAGGCATAACTGCCTATAGCGAGTGCCTCCCCCATAGTTGAAAGAGTGACAGGGCCAAAATCAAGGGACGTTCGAGCCAAAATGCCTGGACACACGGAGTTTGAAGCAATTTAAGTCATAGGAAGAGGGAAAGACTGATTCTGGGAGAGAGTTCCAGAGCTCAGCTGTTGAGTAGAAGAAAGTTTGAGAGTAACGTTTCACTCTTGGGTTGGAGAGTTGCACAGAGTAGGGGTGGGATTGAGTTGCAAGATGTTACAGGCAGCTATACCTTTTGTCTCCTTCATACACATAAGAGACAAAACATACATACAAGGAGAGAGAGAGAGAGAGAGAGAGAGAGAGAGAGAGAGAGAGAGAGAGAGAGAGAGAGAGAGAGAGAGAGAGAGAGATATCCTGCCTAAGTATTGCTTCTACAGTCGGTGCCTTTTAAGACCCATTCACATCCTCTGAATAATTACGCTCTCTCTCTCTTTCTTTCTTTCTTTCTCTCTCTCTCTCTCTCTCTCTTTCTTATATATATATATATATATATATATATATATATATATATATATATATATATATATATATATACCGGTATATATATATATAATTGTATTACCGACACATATATTGTTTCTCCCGTACTATGTGTTCTTATAAAATCTCCGTCATATAAATTTGTTTCTACACCTCCCTCCCCTTTACAAACACACACACACACACTAAGACCTACACTCTCGCTCTCCGTCTTTCACACACACACACACACACACACACACATAGCCCCCCTAACACACTCTATCCCTCTCTCTCTCTCTCTCATCCACTGTTGGGATAAAAGAGGTATCCAGTTACCAAGAGAGAGTGAGAGGTGGCGTGTAAGTATACAGAAAATACAGAAACCTGAGATACCCTGTTATTTATTACAACACTAAATCAAGTAAACTTAAGGGGAGGTTTTTAGTTTATTCCCTAGACTTCCATCAAGCTTAAAATTACTCCGGCTTTCAGCCGGGAAAATTTTCTACCGAAAAATTTACAAATTTATCTTGAAAGGGGGTCACCCTTTCAAGATAAATTTGTAAATTTTTCGGTAGAAAATTTTCCCGGCTGAAAGCCGGTTCCTCTTATATTACAGGCTCGCTATCGCTCGCCAGGATAAAATCGACACCTACATGGCACGAAAGGTCTTAAAATTGACAGAAATGGGTCGAAAGTTCTTAAAATCGTCAAAATATTGGGGCGAACGTCTTAAAATTAGAAAAACAATGGGGCTAAACATGAGGGAGAAAGGAGTCAAGAAAAAAATCTCTCAAGTGGACATCTCCCCTTAAGGGGGTAGTGCTTGTTTTTTGGTCTATATATTTATCTATTAATTTATGTTTAGTTTCCTCGCTAGACGTCCATCGAGCTTAAACAAACACCCCCTAGACCCCCTTTCAAGCTACATTTGTAAACATTTGGGTAGACAAATTTCCGGCCGGTTCCTTCTAAATTTACAGGCTCGCTATTGCTCGCCAGGAAAAAAATCGACAGCTAAATGGCACGAAAGGTCTTAATACTGGCGTGTAACTAAAAAGGAAATAAAGAAACTTGAGATGCGATTTTTTTTCCGACAATATGGCTGTACTAAGATAAACTTAAGCCGGTGTCACACGAGCGATATTTCCAGCAACTATGGTCTGGCATCTTGTAAATTAAAGGGTATAATCCTGTGTAGGGGAGAGACCTTTACCTAAATCTCAATAAATTGGTAATGTTACAATATATTTACATTTTACATTCATAAATAGTCCACTAATATACTAGGTTAGGTTAGGTTAGGGTAAATATATTGTTCAATGTTTCTTAGTAAATAGGCATCTGGAAAACAGTTCTCCCCGCTAAACAGGATCTTACCAATTAAAATTGTATAATATTTATGTCTTACAATCGACAAACTAATGGGGATGGACGTCTTAAAGTTTCATAACTAACGGGGCTAAATTTGAGGGAGAAGGGAGTACAGAAAAACCCGTATGTTTCTCCTTTAGGGGAGATGGGCATGTTTTCTGTTCCCCCTTCGTCCTCATGCTTAGCCTCATTAGTTTTCAGAATTATATGACGTTCGGCTCATTAGTTTAGCTATTTTAATTAAAGCCTTTCGCCCTATTTCTATATCAATATTAAGATTTTTCGTGTCATTTAGCTGTCGATTTTTTCCTGGCAAGCGATAACGAGCCTGTAATTATAAGAGAAACCGGCCTTCGACCGAAACATTTTTCTACCAAAAAACGTACAAATTTATAGGGGGTGTTTTTCTAAGTTTGAAGGAGATCTAGAGAGGAAACTAAAAAATAAATGAAAACATGAATTAACGGGGCCGTGGTGGTCAAGTGGTGAGCACGCTCGCGTGTGAATCTGAAAGACCCGGGATCGAATCCCTGCCACGGCGGACATTTAGTGGGTGCGGTAGTACGTCCTAGCATGTTTCACATGCTTGAACCCAGTCAGGGGACATCCTGACGACGTATACAGACAAAACACACATAACAAAGCCACTCCAACATCTTCCTCTCTCTCCAACACCCCTTCTCCCCTCTCAACACTCTTCTCTGAGCTATTGCCGATAAAAATGGCATGTTCAGTCCTGTAAAGAATCGTAAGATTCAGAGTCATACAGATTCCAGGACGAGCTCATTAGCGGCAGATCCCCAGATCGACCGTGGTGATTGTCACCTAAACATCTACAAAACAAACAAACAACAGACCAAAAAGAAAGCAGTGCCCCCTTAAATAAGTACCGACCATCGCTCTTGGCTTGTAACGTCTGTGTGGAATGCAAGGTTTATGTGGTCAGTCTCTCTCTCTCTCTCTCTCTCTCTTCTCTATTCACACATTGATACATATACTGCAGGTCAAAGTGAAAAAGTCCGTTATACAATCTCTCTCTCTCTCTCTTTATCTATCTATCTATCTAACTATCTAATTACCTCCCTCTCCTTCACCCCCTCTCTCTATCTATCTAAACATCTATGTATATCTATTTGCCTTCTCTCTCTCTCTCTCTGTCTCTCTCTCTCTCAATACAACTTCATTCCCTCCCTTTATTTCCCCATTCCAGTGGTTTATTTTCCAATTATTTTCTCCCTCGCCCCCATTTTCTTCCAACCATTCACTAGATTAATGAGCTTAAGAGGCACAGTTTTAGGGGAGACTCTTCTTTCTTTGTTCTTCTTTTGTTTCATATTCTTTTAGTTTAGGTTGCCTGGTTCTATTTTGTGCTACTATTTTTTGGACTGACTCTCTCTCTCTCTCTCTGTCTCACTCTCTCTCTCTCTCTCTCTCTCTGAAATTAATTAGAACGAAGGCATGCCTAGATAAGAACATAAGAAAATGGGAGTCTGCAGAAAGCCGATTGGCCCACACAAGGCAACAAATGTGACAACAAATGTCTTCATTTACAGTGGAGTTAAAGAGTGGAATAGTTTACCAAGGGAGGTGGTCGACAGTAATTCAATTGATACGTTTAAGAAGAGACTGGCCGATCTGCTGATGGAGATTGGATTAATACGAGTTAATCAGTAGGTAACTATAATAATTATTCCCTTTCAAACTATTTGTTTTTCTATACTCCATAAAAACTTTCCTTGTGGGCATCACCTGACTCATAAGGTTACACGTCATCCTATTTTCCAGTACGGCTTTATAGCCGGTGGGAACGGAGGGTGGGGAGAGAGCCTTCTATTTTGTTGTCCTATTCTCATATTATAAAATGTCCCTGTCTAGTAGTATTAAGGTCAGACAACCTAGTAGGGACTGCAAGGCCTATGTGGTCTGAGTATCTGTGTAACTCTCTCACTCTCTCATAGAAACTCACTCATTCACTCACTCACTCACTCACTCACTCACTCACACACACACACACACACACACACACACACACACACACACACACACACACACATACACACACACACACAGATTTGAGATATTGGTAGAGATGGAAGACGAACCAGAAGAGACCAGGCTCGTTGGGGATTCCATCCTACGAGGACAGGTCGAAGAGTTCTGCGACAGAGTCCCAAATCAACGAAAAAGATTTTGCATCCCAGGAGCTGGACTGGACGACATTGTGGAAGCCTTCGAAGATACCACAAAGGATGCAAATGAAAATACCCTTTTTGTCATCCATGCTGGTTCAAATGACGTCATGCGCACCAGATCCGAAGAGTTGATGGAGAAATATCGCAAGATGATCCAGCACTACAAAAACAAGTCAAGGAATATCATCATCTCAGGCATTCTCCCCAAGATTGACGCACCTGACAAATTCTACGACAAGGCTTTCAGCACAAATAGCCGACTAAAACTTTTGTGTCTGAGGGAAGAAGTTGAATTCATCAACCTCTGGGACAACTTCTACAACCAGCCTACTCTGTTCCGCAAGGATGGCACTCATCTAAACCCTGTGGGTTCAGCACGCATGGGTCGTCTCCTACACGAAGCAGTCCGCAGCCATGGATCAAAAAACGCCATCCGAGAAGAAGCAGCAGTGACATAAATCATCCAACGCCAAGAAAAAACAGAGGCAACCGAGGACCACCAGCGATAAGGACCGAAGACAGCGAGGACCGAGGACAACCATGAACATAAATGTAGATCCGACAAGAACCAAAAATATTATTAAAGAGCGTTCCGTGAGTTCTAAAATAACAAATTTAAAGGTTTTCTATGCAAACGCTCGTAGCATACGCAATAAATTTTCAGATTTAGAGGAGCTAGTGTTTACAGAAAATTATGATGTGATTGGCATAACAGAATCTTGGCTCAATACAGAAGATAGAGACTTTTTAGCAGAGTATTCACTTCCCGGTTATGTAATGTTTGAGAAAAGCCGAATAAATCGAAATGGAGGTGGCGTTTTACTTTATATCAAAGAAAGTCTTAACCCTACCCTCTTGTCAAAACCTCAAATTGTGAACGTCGACGCATCTTTTGTGCTAATAAAGAATAATAAAGGTACAAAATAATACTTGCATTAATATACAGACCTCCAGCTCAATCAGTGCAAACTGACCGAGAAATTTACGAACAAATTGCAGATGTAAGTAACTCACAAGATACCGTAATTTTTGGTGACTTTAATTTACCTGTGACCAAGTGGGGCGATACTCTTACTTCACACTCCGGACATGACTTGTATACGAACTTGCAAGAGAGTTCGCTTTATCAATTTGTTGGAACGCCGACCCGTGGTAATAACGTTCTTGACATTGTACTTGCAACAAAAGAAGAATTAATAGAGAATTTGAATGTTGGTGATGAATTCAGTAACAGCGACCATCGTACGATAACTTTCACTTTAAAGTTTACTAGTAACGAACCAAATAGTAGCATCGAAAAAGTCCCTAATTTCAAGAAAGCAAACTTCCATAAACTTAGAGCTATGTTTAAAGAAACTGACTGGAGCTTTTTAATTCACAATAACGACATAAATACATCTTGGAAGTTATTCGAAGCCACTTACCTAAAAGCAGTGCAAGACTGCATACCATCGAAAACTCGGCGTCCAGGCCATAATAATAAGCCCAAATGGTGGAATAAAGATATTTCAAACTGCCTGCTTGCTAAAAAATATGCTAATGATAGATTAAAATCCTCACAAAATGACGAAGAACGGCTGAAATTTGTAGAGCTACGACGCAAAGCCAAAAAGTTAATTAAGCAAAGTAAAAAGACCTTAGAGTTACATATTGCGAATCAAAGTAAAACAAACCCGAAAGAATTCTATAGTTATATCAGAAAGAAAAAAGTTGTTACTTCAACTGTTGGACCGTTAGTCGATGAAAATGGAGAATACACCAAAGACGAAGAACAAATGAGTAATGCCCTCAATACCTTCTTTGCATCAGTTTTTACAACAGAAGACCTCAGTGATATCCCTACACCATCGCCGATTCAGATTGATAATTCAGATGTTCTAAGCAATATCACCGTTACAGAGAGAGAAGTATTGAATTGTTTAGATAAACTCAAGGTAAATAAAACGCCTGGACCTGATACAATCTCGCCTAGAGTTCTAAAGGAAGCTAAGGATGAGCTCTCTAAACCACTGACATTACTATTCAATAAATCCTTGCAGTCTGGAACTATGCCCGATCAGTGGAAGCTAGCCAACGTAACACCGATATTCAAAAAAGGCAGCAAATCCCTACCCAGTAACTATCGTCCAATTAGCTTAACCTCAGTTGTATGTAAAATGCTAGAAACGGTCATACGAGACAGACTCGTAAATCACTTAGAGGAAAATAACATACTTAAAGATACTCAACACGGCTTTCGTAAAAAACGTTCCTGTTTAACAAACCTCTTAGACTTCTTCCACGATATCCTCAACCTCTACGATGAGAGTAAAGCTGTAGATATTATATACCTTGATTTTCAAAAGGCCTTTGACAAAGTTCCCCACAAACGTTTACTGCTAAAACTAAAAGCGCATGGAATACAAGACGGTGTGTTGAAATGGATAGAAAATTGGCTCAGCGACAGAAAGCAAAGAGTAGTCATAAACGGTAAGGCATCAAAATGGACCAATGTAAGTAGCGGGGTACCCCAGGGATCGGTACTAGGACCAATTCTCTTTCTAATTTACATCAACGACATAGATGAGGGTCTCACCTGTACAATCTCAAAATTTGCTGACGATACAAAAATTGCAAATAGCGTACTCTCAAAAGAACAAGTTGACGATATGCAACACAATCTAGATAAATTGTCATGTTGGGCCCAAATTTGGCAAATGAGTTTCAATGCGGATAAATGTAAAGTACTACATATCGGATACCTAAATGAGAAAGCAAACTATTCGATGAATGGCACTCAGCTTAAGAATGTAAACAGAGAAACCGATCTGGGAGTAACAATATCGAGTAACATAAAACCGAGTCAACAATGTTCAGAAGTTGTTAAGAAGGCAAACAAAATAATTGGCTTTATAGGCGTCATTTGAGCATAAATCCAAAGAAGTTATCCTAACCCTTTACAATTCATTAGTCCGCCCTCTTCTGGAATACTGCGTTCAATCCTGGTGCCCTTATTACCAAAAAGATATAAACAAGCTAGAACGAGTTCAACGTAGAGTTACCAAAATGATACCTAGCCTAAAGAACAAACCATACGAAGAGCGTCTTAGAGAATTAAATCTATTTCCTTTAACCCAGCGCAGATTAAGAGGTGACTTAATTCAAGTGTTCAAAATCATCAAAGGCATCGACAATATGAACTGTAGTAAGTACTTCACTATCGACCAATCTAATTACACGCGGGGAAACGGTTGCAAAATTATTGGTAAATCTTTTAACTCACACGAATCTAAGAATTTCTTCTTCAATCGAGTTGTCAACTTGTGGAATGGGCTTCCCCGAAACGTTATAGACTGCATCACCGTTGATTCATTTAAACTCCGCCTAGACAAATATCTCGCATCAAACCCGCGACTGACTGCGTTTGTAAATGAATAACTTTATTTTATCCCCCCTCAGTTACTAACCCACCTGTCCCCTACTAACTTCCTAATCCTGCCACGGACATTAGTTCCAGGGCAGTAATTCCCTTTCCAATGTTCCCTTACCCACTCTAAACCACTGTTTGGACACTTGATCCTCAGTGTTTTGGAGGACAAGCAACCTAGAAGGGTCACTAGATCTGTTGTTGCTTGATTTCCTTTGTACTCCTTTGTACTCCTTTGTACTTTGTACACTCTCTCTCTCTCTCTCTTTCTTACAACCCTTTTCTCTGTAACCTCGTACGTGTTCAATTGTATTTTCATTGTTTGAAATGAGAATCCTGAATATTTAAAATGTTACCTTTTATGTTTGGTTATTTGTATTTTAACGTGTTGTATTTGCATATGCTTGATAGAGAGAGAGTGTGTGTGTAAGTGAGTGTGTGTGTGTGTGTGTGTGTGTGTGTGAGAGAGAGAGAGAGAGAGAGAGAGAGAGAGAGACAGTGTGAGTGTGGTGTGGTGTGTGTTTGTGAGAGAGTGTGTGTGTGTGTGTGTGTGTGTGTGAGAGAGAGAGACAGTGTGAGTGTGTGTGTGGCTGTGTGTGTGTGTGCGTGTGTGAGAGAGTGTGTGGCGCTGTGTGTGCGTGTAAGTGAAAGAGAGAGAGAGAAAGTGTGTGTGTAAGTGAGAGATAGAGAGAGAGTGTGTGTGTGTCTGTGATTTTCTTTGTATCTTCCTCGTTATCTTCTTCACATTCCCTCTGTTACCACCTCCTCTCTCTTAACCCCTACATTCCCTCTGTTACCACCTCCTCTCTCTTAACCCCTACATTCCCTCTGTTACCACCTCCTCTCTCTTAACCCCTACATTCCCTCTGTTACCACCGTCCTCTCTCTTAACCCCTACATTCCCTCTGTTACACCTCCTCTCTCTTAAACCCTACATTCCTCTGTTACCACCTCCTACGCTCTCTTAACCCCCTACATTCCCTCTGTTACCACCTCCTCTCTCTTATTAACCCCTACATTCCCTCTGTTACCACCGCCGCTCTCTTAACCCCTACATTCCCTCTGTTACCACCTCCTCTCTCTTAACCCCGAACATTCCCTCTGTTACCACTCCTCTCTCTTAACCCCTACATTCCCTCTGTTACACCTCCGTCTCTCTTAACCCCTACATTCCCTCTGTTACCACCTCTCTCTCTTAACCCCTACATTCCCCTCTGTTACCACTCCTCTCTCTAAACCCCTACATTCCCTCTTGTTACCTACCCTCCTCTCTCTTAAACCCCTACCATTCCCTCTGTTCACCACTCCTCTCTCTTAACCCCTACATTCCCTCTGTTACCACTCCTCTCTCTTAACCCCAACATTCCCGTGTTACCACCTCCTCTCTCTTAACCCCTACATTCCCTCTGTTACCACCTCCTCTCTCTTAACCACCCCTACATTCCCTCTGTTACCACTCCTCTCTCTTAACCCCTACAGTTCCCTCTGTTACCACCTCCTCTCTCTTAAACCCTACATTCCCTCTGTTACCACCTTCTCTCTAACCCCTACATTCCCTCTGTTACCACCTCCTCTCTTAACCCCTACATTCCCTCTGTTACACCTCCTCTCTCTTAACCCCTACATTCCCTCTGTTACCACATACTCTCTCTTAACCCCTACATTCCTCTGTTACCACCTCCTCTCTCTCTCGTTAACCCCTACATTCCCTCTGTTACCACCTCCTCTCTCTTAACCCCTACATTCCCTCTGTTACCACCTCCTCTCTCTTAAACCCCTACATTCCCTCTGTTACCACCTCCTCTCTCTTAACCCCTACATTCCCTCTGTTACCACCTCACTCTCTCTTAACCCCTACATTCCCTCTGTTACCACCTCCTCTCTCTTAACCCCTACATTCCCTCTGTTACCACCTCCTCTCTCTTAACCCCTACATTCCCTCTGTTACCACCTCCTCTCTCTTAAACCCCACATTCCCTCTGTACCACCTCCTCTCTGAACCCCTACATTCCTCTGTTACCACCTCCTCTCTCTTAACCCTACATTCCCTCTGTTACCAAATCCTCTCTCTTAACCCCTACATTCCCTCTGTTACCACCTCCTCTCTCTTAACCCTACATTCCCTCTGTTACCACCTCCTCTCTCTTAACCCTACATTCCCTCTGTTACCACCTCCTCTCTCTTAACCCTACATTCCCTCTGTTACCACCCATCCTCTTCTTAACCCCTACATTCACCTCTGTTACCACCTCCTCTCTCTTAACCCCTACATTCCCTCTGTTACCACCTCCTCTCTCTTAACCCCTACATTCCCTCTGTTACCACCTCCTCTCTCTTAACCCCTACATTCCCTCTGTTACAACCTCCTCTCTCTTAACCCCTACATTTCCCTCTGTACCCCTCCTCTCTCTTAACCCCTACATTCCCTCTCGTTAACCACCTTCCTCTCTCTTAACCCCTACATCCCTCTGTTACCACCTCCTCTCTCTTAACCCCTACATTTCCCTCTGTTACCACTCCTCTCTCTTAACCCCTACATTCCCCTCTGTTACCACCTCCTCTCTCTTAACCCTACATTCACTCTGTTACCCCATCCTCCTCTCTTAACCCCTACATTCCCTCTGTTACCACCTCTCCTCTCTCTTAACCCTACATTCCCTCTGTTACACCTCCTCTCTCTTAACCCCTACATTCCCTCTGTTACCACCTCCTCTCTCCTAACCCCTACATTCCCTCTGTTACCACCTCCTCTCTCCTAACCCCTACATTTCCTCTGTTACCACCTCCTCTCTCTTAACCCCTACATTCCCCTCTGTTACCACCTCCTCTCTCTTAACCCCTACATTCCTCTGTTACCACCTCCTCTCTCTTAAACCCCTACATTCCCTCTGTTACCACATCCTCTCTCTTTACCCTACATTCCCTCTGTTACCACTCCTCTCTCTTAACCCTAAATTCCCTCTGTTACCACCTCCTCTCTTAACCCCTACATTCCCTCTGTTACCACCTCCTCTCTCTTAACCCCTACATTCCCTCTGTTACCACCTCCTCTCTCTTAACCCCTACATTCCCTCATGTTACCACCTCCTCTCTCCCTATTCCTAACCCCTACATTCCCTCTGTTCCCACCGCCTCTCTCTTTACCTCTACATTCCCTCTGTTACCACCTCCCCTCTCTTAACCCCTACATTCCCTCTGTTTACCACCTCCTCTCTCTTAACCCCCTACATTCCCTCTGTTACCACATCCTCTCTCTTAACCCCTACTTCCCTCTGTTACCACCTCCTCTCTCATTAACCCCTACATTCCCTCTGTTACCACCTCCTCTCTCTAAAACCCTACATTCCCTCTGTTACCAACCTCCTCTCTCTTAACCCCTACATTCCCTCTATTACCCCTCCTCTCTCTTAACCCCTACATTCCCTGTTACCACACCTCCTCTCTCTTAACCCTACATTCCCTCTGTTACCCCTCTCTCTCTTAACCCCTACATTCCCTCTGTTACGCCACCGCATCTCTCTCTTAACCCCTACATTCCCTCTGTACCACCTCCTCTCTTAACCCCTACATTCCCTCTGTTACCACCTCCTCTCTCTTAACCCCTACATTCCCTCTGTTACCACCTCCTCCTCTTAACCCATACATTCCCTCTGTTACCACCTCCTCTCTCTTAACCCCTACATTCCCTCTGTTACCACCTCCTCTCTCTTAAACCCCTACATTCCCTACTGTTACCACCTCCTCTCTCTTAACCCTACATTCCCTCTGTTACCACCTCCTCTCTCTTAACCCTACATTCCCTCTGTTACCACCCTCCTCTCTCTTAACCCCTACATTTCCCTCTGTTACACCTCCTCTCTCTTAACCCCTACATTCCCTCTGTTACCACCTCCTCTCTCTCTTAAACCCCTACATTCCCTCTGTTACCACCTCCTCTCTCTAACCCCTACAGTCCCTCTGTTACCACCTCCTCTCTCTTAACCCTACATTCCCTCTGTTACCACCTCCTCTCTCTTAACCCCTACATTCCCTCTGTTACCAACCTCCTCTCTCTAACCCCTACATTCCCTCTGTACCACCTCCTCTCTCTTAACCCCTACATTCCCTCTGTTACCACCTCCTCTCTCTTAACCCTACATTCCCTCTGTTACCACCTCCTCTCTCTTAACCCTACATTCCCTCTGTTACCACCTCCTCTCTCTTAACCACTACATTCCCTCTGTTACCACTCCTCTCTCTTAACCCTAACATTCCCTCTGTTACCACCTCCTCTCTCTTAACCCCATACATTCCTCTGTTACCACCTCCTCTCTCTTAACCCCTACATTCCTCTGTTACCACCTCCCTCTCTTCTTAACCCTACATTCCCTCTGTTACCACCTCCTCTCTCTTAAACCCCTACATTCCCTCTGTTACCACCTCCTCTCTTAACCCCTACATTCCCTCTGTTACCACCTCCTCTCTCTTTACCCCTACATTCCCTCTGTTACCACCTCCTCTCTCTTAACCCCTACTTTCCCTCTGTTACCACCTCCTCTCCCTTTCCCCCTACATTCCCTTGTTACCACCTCCTCTCTCTTAACCCCTACATTCCCTCTGTTACCACCTCCTCCTCTCTCTAACCATACATTCCCTCTGTTACCACCTCCTCTCTCTTAACCCCTACATTCCCTCTGTTACCACCTCCTCTCTATCTTAACCCTACATTCCCTCTGTTACCACCTCCTCTCTCTTAACCCCTACATTCCCTCTGTTACCACCTCTCTCTCTTAAACCCCTACATTCCCTCTGTTACCACCTCCCTCTCTTAAACCCCTACATTCCCGCTGTTACCACTCCTGACTCTCTTAACCCTACATTCCCTCTGTTACCACCTCCTCCTCTCTTAACCCTACATTCCCTCTGTTACCACCTCCTCTCTCTTACCCCTACATTCCCTCTGTTACCACATCCTCTCTCTTAACCCCTACATTCCCTCTGTTACCACCTCCTCTCTCTTAACCCTACATTCCCTCTGTTACCACCTCCTCTCTCTTAACCCCTACATTCCCATCATGTTACCACCTCCTCTCTCGTAACCCCTACATTCCTCTGTTACCACCTCCTCTCTCTTAACCCCTACATTCCCTTGTTACCACCCTCCTCTCTCTTAAACCCATACATTCCCTCTGTTACACCTCCTCTCTCTTAACCCCTACATTCCCTCTGTTACCACCTCCTCTCTCTTGACCCCTACCTTCCCTCTGTTACCACCTCTCTCTCTTAACCCCTACATTCCCTCTGTTTACCACCTCCTCTCTCTTAACCCCTACATTCCTCTGTTTACCACCTCCTCTCTCTTAACCTACATTCCTCTGTGTTACCACCTCCTCTCTTAACCCCTACATTCCCTCTGTACCACCTCCTCTCTCTTAACCCCTACATTCACTCTGTTACCACCTCCTCTCTCTAACCCCTACATTCCCTCTGTTACCACCTCCTCTCTCTTAACCCTACATTCCCTCTGTTACCACCTACTCTCTCTTTAACCCCTACATTCCCTCTGTTACCACCTCCTCTCTCTAACCCCTACATTCCCTCTGTCCACCTCCTCTCTCTTAACCCCTACATTCCCTCTGTTACCACCTCCTCTCTCTTAACCCCTACATTCCTCTGTTACCACCTCCCTCTCTCTTAACCCCCTACATTCCCTCTGTTACCACCTCCTCTCTCTTAACCCCTACATTCCCTCTGTTACCACCTCCTCTCTTAAACCCCTACATTCCCTCTGTTACCACCTCCTCTCTCTTAACCCCTACATTCCCTCTGTTACCACCTCCTCTCTCTTAACCCCTACATTCCCTCTGTTACCACCTCCTCTCTCTTAACCCTACATTCCCTCTGTTACCACCTCCTCTCTCTTAACCCCTATACATTCCCTCTGTTACAACCTCCTCTCTCTTAACCCCTACATTCCCTCTGTTACCACATCCTCTCTCTTAACCCCTACATTCCTCTGTTACCACCTCCTCTTCTCTTAACCCCTACAGTCCCTCTGTACAACCTCCTCTCTCTTAACCCCCACATCCCCCCTGTTACCACCTGCTCTCTCTTAACCCCTACATTCCCTCTGTTACCACCTCCTCTCTCCTAACCCCTACATTCCCTCTGTTACCACCTCCTCTCTCCTAACCCCTACATTCCCTCTGTTACCACCTCCTCTCTCTTAACCCCTACATTCCCCTCTGTTACCACCTCCTCTCTCTTAACGCCTAGATTCCGTCTGATACCACGTCCTCTCTCTTAACACCTACATTCCCTCTGTTACCACCTCCTCTCTCTTAACCCCCCTACATTAGTCCCTCTGTTACCACCTTCCTCTCTCTTAACCCCCTACATTCCCTCTGTTACCACCTCCTCTCTCTTAACCCCTACATTCCCTCTGTTACCACCTCCTCTCTCTTAACCCCTACATTCCCTCTGTTACCACCTCCTCTCTCTTAACCCCTACATTTCCCTCTGTTACCACCTCCTCTCTCTTAAACCCCTACATTCCCTCTGTTACAACCTCCTCCGCTCTCTTAACCCCTACATTCCCTCTGTTACACCATCCTCGCTCTATTACCCCTACATTCCCTGTTACCACCTCCTCTCTCTTAACCCCTACATTCCCTCTGTTACCACCTCCTCTCTCTTAACCCCTACATTCCCTCTGTTACCACCTCCTCTCTCTTAACCCCTACATTCCCTCTGTTACCACCTCCTCTCTCTTAACCGCTACAATTCCCTCTGTTACCAACCTCCTCTCTCTTAACCCCCTACATTTCCTCTGTTACCAACCTCCTCTCTCTTAAACCCCTACATTCCCTCTGTTACCACCTCCTCTCTCTAACCCCTACATTCCCTCTGTTACCACCTCCTCTCTCTTAACCCCTACATTCTATCTGTTACCACGTCCTCTCTCTTAACCCTACCTTCCCTCTGTTACCACTCCTCTCTCTTAACCCCTACATTCCCTCTGTTACACACCTCCTCTCTCTTAACCCCTACATTCCCTATGTTACCACCTCCTCTCTCTTAACCCCTACATCCCTCTGTTACCACATCCTCTCTCTTAACCCATACATTCCCTCTGTACCACCTCCTCTCTCTTAACCCCTACATTCCCTCTGTTACCACCTCCTCTCTCTTAACCCCTACATTCCCTCTGTTACCACCTACTCTCTCTTAAACCCTACATTCCCTCTGTTACACCGCCTCTTCTCTTAACCCCTACATTCCCTCTGTTACCACCTCCTCTCTCTAACCCCTACATTCCCTCTGTTACCACCTCCTCTCTCTATAACCCCTACATTCCCTCTGTTACCAGCGCTTCTCTCTTAACCCCTACATTCCGTCTGTTACCACTCCTCTCTCTTAACCCTACATTCCTCTGTTACCACCTCCTCTCTCTTAACCCCTACATTCCCTCTGTTACCACCTCCTCTCTCTTAACCCCTACATTCCCTGTTACCACCTCCTCTCTCTTAACCCCTACATTCCCTCTGTTACCACCTCCTCTCTCTTAACCCCTACATTCCCTCTGTTACCACCTCCTCTCTCTTAACCCCTACATTCCCTCTGTTACCACCTCCTCTCTCTTAACCCCTACATTCCCTCTGTTACCACCTCCTCTCTCTTAACCCTACATTCCCTCTGTTACCACCTCCTCTCTCTTAACCCCTACATTCCCTCTGTTACCACCTCCTCTCTCTTAACCCCTACTCTTGCTCCTTCTCCTCCAATGTGTCTTCCTGTGCTTTATCGTATTTTCTTCTATCCCTCCTTCTCCCGACTCCATTTCTATTTATTTCAATATAGTTTTCGTCTGCATTAAGGGAGTAGGCATAATTTATCAGTCTGGTTATCTAGTTATTTAATAGTATTCAAATTTCCTCCCTAGACCTCCATCAAGCTTAAACAGGCATTTCCAAGTTACCCCTTCCAGGTAAATTTGTACATTTTTCGGTAGAATAAAGTCCCGGTCGATTCCTCCAAAATTACAGGCTCGCTATCTCTCAACAGGATAAATTTGACAAGTAAATGGCACGAAAGGTCTTAATATTGACAAAGGAAGTGGTTCGAAATGTCCTACAATCGACAAACTAATGGGGCGAACGTCTTAAAGTTTCATAACTAATGGGGCTAAATATGAGGGAGAAAGGGGTACTGAAAAACGAATCCCTACCCTTAACATGTAGTTATTTTCTCCCTCCTCCCCCTACCCCCCCCCCCCCCCCAGACATAAGACAAAGAAGTATCAACATTGGCAAAGGTCCAGCATACACACACACACAAACACACGTACATACATACACACACACATCATACACACTTACACAGACACATACCATACGCACACACACACCATTGACACACACACTATACTGTACATATACACAGAAACACCATACACACTCACACATAGACACACGCTCACATACCATGCACACACACACCATAATCCATATATACACAGTCACACCATACACACTCACATATATAGACACACACACACTCGCATACAGTCCACACAATCATACTAACACACACACACACACACATACAATCACAATCACTTAAGTATGTGAACACTTCCTCATTACAATTACACAAACATCATGCACAATATATGTCCACTTACACATAAAAACACATACAAACAAGCTCACACGCACATGCTGTTAGATCCCAGTACTATATTACGCACATAACACATAGCCTACATCGTCAAGGGGTTGCGTGTATACCGCACACAAACTCACACGCAATCACAGAAACGCACATAAACAATCAAGCGAAAGAATGCTATCCCCCAGTAACACACACACACACACACACACATAAACACAATTTTTTAATAAGTATTGCTATTATTATTAGTTATTATTATCATTATTAAAGTGCCTCTATTAAATAAACATAATAGGACCACAGAACACAATTTATTATACAATCAGCAATCCAACATAATATTAATGCAATATACAGCCAATCAGAGTTCCTAGTAACTCCTTGTAGGGGGTCCTAGTGGTGGTAGCGATGCTGGCTGGGGCGGCAGAGGTCAACCTGGGGATTAACTGGCTTAGCGGTCCACATAGCCTTGGGGCTACGTTGCTTCGTTGTTGGGCGGCTCACTCCTCCAGGTCCTTGGCCTGGTTTGTCCTGGAGAAGCCTTTCTGCCACTCCTGGGCAGGTCCTCTTGCCACTCACATGAGAGCTGCTAAAAGTAGTTGTCTTGTGGGTTGAGCAGGTCCTTCAGCTCCTGCAGCCTCACAGATTCCTCACTCTCCTCCTGTACGGTTGGTAGCGGACTTGAGGCATCTAGTTCTTTTTTTTTTTTTTTTTTCAGTGGCTCCACAGGTTAGTCCAACAATTGTCGTTTTTGAAAAGTCTATTAAGTCTATTATGCCTTCGTCAGTAGGGGAGAGGTGAGGCTACTGCAGGTGTAGAGGGGAGGGAAAGTGGCAAGTTCTGGTCTCATGTCGTGCATACAAACATGATTTTTGAGACTACTTCCCGGGGATTAAATAGCCCCAACCTGGATCATGAGGCCTGTCTGGTCTGCCCCACTGAACCAATTACAGGCTGGGGAGAGTTAAGGATCTGGACTCCTGATCTTGGAGAGGGCGATGCTTGCCGATGCTCGTGGTGGTGCTTTCGTCCAATCTCGGCTGGCTAATTCGCACATGCTTCTTGCCAGCCCTCGACCTAGGTTCTTGATTGGTCAAGGGGCACTTGGTAGTACTGGGAGGCTCCAGCCAGAGTGACGGAGGGGCGTTGGTCTTGGGGTGTCGTTGGGATTCTGTAACGCAATATGGCTCACGTCCACTATTCTTTAGTCCACCCTCTCCATATATTCCGCTTTCCTGGGGCAGGTGGATCTCGCTCTGAACTCTGGTGGTGTCGGGTGATGATGTGGCTGTGGGCATCAAGGGGGTGAGGGGTGTCTAGTGATCTGGTACCACAACACATATTATTACCGGTAGTAGTAGCAGTCATAGTAGTAGTAGTAGTAGCAGTCGTAGCAGTAGTAGTAACACACACATACACAGAAACACACATGGTCACAACGGTTGAGCGCGTTAAATCACTGTACTTGGAGTGCTGGTTTTGGCAATGGAGGTTCGAATCCACCCGCCGGCAGAATAGGTGTCTCCCCCTGGGATAGGTAGGAGCTTTGGTTAGCAGACAAGATCAGTTTTTTCATCACTTTGGATAAGGTCTAAGTTTAAGGGGAGATTTTCACAAAAAGTTTTTTTTTTCGAACCTCCTCCCTCTATGTTTAACCCATTAGTTTTGATATTTTAAGACGTTCGCCCCGTTAGTTTAGCAATTTAAAAAACATCCGCCACATTTGTCAATTTTAAGACCTTTCCTGCCATTTAAGTGTCATTTTTTTCCTGGTGAGCGATGGCGAGCCTGTAATTAAACAGAAACTGGCCTTGGGCCGGCACATATTTCTACCGAAAAAAAAGTACAAATTAATCTTGAAAGGGGATCTAGGGATAGTAATTTTATGCTTGATGGGGTCTAGGGAACAAACTAAAAACACTCCCCTTAAGTCTAGGATAAGGAACTGTGTAGTTTCAGCCTCATTGGCTGCCAGCTCGAAATATACTGATAAATATTATTATTACACATACACATACACACACACTTCAGTAGTCGACTGTTATATGATTTTGTTATATTTAGTTATTAATAGTGTATGTGAGTTATGGGTGAACATAATAACCCGAAAAGACATACAGGCGAAAATACAATTATATAAATCACTAGTCTTTTTGTAGGGAAAGAATAAAAGGACGTAGAGAGAGAGAGAGAGAGAGAGAGAGAGAGAGAGAGAGAGAGAGAGAGAGAGAGAGAGTGAATGAATGAGTGAGATAGATAGAGAGAGAGAGGGAATGAGTGAGTGAGATAGATAGATAGATAGAGAGAGAGAGAGAGAGTGAATGAATGAGTGAGATAGATAGATAGATAGAGAGAGGGAATGAGTGAGTGAGATAGATAGAGAGAGAGAGAGAGAGAGAGAGTAATGGCCTAGGTGTAACTGATGATTGGACAAGCGCGGTCATCGCTAGCAGATTGGAAGGAGGGATGGGGTCGAGTTCTTCCTTTTAAGGGGGTACTACTCTTTTTCTAGACCTCTTTCTCCTTCATGTTTAGCATATTAGTTTTGAGATTTTAAGATCTTCCTTCCATAGCGAGCCAGCATATTTTAAGATCTTCCTTCCATAGCGAGCCAGCATATTTTTTTTATAATAGTTTTGACAGCTGGCCAAATTTGTAAATTTTTCGATAGAAAGATTTCTCCGGTGAAGCCGGATTTCTCCATACTATGCCAGCTCACTATCCCTCGCCAGGAAGAAACCGACACCTAACGGCCTTATTGGGCTATCCTTAGTTGGAATTATGCAAAGCTGGTACATGTCATATTGTAACATATTATGTGGTACCATCATTGTAAAATGCTAACTGAATAAATATTATTATTATTATGATTATTATTATTATTATTATTATTAGATGGGAGATAAATGTCTTAAAACGGTAGGCTGAATGGAGCCGAATGGATACAAGCCAGAGAAAGAGAGAAAAGGAGAGAAAATAAATCAGGTGATCCCCCTTAATTAACCTTCAGCCGCCACATCTGGACGTCGGTGCCAATACTCCTTAATTAACACTCAGTCAGTCACACAGCCAGTTTAATTGATCCTATTTAAGGGCAAGTATTTTTATATTTCTGAACCCCATCTCCTTCATGTTTAGCCCCATTAGTTTTTTTTTTCAGATGTTAAGATGTTTGCCCCATTAGTTAGTCGATTTTAAGACCATTCGCCCCACTTCTTCGTCAATATTTAGACCATTCGTGTTATCTAGGTGTCGATTTTATCCTGGCGAGCGATAGCAAGCCTGCGGGACATTTTTCTACCGAAAAATGTACACATTTATGTCTTGGGGGTGTTTTTTTTTTAAGCTTGTTGGAAATCTAGGGAGGCAACTAAAATAAATATACATGAACAGATATATAAATAAGCCAATAAATACGGCCATTCCCCCTTAATTAACCTTCAGTCAGTCACAGAGCCAGTTTAATTAACCCAATAGACATGGATGAGAAGAGGTCAAGTGTATTTATGATTAATTACATATATGCTGTATACATGTAGGCATTCATTGTGATAGGTGGACACGTACACACACACACACAGACACACACGTACATACATACAAAAAAAAAAAAAACATAAAAAAAAAAAAAAAAAAAAAAAAAAAAAAGGGCCCACCCCTTTCCACACACATACATACACACACACACACACACACACACACACACACACACGCACACACATACATCAAACTCTCTTCTTACTATTATTTTCTTCCTTCCTCCCTTCCTTCTTTCCTCCCCCCCACCCCCCCTCTCTCTCTCTCTCTCTTCGAACTATCTCCATCAACACCATCTCTCTCTCTATATATATATTTTACTGTCCTATTCGTCTACTATAAACTGTCCCTGTCTAGTAGTATTATGACCGGACCACATAGTTGGGACCGCAAGTTCGGTGTGGTCTGAGTATCTGTGTAACTCTGTGTAACTCTACTTCTCATGCATAAGTGTGCCTCTCTCACTCTCACTCTCTCTCTCTCAATGCTTCTCATGCATAAGTGTCTCTCTCTCTCTCTCACTCTCTCACTCTCTCTCTCTCTCTCAATGCTTCTCATGCATAAGTGTCTCTCTCTCTCTCTCTCTTTCTGCTTCTCATGCATAAGTGTGCCTCTCTCACTCTCACTCTCTCTCTCTCTTTCTGCTTCTCATGCATAAGTGTGCCTCTCTCACTCTCACTCTCTCTCTCTCTCTTTCTGCTTCTCATGCATAAGTGTGCCTCTCTCACTCTCACTCTCTCTCTCTCTCTTTCTGCTTCTCATGCATAAGTGTGCCTCTCTCACTCTCACTCTCTCTCTCTCTCTCTTTCTGCTTCTCATGCATAAGTGTGCCTCTCTCACTCTCACTCTCTCTCTTTCTGCTTCTCATGCATAAGTGTGTCTCTCTCACTCTCTCTCTCTCTCTCTTTCTGCTTCTCATGCATAAGTGTGCCTCTCTCACTCTCACTCTCTCTCTCTCAATGCTTCTCATGCATAAGTGTGCCTCTCTCACTCTCTCTTTCTGCTTCTCATGCATAAGTGTGCCTCTCTCACTCTCACTCTCTCTCTCTCTCTCTATCTTTCTGCTTCTCATGCATAAGTATGCCTCTCTCACTCTCACTCTCTCTCTCTCTTTCTGCTTCTCATGCATACGTGTGCCTCTCTCACTCTCACTCTCTCTCTTTCTGCTTCTCATGCATAAGTGTGCCTCTCTCACTCACTCTCTCTCTCTCTCTCTCTCTCTTTACATTAAGAATGTAAACAGAGAAACTGATCTGGGAGTAACACTATCGAGTAACCTAAAACCGAGTCAACAATGTTCAGAAGTTGTTAAGAAGGCAAACAAAATAATTGGCTTTATAGGCAGGTCATTTGAGCATAAATCCAAAGAAGTTATCCTAACCCTTTACAATTCCTTAGTCCGCCCTCTTCTGGAATACTGCGTTCAATCCTGGTGCCCTTATTACCAAAAAGATATAAACAAGCTAGAACGAGTTCAACGTAGAGTTACCAAAATGATACCTAGCCTAAAGAACAAACCATACGAAGAGCGTCTTAGAGAATTAAATCTATTTCCTTTAACCCAGCGCAGATTAAGAGGCGACTTAATTCAAGTGTTCAAAATCATCAAAGGCATCGACAATATGAACTGTAGTAAGTACTTCACTATCGACCAATCTAATTACACGCGGGGAAACGGTTGCAAAATTATTGGTAAATCTTTTAACTCGCACGAATCTAAGAATTTCTTCTTCAATCGAGTTGTCAACTTGTGGAATGGGCTTCCCCGAGACGTTATAGACTGCAGCACCGTTGATTCATTTAAATTCCGCCTAGACAAATATCTCGCATCAAACCCGCGACTGACTGCATTTGTAAATGAATAACTTTATCCTCCCCTCAGTTACTAACCCATATGTCCCCTACTAACTTCCTAGTCCTGCCACGTTAGTGGCAGGGCAGTAGTTCCCTTTCCAATGTTCCCTTACCCACTCTAAACCACTGTTTGGACACTTGATCCTCAGTGTTTTGGAGGACAAGCAACCTAGAAGGGTCACTAGACCTGTTGTTGCTTGATTTCCTTTGTACTCCTTTGTACTCTTTCTGCTTCTCATGCATACGTGTGCCTCTCTCACTCTCTCACTCTCACGCTCTCTCTCTCTTTCTGCTTCTCATGCATAAGTGTGCCTCTCTCACTCTCACTCTCTCTCTCTCTCTCTCTCTTTCTGCTTCTCATGCATAAGTGTGCCTCTCTCACTCTCACTCTCTCTCTCTCTCTCAATGCTTCTCATGCATAAGTGTGCCTCTCTCACTCTCACTCTCTCTCTCTCTCTCTCTTTCTGCTTCTCATGCATAAGTGTGCCTCTCTCACTCTCACTCTCTCTCTCTCTCTCTCTTTCTGCTTCTCATGCATACGTGTGCCTCTCTCACTCTCACTCTCTCTCTTTCTGCTTCTCATGCATAAGTGTGCCTCTCTCACTCACTCACTCTCTCTCTCTCTCTCTCTCTTTTTCTGCTTCTCATGCATACGTGTGCCTCTCTCACTCTCACTCTCTCTCTCTCTCTCTCTTTCTGCTTCTCATGCATAAGGGTGCCTCTCTCACTCTCTCTCTCTCTCTTTCTGCTTCTCATGCATACGTGTGCCTCTCACTCTCTCTCTCTCTTTCTGCTTCTCATGCATAAGTGTGCCTCTCTCACTCTCTCTCTCTCTCTCTATTTCTGCTTCTCATGCATACGTGTGCCTCTCTCACTCTCTCTCTCTCTCTCTCTTTCTGCTTCTCATGCATACGTGTGCCTCTCACTCTCTCTCTCTCTCTTTCTGCTTCTCATGCATACGTGTGCCTCTCACTCTCTCTTTCTGCTTCTCATGCATAAGTGTGCCTCTCTCTCTCTCACTCTCCCTCTCTCTCTTTCTGCTTCTCATGCATAAGTGTGCCTCTCTCTCTCTCTCTCTTTCTGCTTCTCATGCATAAGTGTGCCTCTCTCACTCTCTCTCTCTCTTTCTGCTTCTCATGCATAAGTGTGCCTCTCTCACTCTCACTCTCTCTCTCTCTCTCTTTCTACTTCTCATGCATAAGTGTGCCTCTCTCACTCTCTCTCTCTCTCTTTCTGCTTCTCATGCATAAGTGTGCCTCTCTCACTCTCACTCTCTCTCTCTCTCTCTTTCTGCTTCTCATGCATACGTGTGCCTCTCTCACTCTCTCTTTCTGCTTCTCATGCATAAGTGTGCCTCTCTCACTCTCACTCTCTCTCTTTCTGCTTCTCATGAATAAGTGTGTCTCTCTCACTCTCACTCTCTCTCTCTCTCTTTCTGCTTCTCATGCATAAGTGTGCCTCTCTCACTCTCACTCTCTCTCTCTCTCTCTCTTTCTGCTTCTCATGCATAAGTGTGCCTCTCTCACTCTCTCTCTCTCTCTCTTTCTGCTTCTCATGCATAAGTGTGCCTCTCTCACTCTCTCTCTCTCTCTTTCTACTTATCATGCATAAGTGTGCCTCTCTCACTCTCTCTCTCTCTCTCTCTTTCTGCTTCTCATGCATAAGTGTGCCTCTCTCACTCTCACTCTCTCTCTCTCTTTCTGCTTCTCATGCATACGTGTGCCTCTCTCACTCTCTCTTTCTGCTTCTCATGCATAAGTGTGCCTCTCTCACTCTCACTCTCTCTCTTTCTGCTTCTCAAAGGAGTACAAAGGAGTACAAAGGAGTACAAAGGAAATCAAGCAACAACAGGTCTAGTGACCCTTCTAGGTTGCTTGTCCTCCAAAACACTGAGGATCAAGTGTCCAAACAGTGGTTTAGAGTGGGTAAGGGAACATTGGAAAGGGAACTACTGCCCTGCCACTAACGTGGCAGGACTAGGAAGTTAGTAGGGGACATATGGGTTAGTAACTGAGGGGAGGATAAAGTTATTCATTTACAAACGCAGTCAGTCGCGGGTTTGATGCGAGATATTTGTCTAGGCGGAATTTAAATGAATCAACGGTGCTGCAGTCTATAACGTCTCGGGGAAGCCCATTCCACAAGTTGACAACTCGATTGAAGAAGAAATTCTTAGATTCGTGCGAGTTAAAAGATTTACCAATAATTTTGCAACCGTTTCCCCGCGTGTAATTAGATTGGTCGATAGTGAAGTACTTATTACAGTTCATATTGTCGATGCCTTTGATGATTTTGAACACTTGAATTAAGTCGCCTCTTAATCTGCGCTGGGTTAAAGGAAATAGATTTAATTCTCTAAGACGCTCTTCGTATGGTTTGTTCTTTAGGCTAGGTATCATTTTGGTAACTCTACGTTGAACTCGTTCTAGCTTGTTTATATCTTTTTGGTAATAAGGGCACCAGGATTGAACGCAGTATTCCAGAAGAGGGCGGACTAAGGAATTGTAAAGGGTTAGGATAACTTCTTTGGATTTATGCTCAAATGACCTGCCTATAAAGCCAATTATTTTGTTTGCCTTCTTAACAACTTCTGAACATTGTTGACTCGGTTTTAGGTTACTCGATAGTGTTACTCCCAGATCAGTTTCTCTGTTTACATTCTTAAGCGGAGTGCCATTCATCGAATAGTTTGCTTTCTCATTTAGGTATCCGACATGTAGTACTTTACATTTATCCGCATTGAAACTCATTTGCCAAATTTGGGCCCAACATGACAATTTATCTAGATTGTGTTGCATATCGTCAACTTGTTCTTTTGAGAGTACGCTATTTGCAATTTTTGTATCGTCAGCAAATTTTGAGATTGTGCAGGTGAGACCCTCATCTATGTCGTTGATGTAAATTAGAAAGAGAATTGGTCCTAGTACCGATCCCTGGGGTACCCCGCTACTTACATTGGTCCATTTAGATGCCTTACCGTTTATGCATAAGTGTGTCTCTCTCTCTCTCTTTCTGCTTCTCATGCATAAGTGTGCCTCTCTCACTCTCACTCTCTCTCTTTCTGCTTCTCATGCATACGTGTGCCTCTCTCACTCACACTCTCTCTCTCTCTCTTTCTGCTTCTCATGCATAAGTGTGCCTCTCTCACTCTCTCTCTCTCTCTCTTTCTGCTTCTCATGCATAAGTGTGCCTCTCTCACTCTCACTCTCTCTCTTTCTGCTTCTCATGAATAAGTGTGTCTCTCTCACTCTCACTCTCTCTCTTTCTGCTTCTCATGCATAAGTGTGCCTCTCTCACTCTCACTCTCTCTCTCTCTCTTTCTGCTTCTCATGCATAAGTGTGCCTCTCTCACTCTCTCTCTCTCTCTCTCTTTCTGCTTCTCATGCATAAGTGTGCCTCTCTCACTCTCTCTCTTTCTACTTATCATGCATAAGTGTGCCTCTCTCACTCTCTCTCTCTTTCTGCTTCTCATGCATAAGTGTGCCTCTCTCACTCTCACTCTCTCTCTCTCTCTTTCTGCTTCTCATGCATACGTGTGCCTCTCTCACTCTCTCTCTCTCTCTTTCTGCTTCTCATGCATAAGTGTGCCTCTCTCACTCTCACTCTCACTCTTTCTGCTTCTCATGCATAAGTGTGTCTCTCTCTCTCTCTTTCTGCTTCTCATGCATAAGTGTGCCTCTCTCACTCTCACTCTCTCTCTTTCTGCTTCTCATGCATACGTGTGCCTCTCTCACTCACACTCTCTCTCTCTCTCTTTCTGCTTCTCATGCATAAGTGTGCCTCTCTCACTCTCACTCTCACTCTCTCTTTCTGCTTCTCATGCATAAGTGTGCCTCTCTCACGCTCTCTCTCTCTCTTTCTGCTTCTCATGCATAAGTGTGCCTCTCTCACTTTCACTCTCTCTCTCTCTCTCTCTTTCTGCTTCTTATGCATACTGTAAGTGTGCCTCTCTCACTCTCACTCTCTCTCTTTCTGCTTCTCATGCATAAGTGTGCCTCTCTCACTCTCACTCTCTCTCTCTCTCTCTTTCTGCTTCTCATGCATAAGTGTGCCTCTCTCACTCTCACTCACTCTCTTTCTGCTTCTCATGCATAAGTGTGCCTCTCTCACTCTCTCTCTCTCTCTCTGCTTCTCATGCATAAGTGTGCCTCTCTCTCTCTCTCTCTCTCTGCTTCTCATGCATAAGTGTGCCTCTCTCACTCTCACTCTCTCTCTCTCTTTCTGCTTCTCATGCATAAGTGTGCCTCTCTCACTCTCACTCTCTCTCTCTCTCTTTCTGCTTCTCATGCATAAGTGTGCCTCTCTCACTCTCACTCGGTCTCTCTCTCTCTCTTTCTGCTTCTCATGCATAAGTGTGCCTCTCTCACTCTCTCTCTCTCTTTCTGCTTCTCATGCATAAGTGTGCCTCTCTCACTCTCTCTCTCTCTTTCTACTTCTCATGCATAAGTGTGACTCTCTCACTCTCTCTCTCTCTTTCTGCTTCTCATGCATAAGTGTGCCTCTCTCACTCTCACTCTCTCTTTCTGCTTCTCATGCATAAGTGTGCCTCTCTCACTCTCTCTCTTTCTGCTTCTCATGGATAAGTGTGCCTCTCTCACTCTCACTCTCTCTCTCTCTCTCTCTGCTTCTCATGCATAAGTGTGCCTCACCCACTGTTTCTCAGTTGTCTCTCTCTCTCTCTCTCTCTCTTTCTCTCTCTTTCTCTCACACCTTACCGCCAAACCTACTTTATTCAATCGTGTCCAGAGTGAGCAGGCTTGACCCAACCTGATTCAATTTATACCACCTCCATTATCCCAAGAAGCCCCCCCTAACTCTCTTGGATGGGCACTCTTTGAGGCGTTTCTTCCATTTATCCTGGATACCACTCGATGATTTTGTTTAAGGTGTTATTGCTTGGATTTTGGTTTATATATATATTTATTAATATATTTTTGAGTTTCCTCGCTAGACCCCCATCAAGCTTAGAAAAACACCCTCTAGACCCCCTTGCAAGATAAATTTGTATATTTTTCGGTATAAAATGTTCTCGGCCAAATGCCGGTTCCTTCTAATATTAGAGGCTCGCTTTCGCTCGCCAGGAAAAAAATCGACACCTAAATGGCACGAAAAGTCTTAATATTGACAACAAAATGAGGCAAAAGCTATACAAATCGCCAAACTAACGGAACGAACGTCTTAAAACCTCAACACTATTTTTATGCTAAACATGAGGGAGAAGGGGATCCATAAAAAGCGAATAGTGCCCCCTTAACCCTTTTCACAATAATATACTCATATATTCTCCGTTTTCTGGCAATTATTGGACGATTGTTTTCAGTTTAGAAAGGGTTTATGGAAGTCGGAGGATTAATGAAACTTTTATTCAGATTAGGAAGGGTATATGGAAGTCAGAGGGTATATTGAGATAGTCTTTACCATTTTAATTCCCACAGATCTTATACAACTTAGGAATAATAAACATTTGGCAATATTGGTACATGATATATTGTTTGGTGTGATGCAATATATATCTATAATAAACATTTGGCAATATTGGTACATGATATATAGTTTGGTGTGTGGTGATATATATATACCTATAATAAACACTTGGCAATATTTATACAGGATATATACTTCGGTCTCTGGTGAATTATACCCAAAATGGCTGCCTAACCCAAAGCTGTCCGCTCTCCTGGGGATTAAGGTGTAAGGGTGTATTTATTGGTAGATTTGTTCACTTATTTATTATTGTTTTAGTTTCCTCCTTAGGGGAGATTTCCACCTGAGGGATTTTTTTCTTGACCCCTTTCTCCCTCATGTTTAGCCCCATTGCTTTTGAGATTTTAAGATGTTCGCCCCATTAGTTGGTGATTTTAAGAACTTTCACCCCATGTATGTCGCTTTTAAGACCTTTAGTGCCATTTAGGTGTCGATTTTTTCCTGGCGAGCGACAGCGAGCCTGTAATTTAAGAGGAACCGGCCTTCGCCGGGACATTATTCTACCGAAAAATGTACAAATTTATCTTGAAAGGGGGTCAAGGGAGTGTAATTTCAAGTTTGATGGAAGTCTAGGAAACACACTAAACACCTCCCCTTAAACCTCCGTCAAGCTTTTACAAATACCACAGAGACACCCCTTCAGAATAAAGGTGTACATTTATTGGTAGGGTTCCTTCTAAATTACAGGCTCGTTATCGCTCGCCAGGAAAGAAATGACACCTAAATGGCCTTAATATCGCCAAACAAATGAAACGAACGTCTTACAACTAATGGGGCTAAGCATTAGGGAGAAAGGAGGTCCAGCCAAAAACGAACCAACCGGCATCTGTCCGTTCTCCCTCATTCCAGGATCTCTCCAACTGGTAATGATCTCGGTAAAGGCCGGGGATTAAGGTCCTTTATTGAGTTGGGTATTGGACGGTAAGTAGGATTAGTGGGATAATTGTACGCTCAGCCCCCATCCCCCACTTTGTATAACCGGTACACTTATCACGGAACGTTATATAATTGTACGCTCAGCCCCCATCCCCCACTTTGTATAACCGGTACACTTATCACGGAACGTTTAAAAAAAAAAAAAAAAAAAAAAAAAAAAAAAATGCTATGGAAAAACTTTAGAACTATAATTGGTCATTTCGAAATTATTATATAAACACCATGGCATTATGTTGGAATATGTATATGTATGTTACAGTTAGACTGTGAAACAGTCATTTCCTGAAGTGACAAAACATTTATGTCACTGTGAAATTACTGGTTACTAACTGGTTACTAACTTAACTGGGTTAAGTTAGGTTAGGTTAGGTTAAGTAGGTCAGGTTTTATGCAGCTTACATTACACCGTCTCTCCATCTCCTCCGAGGTCTTCCTCTCAATCTACTTCTCCTTATTTCTGACTCATAAATTCTCTTTGTAAGCCTTCCATCACCCATTCGTTCAACAAGTCCATACCAACACAGCACCCTTCTTTCCACTCTGGCCGATAAGGGTTCCTGTTGTCCCACTCTCCTACATACCTCTTCATTCCTCAATCTATCTCTACACTTCACTCCGCACTTTTAACTTTCATTAGCTTTCAAAATAGTACGAGAAAAAACAAACAAACATGCTCATCGAAAATTGACGGAAAATGCATTCGTGTGACACCGCCTTTACACAGTTTAAGGGGATGTTTTTCATCAAATTTTTGGCAGTGTCTGTGCGTGTTGACTTCCCTGCAAGCATCAATATTCAGCAGGATTCGGGATTTGGATTGCGGCTTCATGGAATTCAAGTCATCAAGAGCCGGGAGCCAGTTTGTTTGATGCAACTCAGCTCTGCTCACTCATGTACGCTCAGCGACATAAATCTGGGCCCACTATGAACTTGATCTTGATACTTGATTTAAGGGTTGTTGTGAGGGCAAGCCCTATTAACCCTGACACGGTATCAGCAAAGCCGCAACGGCCTCCCAGGAAGGAGGCTCAACCGTCAGGGACCCAGGGGGGGGGGGGGGGGGGGGACTGCAGAAGGGCAACAACACTCCCAGGACACGAGGATGGAAGGGGAAGATGGCACCCAACTGGAAGATGACGCGTGGCGAAGTGAAGAGACGAGGACGGAGGATCCAACACAAACCACAGAGGCTGAAGGCGGCCCTGGCACCGACGGGAAAGTGAAGAGACGAGGACGGAGGAGCCAACACAAACCACAGAGACTGAAGGCGGCCCTGGCACCGACGGGAAAGTGAAGAGACGAGGACGGAGGATCCAACACAAACCACAGAGGCTGAAGGCGGCCCTGGCACCGACGGGAAAGTGAAGAGACGAGGACGGAGGATCCAACACAAACCACAGAGGCTGAAGGCGGCCCTGGCACCGACGGGAAAGTGAAGAGACGAGGACGGAGGATCCAACACAAACCACAGAGGCTGAAGGCGGCCCTGGCACCGACGGGAAAGTGAAGAGACGAGGACGGAGGATCCAACACAAACCACAGAGGCTGAAGGCGGCCCTGGCACCGACGGGAAAGTGAAGAGACGAGGACGGAGGAGCCAACACAAACCACAGAGGCTGAAGGCGGCCCTGGCACCGACGGGAGAGACGAAGACGGAGGATCCAACACAAACCACAGAGGCTGAAGGCGGCCCTGGCACCGACGGGAAAGACGGGGCCCACAAAAGAAGCCTGAAGACAGCCGAGGCTAGCTATCATTCGCCAGGAAATAAATCGCCACCTAAATGGCACGAAAGGTCTTGAAATTGACAACGAAATGGGACGAAGGTGTTAAAATCGCCAAACTAATGGACCGAACATCTTAATATCTCAAAACAAATGAGTCTTAACACGAGGGAGAAGGGGGACCAACAAAACGACCGATCACCCTTTAAGACGGTTCTCGAAGATTCAGAGATGATTAAGGGGGTAAAACTCGCTTTTGATGGACCCCCTTCTCCCTCATGCTTAGCATATTAGTTTTGAAGTTTTAAGATTTTCCATTAGTTTGGCGATTTTGAGACCTTTCGCCCCATTTCTTTGTCAATATTTAGACCTTTCGTGCCATTTAGGTGTCGATTTTTTCCTGGCGAGTGATTGCGAGCCTTGTAATTTCAGAAGGAACCGGCCTTCGGCCGTGACATTTTATTACCGAAAAATGTACAAATTTATCTTGAAAGAGGGTACCGGGTATATTTCATTAAGCTTGATGGAGGTCTAGCGAGGAAACTCAAAAATAATATATATAAATAAATATATAAGCCTAGCCCAAAAGCCAAGCACTACCCCCTTAACCCATTCAATACCGGGGACGTCCTTTTCATCGTATCCTGGCAACTATTAGACGATTATATTATACTTAGGAAGGAGCTCTAGCCATATTATGCATTCCAACCATCTCAACCAGCCCCTCTTAACTACCCCCAGATCCTTCCTAAGCTGCATAATATCGTCAAAATAAAGCTAGAAGAAAATGTAACACACGTCGCTGGTACTCAAAGGGTTAAGGGGAGGTTTTTAGTTGATTCCCTAGACTTCCATCAAGCTTAAAATTACTCCCTCTTGACCCCCTTTCAAGATAAATTTGTACATTTTTCGGTAGAAAAATGTCCCGGCCGAAGGCCGATTCCCCTGAAATTACAGGGTCGCTATCACTCGCCAGGAAAAAAATCGACACGAAAATGGCACGAATGGTCTTAAAATTGACAGAAATGGGGCGAGGGTTCTTAAAATCGCCAAACTAATGGGGCAAGCGTCTTTAAATCTCACAAGCAATGGGGCTAAACATGAGGGAGAAAGAGGTTCAGACAAAAATCCTCCAGGTGGAAAGCTGCCCATGGATAAGACTTATGTCCCCTGATCGTACGAAGGGCCAGATCGCAGAAATAGGTTGTGGGAAACACCCTCGCGGTATTTACGTATGGAAATGTCCGGGTTCGCGAGGTAATGGAGTCGCTTTTTGGGGGGCGGGAACTGTCCTTTTATAAATGAACTTGTTGAGAGAGAGAGAGAGAGAGAGAGAGAGAGAGAGGGGGGGGGGGGGGGAGAGAGAGAGAGTATGTGTGTGTGTGTGTGTGTATGCTGACGTGTTTTTTTTTTTTTTTTTTTTTTTTTCTATATTCCAACTTACTTCCTCTCGGGCATAGGCTGAGAGCCTTAACATTCACCGCTTTACAATGAACAGTGAAGCCCGTGAGGTCTTGTTCCAGTCTAGGGAGTGAGACATGTGAAGCACGTAGAGTACAACGAGCACCTGCCATCTTACCTTCACATGAGGCACGGTGCTCACTCATGGCCCGAAACGACCCCATCTCTGAAGCCACCTCGTTCCCGTGCTTCACTGTCTCACCCCCTACACTCGGACTCTCACACTTACACACACACACAACGTATGTGTGTGTGTGTGTGTTTGAGTAAGTGTAGCCTATTTAAAGATGTACCGGTATATAGTATCTGTGTAAAATAAACAGGACTAGTTTGCTTTGAGTATTTATTTAACTAATTGCAATAGAGGACGCTGTTCCATTTACGTAGTGCTTAGTTTTTTTTTTTGTTTTTTTTTTTTTTTTTTACTCGTTCTACCTCATGCTTAGCCCCACTAGCTTTGAGAATTTAAGACCGTCGGTTCATTAGTTTGGTGATTTTAACACCTTTCGCCCCATTTCGTTGTCAATTTTAAGACCTTTCGTGTCATTTAGGTGTCGATTTTTTCCTGGCGAGCGATAGCGAGCCTGTAAATATAAGAGGAACCGGCCTTCGGCCGGGAAATTTTTCTACCGAAAAATGTACAAATTTATCTTGAAGGGGGTCGAATGGGTGTTGTTCTAAGCTTGATGAAGGTCTAGCGAGGAAACTAATAAAAGAGATGAATGAATAGACCAAAAACCAGCCATCAGCCCCTTAAACACATTTATATACAAGTTAAACGTAATTCCGTATTTGCTTTACTAATTGCAATAGAGGACACTGTTCCATTTAAGGGGGTAGTGCTTGGTTTGTTGGTCTATATATTTATTTATTAATATAGTTTTGAGTGTCCTCGCTAGACCTCCATCAAGCTTAGGAAAACACCCCCTAGACCCCCTTAGGAAGACCCTCTAGCAATAATAAGGCTTCAAACTATCTCAACCAACCATTTTAAACTACCACAGATCCTTCCTAAGCTGCATAATATCGTCTAAATATAGCTTAGGAAGGACCTCTAGCCATAATAAGGCTTCAAACTATCTCAACCAACCATTTTAACTACCACAGATCCTTCCTAAGCTGCATAATATCGTCTAAATATAGCTTAGGAAGGACCTCTAGCAATAATAAGGCTTCAAACTATCTCAACCAACCATTTTAACTACCACAGATCCTCCTAAGCTGCATAATATCGTCTAAATATAGCTTAGGAAGGACCTCTAGCAATAATAAGGCTTCAAACTATCTCAACCAACCATTTTAACTACCACAGATCCTTCCTAAGCTGCATAATATCGTCTAAATATAGCTTAGGAAGGACCTCTAGCCATAATAAGGCTTCAAACTATCTCAACCAACCATTTTAACTACCACAGATCCTTCCTAAGCTGCATAATATCGTCTAAATATAGCTTAGGAAAGGACCTCTAGCAATAATAAGGCTTCAAACTATCTCAACCAACCATTTTAACTACCACAGATCCTTCCTAAGCTGCATAATATCGTCTAAATATAGCTTAGGAAGGACCTCTAGCCATAATAAGGCTTCAAACTATCTCAACCAACCATTTTAACTACCACAGATCCTTCCTAAGCTGCATAATATCGTCTAAATATAGCTTAGGAAGGACCTCTAGCAATAATAAGGCTTCAAACTATCTCAACCAACCATTTTAACTACCACAGATCCTTCCTAAGCTGCATAATATCGTCTAAATATAGCTTAGGAAGGACCTCTAGCAATAATAAGGCTTCAAACTATCCCAACCAACTAACCCTTTTAACTACCACAGATCCTTCCTAAGCTGCATAATATCGTCTAAATATAGCTTAGGAAGGACCTCTAGCCATAATAAGGCTTCAAACTATCTCAACCAACCATTTTAACTACCACAGATCCTTCCTAAGCTGCATAATATCGTCTAAATATAGCTTAGGAAGGACCTCTAGCAATAATAAGGCTTCAAACTATCTCAACCAACCATTTTAACTACCACAGATCCTTCCTAAGCTGCATAATATCGTCTAAATATAGCTTAGGAAGGACCTCTAGCCATAATAAGGCTTCAAACTATCTCAACCAACCATTTTAACTACCACAGATCCTTCCTAAGCTGCATAATATCGTCTAAATATAGCTTAGGAAGGACCTCTAGCAATAATAAGGCTTCAAAACTATCTCAGCCAACCATTTTGACAGATCCTTTCTAAGCTGCATAATATCGTCTAAATATAGCTTAGGAAGGACCTCTAGCAATAATAAGGCTTCAAACTATCTCAACCAACCATTTTAACTACCACAGATCCTTCCTAAGCTGCATAATATCGTCTAAATATAGCTTAGGAAGGACCTCTAGCAATAATAAGGCTTCAAACTATCTCAACCAACCATTTTAACTACCACAGATCCTTCCTAAGCTGCATAATATCGTCTAAATATAGCTTAGGAAGGACCTCTAGCCATAATAAGGCTTCAAACTATCTCAACCAACCATTTTAACTACCACAGATCCTTCCTAAGCTGCATAATATCGTCTAAATATAGCTTAGGAAGGACCTCTAGCAATAATAAGGCTTCAAACTATCTCAACCAACCATTTTAACTACCACAGATCCTTCCTAAGCTGCATAATATCGTCTAAATATAGCTTAGGAAGGACCTCTAGCCATAATAAGGCTTCAAACTATCTCAACCAACCATTTTAACTACCACAGATCCTTCCTAAGCTGCATAATATCGTCTAAATATAGCTTAGGAAGGACCTCTAGCAATAATAAGGCTTCAAACTATCTCAACCAACCATTTTAACTACCACAGATCCTTCCTAAGCTGCATAATATCGTCTAAATATAGCTTAGGAAGGACCTCTAGCAATAATAAGGCTTCAAACTATCTCAACCAACCATTTTAACTACCACAGATCCTTCCTAAGCTGCATAATATCGTCTAAATATAGCTTAGGAAGGACCTCTAGCCATAATAAGGCTTCAAACTATCTCAACCAACCATTTTAACTACCACAGATCCTTCCTAAGCTGCATAATATCGTCTAAATATAGCTTAGGAAGGACCTCTAGCAATAATAAGGCTTCAAACTATCTCAACCAACCATTTTAACTACCACAGATCCTTCCTAAGCTGCATAATATCGTCTAAATATAGCTTAGGAAGGACCTCTAGCCATAATAAGGCTTCAAACTATCTCAACCAACCATTTTAACTACCACAGATCCTTCCTAAGCTGCATAATATCGTCTAAATATAGCTTAGGAAGGACCTCTAGCAATAATAAGGCTTCAAACTATCTCAACCAACCATTTTAACTACCACAGATCCTTCCTAAGCTGCATAATATCGTCTAAATATAGCTTAGGAAGGACCTCTAGCAATAATAAGGCTTCAAAACTATCTCAGCCAACCATTTTGACAGATCCTTTCTAAGCTGCATACTATTGTCTAAATATAGCTTAGGAAGGACCTCTAGCAATAATAAGGCTTC
Source organism: Paralithodes platypus (assembly GCA_032716605.1). NCBI lineage: Eukaryota > Metazoa > Arthropoda > Malacostraca > Decapoda > Lithodidae > Paralithodes > Paralithodes platypus. The sequence continues at coordinate 1,458,702 of CM064480.1, forward strand.
AAACTATCTCAACCAACCATTTTAACTACCACAGATCCTTCCTAAGCTGCATAATATCGTCTAAATATATCTAGAATACAAAAGAACACACGTCGCTGGTACTCAAAGGGAGTACGTTCTTTCTTTCTATTAGTTTGGCGATTTTGAGCCATTTCGCCTCATTTTTTGTTTCAATATTTAGACCTTGCATGCCCGTTAGGTGTCGATTTTTTCCTGGCGAGCGATAGCTAGCCTTTAATTTCTGAAGGCCGAGACATTTTTCTCCTGATTTTTTTTTTTTTTATCTTGAAAGGGGGACTAGGGGGTGTTTTTTCTAAGCTGGATGAAGGTCTAGCGAGGAAACTAAAAACAAAATAATAATATTAATAAATATATATATAGCCTAAAACCAAGTGTGTGAAGCATGTGGAGTTGTGAATTTCGAAAAATAAACTGGAGGTTAAGCTATTACGAAACCCTCATTGAATCGCTGAACGCTACCATTGTAATCCTGAATAAAGCCGGTATCACACGAGCGCTTTTTCGCTCAACATTTATCCTCAACACTGGTCTGGCAGCTTATGAGGTCAACATTTAAAATATTGCTGTCACCTAAATTCATCCATCATCAGTCTACTTTCCGATACCAGTGCAAAATATTCCAGAAATGTTGCCAGAAAAATGTTGATCATCGAATGTTGACTATAAAAGCTCTCGTGTGATACCGGCTTAACACTCTGATATAATATAGCAGGCCTCATTGTCCCTCTAACAAACCCATTTCTATACCATTTATGAAAACCTAATCCATGGCGAGCCCCTTAAACACATTTCTATACAAGTTAAACGGAATCCCTGACTCGAGCCCTTCACTGACCAATATTAGTGTGCTAGGACACATTTTGCTATTTATTTTGGCTATCATTAGACGATATTATTAACAATCCCACTTCTATGCAATTTATGAATCCCTACCCCTTAGTCAATCCCTTCAAGAACAATTATTAGTATTTAAAAACGCATTTGTGCACTATTCTGGTTATCAACATATTGTACAACTTACATATACTGTAGGGTATACAATACACATATATATATACCCGGTATATACATTATATATTCTGTCTCTGTATCTACCACATATGGAACACATGTTTATCTACACATACCATATAATAACTTCCTATCTTACGTTCTATCTATCCATTCACTTTATCTATTGTATTCTCTCTCTCTCTCTCTCTCTCTCTCTCTCTCATAAGGGGGTTTGCGGGAAAAGAAAGAGTTAGAGACAGTCTTTCTCTGTCTCATACACTCTCTCACACACACACACTCTCTCTCTCTCTAACTCATACACTCCATCACACATTCTCTCTCTCTCTCTCTGTCTCTCCATTATTGTGCTCATTTGTATAACACCCTCGCCATCACAACAAGTCATTGTCCTCCCACGGGTTCCTCTGACGGCTGAGAGAGAGAGAGAGAGAGAGAGAGAGAGAGAGAGAGAGAGTGTACGAAGGAGTACAAAGGAAATCAAGCAACAACAGGTCTAGTGACCCTTCTAGGCTGCTTGTCCTCCAAAACACTGAGGATCAAGTGTCCAAACAGTGGTTTAGAGTGGGTAAGGGAACATTGGAAAGGGAACTACTGCGCTAGAACTAATGTCCGTGGCAGGATTAGGAAGTTAGTAAGGGACATATGGGTTAGTAACTGAGGGGGGAATAAAATAAAGTTATTAATTTACAAACGCAGTCAGTCGCGGGTTTGATGCGAGATATTTGTCTAAGCGGAGTTTAAATGAATCAACGGTGCTGCAGTCTATAACGTCTCGGGGAAGCCCATTCCACAAGTTGACAACTCGATTGAAGAAGAAATTCTTAGATTCGTGTGAGTTAAAGATTTACCAATAATTTTGCAACCGTTTCCCCGCGTGTAATTAGATTGGTCAATAGTGAAGTACTTACTACAGTTCATATTGTCGATGCCTTTGATGATTTTGAACACTTGAATTAAGTCACCTCTTAATCTGCGCTGGGTTAAAGGAAATAGATTTAATTCTCTAAGACGCTCTTCGTATGGTTTGTTCTTTAGGCTAGGTATAATTTTGGTAACTCTACGTTGAACTCGTTCTAGCTTGTTTATATCTTTTGGTAATAAGGGCACCAGGATTGATCGCAGTATTCCAGAAGAGGGCGGACTAAGGAATTGTAAAGGGTGAGGATAACTTCTTAGGATTTATGCTCAAATGACCTGCCTATAAAGCTAATTATTTTGTTTGCCTTCTTAACAACTTCTGAACATTGTTGACTCGGTTTTAGGTTACTCGATATTGTTACTCCCAGATCGGTTTCTCTGTTTACATTCTTAAGCTGAGTGCCATTCATCGAATAGTTTGTTTTCTCATTTAGGTATCCGATATGTAGTACTTTACATTTATCCACATTGAAACTCATTTGCCAAATTTGGGCCCAACATGACAATTTATCTAGATTGTGTTGCATATCGTCAACTTGTTCTTTTGAGAGTACGCTATTTGCAATTTTTGTATCGTCAGCAAATTTTGAGATTGTACAGGTGAGACCCTCATCTATGTCGTTGATGTAAATTAGAAAGATAATTGGTCCTAGTACCGATCCCTGGGGTACCCCGCTACTTATATTGGTCCATTTAGATGCCTTACCGTTTATGACTACTCTTTGCTTTCTGTCGCTGAGCCAATTTTCTATCCATTTCAACACACCGTCTTGTATTCCATGCGCTTTTAGTTTTAGCAGTAAACGTTTGTGGGGAACTTTGTCAAAGGCCTTTTGAAAATCAAGGTATATAATATCTACAGCTTTACTCTCATCGTAGAGGTTAAGGATATCGTGGAAGAAGTCTAAGAGGTTTGTTAAACAGGAACGTTTTTTACGAAAGCCGTGTTGAGTATCTTTAAGTAAGTTATTTGCCTCTAAGTGATTTACGAGTCTGTCCCTTATGACCGTTTCTAACATTTTACATACAATTGAGGTTAAGCTAATTGGACGATAGTTACTGGGTAGGGATTTGCTGCCTTATTTGAATATCGGTGTTACGTTGGCTAGCTTCCACTGATCAGGCATAGTCCCAGACTGCAAGGATTCATTGAATAGCAATGTCAGTGGTTTGGAGAGCTCATCCTTAGCTTCCTTTAGAACTCTAGGCGAGATTGTATCAGGTCCAGGCGTTTTATTTACCTTGAGTTTATCTAAACAATTCAATACTTCTCTCTCTGTAACGGTAATATTGCTTAGAACATCTGAATTATCAATCTGAATCGGCGATGGTGTAGGGATATCACTGAGGTCTTCGGTTGTAAAAACTGATGCAAAGAAGGTATTGAGGGCATTACTCATTTGTACTTCGTCTTTGGTGTATTCTCCGTTTTCATCGACTAACGGTCCAACAGTTGAAGTAACTACTTTTTTCTTTCTGATATAACTATAGAATTCTTTCGGGTTTGTTTTACTTTGATTCGCAATATGTAACTCCAGGGTCTTTTCTATCTATCTATCTATTGCCTGACGCCGTGATCCCCGAAGGGGTGGCCACGAACGAACCGCCCCCATGCACCTCTGTCCCCAGTCAGTCGACGCCCCTCCCCCCCAACCAGCACCGCCTTCGTTCATGTACTTCCTCACTCCATCCTTCCACCTCATATTCGGTCTACCTCTCCCCCTCTGTCCCTCCACCTCGCTTTCGTACACCCTCTTAGTCATTCTCTCGCTTTCCATACGTTCCATATGGCCGAACCATTTCAAGTTGTTCCTTTTCACACTTTCCAGCACATCTACCTCCACACCACACCTCCTTCTTACTTCCTCATTAGTCTGTCTATCCCTCCATGTAACTCCGCACGCACTCCTTAAGTAATTCATTTCCACTGCTCTCACTCTTGGTCTGAGTCTCTCAACCAACGTCCATGCTTCGCTTCCGTAAGTCAGTGTCGGGATTACCACACTGTCATGCAAGGACTTCTTCACTTCCATACTGACCACCCTATTTCTTGTTACTGCTTTTAGCGTTCCTACAAACCCTCTTTCCCTGTTGTACCCTCTCCCGCACCTCTTCATCCATAGTCCCATCTTTACTCAACACACTGCCCAGATACTTAAAAGAGTTGACGATCTCCATAGCCTGACCGTTCAGCTTCACCTCACACTCTGTGACTTCACCCCTTTCGAAGACCATAACCTTGCTCTTCCCGTATTTACCTTCAAATTCCGTTTTTCGCACACTGTTCCAAACTCATTTACCAGACCCTGCAACTCCCATTCATTATCACTCATCAGAACTGTATCATCCGCAAACAGCAGTATAGGTAGCTTCCACTCAATTCCCTCCCTTTTCAGCGATACACCCAACATCCACTGCTCTTGATAGTATTTCTTTCATAACTCCATCCATATATACAGTAAACAACCACGGGGACATCACACACCCGTTTCAAACCAACATTCAGGTCAAAGAACTCGCTCTGCTCACTCTCCACACGTACTGCCGCCTTTGCACCCTCATACATGCTCTTCACTGCTTTCAGCAACTTGCCCTCTACTCCGTATATTCTAAGTACTTTCCACAAACCTTCTCTATCCACTCTGTCATAGGCCTTCTCCAAGTCCATAAAGGCAACATACACCTTTTGTTTCTTCTCCAGATACTTCTCCACAACACAATTGTGGGGGTCTTTTTGCTTTGCTTAATTAACTTTTTGGCTTTGCGTCGTAGCTCTACAAATTTCACCAGTTCTTCGTCATTTTGTGAGGATTTTAATCTATCATTAGCAAATTTTTTAGCAAGCAGACAGTCTGAAATATCTTTATTCCACCATTTGGGCTTATCATTATGGCCTGGACGCCGTATTTTCGATGGTATGCAGTCTTGCACTGCCTTAAGGTAAGAGAGAGAGAGAGAGAGAGAGAGAGAGAGAGAGAGAGAGAGAGAGAGAGAGGGAGAGAGAGAGAGTTAGGAAGATAGATAGAGAAAAAGTTAGATAGATAGAGAGAGAGAGAGAGAGAGACTGAGAGCGAGAGAGAGTAGGCTATAAGAGCATGTGTGTCAGGGAGTAATAAAGGTAAGCTACCGTTCCACAGGTCATGCGGTCCAGTGCAAAGAGACTCTATAGTCTATTTTCATCTAACTGGCAGTAAAAATGTAATCGTGCATCAGCTGATTTATCGTACCTTAACCCCTTCCGTACCATGACCCCCTTTTTATCTTTGATTCTGGCTAACAATAGATGATTTTATGCAGCTTAAGGGGAGATCTCCACTTGAGGGATTTTTTTCTTGACCCCTTTCTCCCTCATGTTTAGCCCCATTGCTGTTGATATTATAAAACGTTTGCCCCATTAGTTTAGCGATTTTAAGAACTTTCACCCCATCTTAAGACCTTTCGTGCCATTCAGGTGTCGATTTTATCCTGGCGAGCGATAGCGAGCCTGCAATTTAAGAGGAACCGGCCTTCGGCCGGGACATATTTCTACCGAAAAATTTACAAATTTATCTTGAAAGGGGGTCAAGGGGGTGTAATTTCAAGTTTGATGGAAGTCTAGGAAACACACTAAAAACCTCCCCTTAAGAAGGACCTATGATACTAAGAGATTTTGTTGTTTATTGTATGCATCTTAACCCCTACAGTACCAGGGACGTCCTTTCCATCATAGTCTGGCAACTATTAGACGATTTTATTCAGCTTAGGAAGGACCTCTAGCCATAATAGGGCTTCTAACTATCTCAAACCAACCCTTTTAACTACCACAGATGATTGTATTCAGCTTAGGAAGGACCTCTAGCCATAATAGGGCTTCTAACTATCTCAAACCAACCCTTTTAACTACCACAGATCCTTCCTAAGCTGCATAATATCGTCTAAATATAGCTAGAAACAAAAATATAACACACACGTCGCTGGTCCTCAAAGGGTTAAGGGGAGATATCCACTTGAGGGATTTTTTTCTGGACCCCTATCTCCCTCAAGTTTAGCCCCATTGCTTTTCTAATTTTAAGACGTTCGCCCCATTATTTTGACGATTTTAAGAACTGTCGACCCATTTCTGTCAATTTTAAGACCTTTCGTGCCATGTAGGTGTCGATTTTATCCTGGCGAGCGATAGCGAGCCTGTAATATAAGAGGAACCGGCTTTCAGCCGGGACATTTTTCTACCGAAAAATGTACAAATTTATCTTGAAAGGGGGTCAAGGGGGTGTAATTTCAAGCTTGATGGAAGTCTAGGGAATCAACTAAAAACCTCCCCTTAAGAAGGACCTATGATGCTAAGAGAGGGTTTGTGGGGATCGTGTTATTTTACCCATGTCAGTCGTAGAGGTAGATTATAAACTAAAGAAAATCCTCTCATGGTAACCAGAATATGATGATAATGACGTCATGGGGGTGAAGGGGTTAAGGGGAGGTTTTTAGTGCGTTTCCTAGACTTCCATCAAGCTTGAAATTACACCCCCTTGACCCCCTTTCAAGATAAATTTGTAAATTTTTCGGTAGAAAAATGTACCTCTTAAATTACAGGCTCGCTGTCGCTCGCCAGGAAAAAATTGACCCCTAAATGACACAAAAGATCTTAAAATTGACAGAAATGGGGCGAAAGTTCCTAAAATCGCCAAACAAATGGGGCGAACGTTTTAAAATCTCAAAATCAATGGGGCTAAACCTGAATGAGAAAGGAGTTCAGTAAAAAATCCCTCAAGTGGAAATCTCCCCTTAAGGGGGGATGGGCCGGTTTTCTGACCCACTTTTTCCCTCATGTTTAGCCCCATTGTGTATTAATTCACACGCCCTGGCTGTCAGGCCAGGTATATTGGATGTTCATTCAAGGTTAGAATGTTCGAGCACATTGGTATGAGTCACAGATCCGGTCAAATGTTCGAGCACATTGGTATGAGTCACAGATCCGGTCAAATGTTCGAGCACATTGGTATGAGTCACAGATCCGGTCAAATTTTGCAAAAAATATAAATCCGCCATTATAAATCATGCGAGAGAACAAGATCATCCATACACAACAGATAATTTGCAAATCATTGTTAGATTCGGGAGTCATAGTGAAACACTCATTGGAGAAAAATGACTTATACAGAAATTAAACCCGGAGCTTAATATTTCAAAGAATTCTTAATTGCGTGTCTGTAGCTTAGCGATAATGTCGTTTGGGGTTCATTGTAATGATTAGGTGTGATTTCGAAGCTTTTAGTCTTGATAGTTGCTGATTGATAGCTATTTTCTAAGTGTTTAGTATATTTCTTAATTTGCAGTGTAGATAGGTCAGTTCTCATTTATATTTTTGTCAACCTTCAGTTGTCCACGGAGTTTTGTTTAGTGTGGATGTACTTCGTATCCTCTCTCTTGCTGGCTAAGTAAGTAATATTTTGTACTATGTGATAGTTTTTAGACCTTAGTATAGAAACATGATTAGTAAAATTCTAGTTTCACGTACACAGCGACAAAAGGGAGGCGTTGTTGTAAAGGCATAGCTTCCCGACCAACTATGAAGATCAGGGAAATTGCTGGGTAAAAGACGTAATATAATGATAATAAACTACATTAACGACATTAGCCTAACCTAACAACCTTACCTAACCTAACCTAGTATTATGTAATAGCTATGGTGCCGCATATGGGGAGAAAATATATATATTTTTGGTAAACCTGACGTTTTGGACCGACAGCGATTTCAGTAAGTTTTATTTTGTTTTTTGTAATTTTTCCTTCAGATATAGTGTTGTTTTATACTGAAGAGGAGCGGAAATGAGTATTTACCCATTATCCAACAATCTAAAAACACGTCCCCCACTAGTGGGGAGGGCTATGAAGTTCAGGGAAAATGAGGGGTTAAAAGCGTAAAAATACAATAATATAGCGTTTTGTATCAAAACTTGGCTCAGGTTTTCCCAAATTGCAAACCCATAAAACCCAATTTTGTGAATACCCGAGCCAACTTTTGACGAAAGCTGGCTCGGATTTCACGGGGTGGAGTGGGATCTTATGTTATACAAATAGTCAACTTTGGGAAGACATTAGCCTAACCCAACCTATCCTAGTATTATGGGTGGGGGCTGCTGCCCCCACACCCCCGCTGGATGGGTTAGACTTTTTTTTTTTTTTTTTTTTTTTTAATGTTCTAGGCTATTAGCCTAACCTAACAACCTTACCTAACCTAACCTAGTATATGGGTGGGGGCTGCCGCCCCCACACCCCCGCTGGTTGGGTACTGGCTGAAAAACATTGTTTTACAGTATATATGAATTTTAGCGTTTTTTGTTTTTTTCTCCCTTATAATACATTTCAGCTCTTAATGACATATATATAGCAGTGATGTATAAGCTCTACCGGACCTATTAGGCCTAAAAAGATCGATGGGCTAACTGTCGGTCCAAAACATCAGTATAACCATATTTTTTTTACAGTAGGTATAGTTCCTTATAATGCATTTCCGCCGCTTTGGACATATATAGGAATTAAGTATGGTATATGACAACTCTAAAGTAGCCATAGCAATTTATGAGTATGCTGTGAAAGCGAAACTAGAATTAAACCGAAGAGTGCTATGGAGTTTGTAGGAGAACGGGATGGTTTATTTTTGTGTGACCTATCCCCAAGAGGGTATATATTAAGCAAACCACCCACCAATTTTCATGACAATTTTGAAATGCATGTTGGAATCCCTATAAACTGTACTTAATTTTTATGTAAGTTTGATAATTTGGAAAAATCGATTAAGGGATTATTGATAGTTAGTTCAAATCGATTAAGGGATTATTGATAGTTAGTTCAAATCGATTAAGGGATTATTGATAGTTAGTTCATATCGATTAAGGGATTATTGATAGTTAGTTCATATCGATTAAGGGATTATTGATAGTTAGTTTCAAATAGGCCTTCAGAGGCTATCAACCCTATTGGATTATTATTATTAAGGGGAGATTTCCACTTGAGGGATTTGTTTCTGGACCCCTTTCTCTCTCATGTTTAGCCCCCCATTGCTTTTTAGATTTTAAGATGCTCGCCCCCTTTAGTTTGGCGATTTTAAGAACTTTTGCCCCATTTCTGTCAATTTTAAGAACTTTCGTGCCATTTAGGTGTCGATTTTTTCCTGGCGAGCGATAGCGAGCCTGTAATTTGAGAGGAAGCGGCCTTCGGCCGGGACATTTTTCTACCGAAAAATGTACAAATTTATCTTGAAAGGGGGTCTAGGGGGTGTAATTTTAAGCTTGATGGAGTTCTAGGGAAGAAACTAAATACCTCCCCTTAAACCAGCACACTGTAAGTCAAGAATAACGTCAGGACTGGAGCCTCTCTGCGAAAACTCCAGTCCTTTGGTTAATGATAAAATGTAAATATTTTTGTTTTTGGTTTTTTTACTGAGTAGTTACGATTATTTGAGATATTGGCTGATTTAATGTGTTTATGTATTTTGCTCAACTGTTAAATAATGAATTATAATGGATCCGCTTTTACTTTGCATTATTTTTAGGTTTCATTTGTTTAAGGGGAGGTCTCCACTTGAGGGATTGTTTTCTTGACTCCTTTCTCCCTCATGTTTAGCCCCATTGCTTTTGATATTATAAAACGTTTGCCCCATTAGTTTAGCGATTTTAAGAACTTTCACCCCATATTAAGACCTTTCGTGCCATTCAGGTGTCTATTTTATCCTGGCGAGCGATAGCGAGCCTGTAAATTAAGAGGAATCGGCCTTCGGCCGGGACATTTTTCTACCGAAAAATGTACAAATTTATCTTGAAAGGGACTCGAGGGGGTGTAATTTTAAGGTTGATGGAGGTCTAGGAAACAAACTAAATACCTCCCCTTAAGGATCATGTGTTTTACCTGATGATGGCTTCCCTATTGTGTGCCGAAAATGTGCAAATAAAATTGAAAAATAAAATAAACAATAAATAAAAAATAAATAAAAATGGCGTTGAGTACAGCTTTGACTTTTAATATATATATGTACAGTATATGCCTTATATAAATACAAAGACAATGGTTTTCCCACGATCGTATAACCATTTCCTCAAGTATGATACGTACCCTACGATCATTTCCTCTAGTATGATACGTACCCTACGATCATTTCCTCTAGTATGATACGTACCCTACGATCATTTCCTCTAGTATGATACGTACCCTACGATCATTTCCTCTAGTATGATACGTACCCTACGATCATTTCCTCTAGTATGATACGTACCGTACCCTACGATCATTTGCCAAGATTGAATACAGAAAAACTATTTAAGCCTATCATATTTTCCACACATCTTATAAATGAGTTTAAGGGGGGATGGTTGTTTTTTGCTGGCCTCCCTTCTCACTCATGTTTAGCCCCATTAGTTTTTAGATTTTAAGACGTTCGCCCCATAAGTTTGGCGATTTTAAGACCTTGTGCCCCTTTACTTTGTCAATATTAAGACCTTAAGTGCTATTTACAGTAAGTTTCGATTTTATTCTACCGAGCGATAGCGAGCCTGTAATTTAGGAGAAATTGGCCTTCGGCCAGGACATATTTTTACCGAAAAATGTACAAATATATCTAGAAGAGGGATCTTGCGGAAGCTTTTTTAAGGTTGATGGAAGTCTTGGGAGGAATCTAAATAAATAATAGATAAATTAATAAACCGACCAATAACTAAACCCTTCTCCCTTTTTATTTAATATTATTAAAATAGGACTTCAGAGGTTATCAACTCTAATGGATTATTAAGCCAGCACTGTCAGCACACTGTAAGTCAAGAATAACGCCCCTCTGTGAGAACTCCAGTCTCTTGCTTCTCCCTTAATAATATTACATAGTGGAAATGTAACATTGGGGATCTCGAATTTTAGATCACAAGCCTTGGTCGAACTTGATCGAAACACTATAAAGTTTTTCCATAGTTTAATTTGTTTCGAGTTCTACTTCACTTGTTCGAAATACAAGAACTACACACTCACTCACACACTTACACACACACACACACACACTGACAGACACAAAACATACACACACTTTCTCTACACATTCTATTTTTTTTTTTTCAAAATCTATAATAATGATATCGAAACACATTATCCAATTTTTCAGACGGAGACTAAATATAGGGTTGTTTACATTAAGTTACTACAATCTTCAGGTATGGCTAGAGGCAATTAATATAACATTCAAAGGTTTAATTCTAGTATCGCTTTCACAGCATACTCATAAATTTCTATGGCTACTTTAGAGTTGTCATATACCATACCGGTACTTAATTCCTATATGTGTCCAAAGCGGCGGAAATGCATTATAAGGAATTATACCTACTGTAAAAAAAAAATATATATATTTTCTCCCCATATGCGGCACCATAGCTATTACATAATACTAGGTTAGGTTAGGTAAGGTTGTTAGGTTAGGCTAATGTCGTTAATGTAGTTTATTATCATTATATTACGTCTTTTACCCAGCAATTTCCCTGATCTTCATAGTTGGTCGGGAAGCTATGCCTTTACAACGGCGCCTCCCTTTTGTCGCTGTGTACGTGAAACTAGAATTTTACCCATTCAAATATAAAAGTGTTCGTATAGGCCTACATAATTATTTGCTAGATAAACTAAATCATCATTACTCCATTGGTGTTTATAGGCAGTACCTAAACATTCTATTATTCACCCCTTGAGGATCATGACGCATTTTGATCGTTAATTCTGGCTGTTATTAGACGATATTATTAAGATTAGGAAGGGTATGTGGTAGTCGGAGGGTTGATTGAGATAGTCTTTATCCATTTGATGCCCATAGATCCTTCTTATGCTGTATAAAATCGTCTACAAATAACCAAAATAAACTACTATAACGCGTCATGATCGTCAAGGGGTTAATTAATATCCTATATGAGATTACAACTACTTAACCCTTTTATGGCGGTGGTGCTTGTGGTTTTCATTGCATATAGATTTCATTAACCCCTGGAGTACCAGCGACGCACGATATGCGTCGCCTATGTACCGGTATGTAACGCTAAACCCAGCGACGCAATGGTTGCGTTTGCGTTATTTACTCTTGTCCTATATGGCACCTAGAGGGTTCAGATTTGTATGGGAACCGCTTTAGTATCCCACGCAACAATACCGATGGTTGGGAACCCTCCAAGTCCAGCCGCGTGCGTGTGGACGCGCGCGGGAGTGATTTTCCAGTATTTTGCCTACCCATTTCCCCATGTTAATTGCGACTTTCCGCCGCCCCGCAGGACCCCTAAATGACCTAGGTGAGAGTCTTTTGGTGGTTTATCCTTCATTACTAACCCATCCCATGCGTTTTTAGGAAAAAAACAAATACAACCTGCTGGTCCCTCGTTGTACAGTACATTTATTATACATCAGCTGGTGTTCAGGGGGTTAAGGGGGGATGGTTCACTTTGTGGTTGATTTTTTTGTCCTTGTTTTATTATTTTTTTAGTTTCCTCACTAGACCTCCATCAAGCTTAAAAATACACCCCCTAGACCCCCGTTTCAAGATAAATTTGTACAATTTTCGGTAGAAAAATTCCCACACGTATATATATAAATGTGTTATTTGTGTGTGCGTTATTCATGTGTGCGTAATTGTGTGTATATGCATGTGTGTGTTAATTGGCATGGGTCTTTCGATATGTAGGTGAGTGTGTGTGTAACGTTGAGAGAGAGAGAGGTTCAAAGGCCTTCTAATCACCTCCGTCGGTTGCTCTCTCTCTCTCTCTCTCTCTCTCTCACACAATCAATATAGTACAGAGAGAGAGAGAGTCCATCCACCCACTTCCAAAACACCTATAAGATCACAGAATATAGGTATAGATTGATTTTCCGTAAAAAAAAAAAAAGCAAAAAATAAAATCCTCCCCCTGAAACACCACTATGTATGCAAATTTTTGAGATCAATGCGAAGATACTCAAAAGAAAAAAACAAACAAAAAAGAAGGATAAAAACACGTGTAGACCTGTTCTTGGGAAGTGATTTTCTTAAGGGGGGTGACCTGTTTTTTTTCTCCTTTTCTCTCTTTCTGTGGCTTGTATCCATTCGATCCCCTTCAGCCAACTGTTTTAAGACGTTTGTTCCCATCCAAGTGTCAATTTAGGTGTTGATTTTTTTCCTGGCGAGCGTTGGCGAGCCTCTAATTTTAGAAGGAAATGGCCTTCGGCCGAGACATTTTTTAACCGAAAATTGTACAAAATTAAATTTAAAGGGGGTCTAGGCTGTGTTTTTCTAACCTTGATGGAGGTCTAGCGAGGAAACTGAAAAATATATGATAATATATAAATAAAAAGACAAAAAACCAAGCACTACCCCCTTAAGCTCTGTACCGGTAACTCAAAATGGGCTGGAGCAAATGGGCTGTAAATTATCTTACCTATTCCCTGGCCGCCGTTTAATATTAGCTCGATTACTCTAGTCGTACAGGAATGATAGAGGTTATGTGGTTGGGATTTTTAGCCTACCTCTAATAAATGGAATATACAGTAGGTATGCATTCCGCCATTTTTGTTTTCCGCACAATGGCTAATACTGTATATGCTGATCAGGTATGTTCTTAAAGTATTCAATGATGGAACTTTCGATGAACTGATTTTGTAAAACTGTTCCAGCTGTTCACTAAGTCATTAATAAAAAAAAAAAAAAATCTGACCCCGTGTCAATGTTAATATTTCCTGAGAAATATGAAGCGAAAGTAATCGACCTTTGAAGAGAGAGAGAGTTAGAGAGAGTTAGAGAGAGAGAGAGAGAATTTCCTGCTTCATCGACACCAAGGTAAACAAGGCTAAGTCCCCCTTTGTCTTTCCCTCTCCCGTTTTCTTTTCGTATATATTCTAGGCCCTATTGTCTCCGTTTTCTTCACATATTTTCTGTACATTATTCAATCCTGGTGCCAAGGGGGAACTGCTAGAATAGAATGTGTGTGTCTGTGTGTGATGTGTGTTCAAGGGATGAAAGTGTGTTTAATGGATGTATGTACGTGTGTGTGCTTGTGTTTGATGAATGTGTGTGTGTGTGTGCGTGCGTGCTTAATGGAGGTGTGTGTGTGTGTGTGTGTGCCTGTGTTTGATGAATGTGTACATGTGTCTGTGTGTGCTTAATGGAAGTGTGTGTGTATGTGTGTGTGCCTGTGTTTAATAAATATGTGTGTGTGTGTGTGTTTAATGGAGCTGAAAATTAGGTTAATGTGCACTACGTAGGAACGTCTTTGTAGCGTTTCCTGTACCCCCCCCCCCCACCCCCCGTCTCCATCATCCTCCCCCCACCATTCTTAACCCCTTTAGTACCAGCGCTGTTCATTTAACCTTATTCTGGCTACTATTAGACTATTTTATTCAGTTTAAATAGGGCCTCCTGCATTTAAGTGGCTTCGCAGTATCTCACTTAACTCCTTTTAACCCTCTGGCTGCAGTTATATTTGCTTTATTTAGGGCATATTCAGGCACTCCTGAATGATTAATCAAGTATCTGCATGAAATGAAATGTATTCTGCCGAAAACTAGACGAAAATAGCTTCAAAATGACACTAGAACGAGCTTCGTAACTTGCGGGGTTCACCCGCAGCGCTGCCATAGACATTCGGGAAAACTCGCTAATTATTAGCAATGAAGTGGCTTGGCAACACTGCTGAGACCGCGGTCCGAGACCACAGGTTCCTTCAGTTTGCGGCTGGCCGTGCTGACAGTCGGAGGTGGGCCCCTCGCTGTCCCACCCACTGACACTCGATTTCTATGGCTTTTACAGGCTTTAACACCTTACGAGCGGCCTATGCGGTTTATTTATGTGTACCGCACAGCGGGGTGTTTTTAGCCAAAATAGGGCTGTTTACGTGATCATTTTCATGCCTAAATAAGACCCAGAACGTAAAACAAGTACCTATCCCTGAAAGGGCATAAACAGAGCTTTCGAATGACACCATAACGATCCTTGTATGATGGATAGTTTTCTTGCAATAACCGTGCAACGCGAGTGCAAAAAGCAGGTAATTCGGTACTTTCAGTACATAATTGAGTATGTAGCGAGTGAGAGAGGGAGGAGGGAGCTGAGATTTGTGTCAGTAGGTTCGCCGCGGTGGTCTGGAGCAGTCATACGCTCGCTAGTCTCCTGCCACCACTTGTCTCTCTCTCTCAGCCACATTACGTGCTGAAATTGCCACTCGAGTTATGTCGAGCGCCGCCACATAGTCCAGCTTTATTTAACTCGACTTACGTTGCTCGCCGCTAAATAAGGGTTAAAGCCTGGAAATTGCTGTAAAATGCCTATGCATTCCAAAACATCTCCCGCACCCAAAGGGTTAATATAACAGATCCTCCTTAAATTGCACAAAATCGTCCATATATAGCATAAATTAAATAAAGTAGACATGACGTTTTGCCCAAAATCAAAACGGCATACCCAACTCTGCGATGGGTTACCATCATCACTACTAATACCATCATCAATCACAATCAGCATAATCACTACTACTGACATCATCACTACAACTGCCATCATCACTACAACTGCCACAATCATCACGAGTACTGTCATCATCACCATTACTATGATCATCACTACTACAATTACAATTATCACTACTACTCTCACCATAATCACTGTCCATTGTCACTAGCATCTTAATCACTACTATCATCATTGATACTACAACTATCAACCATCATTACTAATATCATCACCACCATCTTACAATCATCATTACTACTGTTAACATCATCACTACTACTATAACCATCATCATTACTACTGTCACAAATATTACCATAATTTATTCTAGTCACCATCATCACTACTACTGCCATCATCACCATTACTATGAACTTCATCACCACAACTATCATCATCACTACAAATTTCACCATCCTCACTACTACTCACC
Source organism: Paralithodes platypus (assembly GCA_032716605.1). Lineage (NCBI taxonomy): Eukaryota > Metazoa > Arthropoda > Malacostraca > Decapoda > Lithodidae > Paralithodes > Paralithodes platypus. The sequence continues at coordinate 1,474,556 of CM064480.1, forward strand.
ATCATCACTAATACTCACACCATCGTCACTACCATCATCACTAATGTCATTATTATCACTACAACTATCATCATTACTTGTCACCATCATCACTACTATTATGACCATCATTACTACTACTGTCACCATCATATCTACTACTGTCATCATCATCAATACAACTACAACCATCATCACTACAATTATCACCATTATCACTACTATCACCATAAATCCAAATATTACTAGCCTACCATCACTTGTAATGCCAACTAAACTAACTTAACCTAGCAAATGCATAGCGAGATGTTTTCGCACCCAGAACGCCATCATTGCTTGGGGGAGGGGGGTTCCGGGAGGGTTAGGGGGGAGGGGGGGTCCGGGAGGTGGGGTGGGGGGTGGGGGGGTGGGGGGGCAAAACCATATTTTGGACCTAAAATCATAACTATTGCATAAATTCAAAAAATCTTTTTTGACTGACGTTCGCATTCACGCAACAAATGTTCGTGTGAAATTTGGTGAAAATCCGTCCAACGGTCTAGGAGTTCCGAGACAGATGGACGACGACGACGACAGACATTTTTATCGTGTGGTACCCACAGAGTTGATAAAAAAGATGTTGCTGGCAGAAGTAGTTAACCTTTTCTACCAGTTACATGACAATAACCCAACGGCCAAAACCCTAATGGACAAACCTCAATGGACAAAATACCAATGGACTAAACCCCAATGGAAAAAAAAAAAACTCAAAACCCCATTGGCCAAACCCCAACTCAAAACTTCAATGGACAAAAACCCAATGGACAAAATCCCAATGGAAAAAAACCCAACCGACAAATTTACTTTATTTGTGTATGTACCGGTATTTCATAATTATATACCGTATATATATATATATATATATATATATATATATATATATACCGGTATATATATATATATATATATATATATATATATATATATATATATATATATATATATATATATATATATATATGACCTATGTGGAAGAGGAAGACAATAGTAAGCAGAACTGCCTGTGATGAGTGCCTTCCCCAGAGTTGAAAGAGTGATAGGGCCAAAATCAAGGAATGTTCGAGCCAAAATGTCTGGACACACTGAGTTTGAAGCAATTTAAGTGATAGGATGAAGGGTAGATGGATTCAGGGAGGCGAGTCAAAGTCAATTGCTATAATGCGTCATGATCCTCAAGGGGTTATAATCCTGACTGTTTCTACCTGTTGATTGTGGATGGTGTTGTTGAGCATATATAAGCTTTTGAATCCACTCTACAACCATTTATCACAAGACTCGAACACACAATACGCAGCTGTTCTATTCGGAAGACAATAGCCTAGCAGGGAAGATCCACCATAGAAAACGAAAGGCCTACCAGTCTACCAGAGATGATAAACTAGCCTATTCATGCCAGATAGGTTCCAGAAAAAGCTAAACTCGGAATGAATAAGGTCATAACACCGACAAATTTGCCTACCGGTATGAGTTAGGCATGGAGGTGTCTATGTGTATGGAAGCTGTGCTCGGTTCTGCAAACCAGAGAGAATTGCATTAAAATGGCTTTTACGTATAACATGTTATGGAAGTTTATCTTTAATAATATTGTTCATCAGTCCCCCCTCAAGCTTCTAGCATACTATATACAGTATACCTAAAAAATACTGGTTATTGTGTAAATAACTACAACAAAAGTGGCATTCAGTGAAGCTTTCCGTTTCAAACATTGATTTTTACTATAATATAATTGTGGTAGACTATTAGAAAACGCGCACATTCACCTCTCTTCGTACTATCAACGGCAAAAGTTAGTTTCCCAAACTGCCACTGTGTTATTCCGAATCACCTGGGGGTCGAAAAACTAAGCATTTATTGGGTGTAAATGGCACTTCTTTCAGATGCTTCGTTTGTAGACCCCCAGGATTTTCGGATTCACTCAGTGGCTGGTTGGGGGAACGAACTTTGGTTGTTGATAGTACAGTCGGCCTAATAGGCCAAGTGATGTCTCGGCACCAATTATGTTTCAATCAATAATTGGTAACAGCAATATTTACACACGAGTTATTCTTTTTGAGCGAGATATACCAACATGTTCCTACACATACCCACCCTAATAAACATCTGACCGACATGAATACAGCACAGAGCAAGCCAAACGTAATGACAGCTGATAGCCTACATGACTTATTTCAGCCACTGTACATGCTATCTCCACTCTTCAGATGTTTGTGCCTACACGCATATCCTTTAGTCACTTATTAAATGGTGGTTGTCAGGAGTTAGTAAAATTCCATTTCACACACTTAGTATAATTGGAAGCACTCACTTGAATTTGTATCGAACGCAAACGAGATATTACATTATATCTTTTAGCATAGCCTAGTTGCTTCAGAACCTAGCTTAGAGGTTCAAAAACATATATGGTGTAAATAGTGTTCACGATTGTAAACACACGTTCATATCCAGTATCCGCATACAATCACACACACACTGGTTCATATCCACATATAGGCTAATTACACACACACACACACATAATTATATAATATAAAGCCTACTGTCTGCTCAGCTAGAGTAATAGGGCCTACATTACGGTATTGTAGGCTATAAGTGAGCCAAAATATACATTCCGGAAGATTTTCTTGACCTGCCAGTAGGCTATATTTAGAAAAGTAGGCTGTACCGGTATATTATTTTTGGTGGTTATTCGAAAGCTAAACAATACCAAAATAAAATCCAATATAAAGCTGCGCAGCTATATATAAATCGGTACCGGTCGTTGTGTTACACCAGGCTCCTCAACCAGTAGACCTAACCTAACTCTACCTAACCTAACAGTATTGGTTAAGTTGGCACTGGTTGAAATGGTCTACTGTCACCGTTACACCATACCGAACATAGCCTACGGAACTGTGCATTGATTCATGAAAGAAAGCTTTAACCCTTAACCATCGGCGCGCAACATATGTCGAGTGAAATAAATTTGGACTCTGTGGCGGTGCACGACAGTTGTCGAGTGCTATTTTCAGCACGTAATGTTGCTGAGAGAGAGAGCTGAGCGGTAGGACGAGCGTAGTAACCTCATGACCACACCCCACGACCATCGTGGACCTACTGAACTGTATCCCACCCTTCTCCCCCCTTTCTCACTCGCTACACAGGGAATTATGTACGGAAATTACCTTATTTTAGGGTTTTTGCACTCGTGTTGCACGATCGTTGCAAGAGAACCAGCAGTCGTACAAGGATGGTTCAGGTGTCATTGGAAAGCTCTGTTTACGCCCTTTCAGGGATAGGTACTTGTTTTACGCTCTGGGTCTTGTTTATGCATGAAAATGAGCACGAAAACAACCCTATTTAGGGTAAAAAAAACCCGCTGTGCGGTACGGTGTAAAATACACACCACCCGCTCTTAACCTCTGAAGTACGCATGGGGGTAATTAGACACCTCTGCCTGTGCGCATGTATTTGAGCGGTTTCCATCGCTAAAATATTCATTTTACCATAAATAGCATTAATACTTATCCATATGCGCCTATTATAGGTTGATTATAAAGGTATTAACCTGTTACAACAATAAAACAAGTGAAAACAGCGTTTGGATGGTCAAAATCGGCGATACAGGGCGGGAGTTGCATAATGTATGGGTGAGGCAACCTCCTTTCCCGCCAATTTCCCCCAAGGCTGGAGAGACACTGTCGATCGATACTCTCTCTCTCTCTCTCTCTTGCACTCGCTTGCTAACAGTGATGACAATGCCCTGCTTGCAACTCGCTAATGTTAGCACGAAAATATACCTCAGAATAAGGGAATAACAGGGAAAATAGGTGATAACTGAAGGAGGGGAGGAAAGTGGGGAAGGAGGGGAGGTAGAGGACTGATATTTTGCATGGCCCAAGGGCAAAAAAAATAAAATATAATATTTTTGTTTTTGTTTTCGATGTTTATTTTTTTATTTTTTTTCTCTGACTCTTAAGAGTCTTCCCGCAGTCCGCCGGGGGAACTCTTAAGAGTCTTCCGGCAGTTCCTGGGTTAAGGCGTTAAATTGCCCATTTTCTTTAAGACTGATATGCTCAATATTTCAGTCATCGATACGATACGTAGTGCTTGACTAAGGTACGGTTTCTGAATAGCCTATGGTAGACTGAAGTACGATTGTGCAGTCAACAAAGGAGTCAAACATTAAAATACACATTAAAACTCTGCCACATAGCAAACATCCTATAAATAATTGCTAAACATAATAGGCAGATATTACAAAAATATTATCACAAATACTGTACACCAACATCTCGCATATGATCTAATAAAATATAAAATAATTTACTCAGCATTTTTCTCGTTCAACCAGCTGATTCTCACAGCCGCTTTATACTTTGATATGCTAATCTTAACTTAACAGCACCCACAGTACGGTATCGTTCTATGTTGTTCCCATTATACATTTATACTGTCTGTATATAGGAACAACAATTGTGATGCACAGCCTAGATCAATATCTCTAAAATTTATAGAAGTTTACCCATCCTTTTATATAGAGAACGAACATCAGATCAGATGAGATGAAGGTATTGAGGGATAAGCCTTTTCAACGGTACCTCGTATTTCCATTCTACTTTTCCTATTTTTCTGAAGAGTGTAGAGAGGGGAGAAGGGGTGTTGGAGAGAGAGGAAGCTGTTGGAGTGGCTTTGTTATGTGTTTAGTCTGTATACGTCGTCAGGATGTCCCCTGACTGGGTACGAGCTAAATGTCATAAGTGCAACGTTCCCTTCAAAGAAAACAGAACAACCGCTTCATCAACAAACCCGTAATTCTATAAACTGCACTAATTTCGATATTTCTAGTTTCAATGACAAGTTCAGTAGGTAACGTTCGTCCTTTCATGCACTTACCAATCTCCTAGGACGCTGATAACCCCAGAAAATACCATGAATAGGCCTATCAAATCACACACGCGTCACAACACAAGAAATGGCAACAACGAAGAGGGTGCGAGTGCAAAACTTGTTGCATATTTCTTTTTCATGAGATATTTATTACTTCACAGAGATGGACTTAAATATTTTAGCATATTCAGTGTATGGTTATTTAATTAAAAACACATTTTAGTACTATAATGGTGCAAATCCCAAACGTGTACGCAATACAGGCCCTACTTTTTTGTTTGTATTCTTGCATTAACAAAAGAAAGAAAAAATACTGCATTGCATAAAGGCAGCTATTATAATATATTTTATTTAAACATATGCTACAAGTATTACTAGCACGTTTGGTAGGAATATGTTGTGGTTAGTAGAACATGTTGAGAGGGGTAGCTCTCAATCACGCAACAATGGGCAACGCTGGTGGGCTACCAGTGGCCTTTTACCTGTACATGAATGACTTGGCATTAGTTGGGGTCCCAGCTACCCTATTAAATCACCCATAAAAGCCTCCAAAACCAAGTTACCCTTTTTCTATCGCACTTTCCGGGTTTACGTAATATTGTTTTAACCTCGCGCTCTCTTGTTTTCGCTGTCGTCTGCTACTCGCGGTATTGTTCTCACGTGTATGTGTTTGACTGTGTATTTCGCTAATTATTTCGTTAGCTGAGAGACTCTGAAGTACGGAATGTATCCCCAAACGCAGAAAACTCTAGGGGATCTTAGTGTTATATATAAAAGTACCGACATTTAGTTAAATAAGGATAATAACTGAAAGACAAGTAGGCCCTACCCTCTAAACTTTACATATGGCAGTGTTCTTTAAAGTTTAAATTCCTTGTCAATAATGTTAAATCCCACTAACTCTAAGCGTCTGTATTGTGACACTAATTTCCTTCGCGAACTATGACTTAAGTATATCAAACTATCTTAAATGCTACACAAATAGTGTAAGCAAATGGAATGAAATGGAGGAAAGTCTCAGAAGTCAAGGAGAGGTGATGCGGAAGCAAGTTGGCAGATAGGCTACTGGTAAGTAATAACTGCACTACAGTAGTGATCATTTGCTTTCTGTTCGTTTATTTTTAATTTCCTTAACATTTATTCACATTATTGGGTACGATTTTAGTTTCTGGACACCTAGGCCTATTTGACAGGTACCACCAAGGATTTAGGCCTAATGCATATTTTTGGTACGATTTTAGTTACTGGACACCTATTTGACAGGTAGGCCTACCGCCAACGATTTAATAGGCCTACATATTTTTTTTCCGGTTTCCATGCATCCAACACCAAGCTACACCCTTTTCTGGTGTACGAAACACTAAAAAAGCAATGGGGACACTTTAATAATGATAGGTCTAATATGAGACGAAATATAAAGACAACTCGGTTGCGTTCGTGGAAGTAGCGTCGCTTTGTTTACTTTACGCTCGGAGTTACTTCCCGGTCCCGCCTTGGCGTTCGACTTCAAATGGCTAAGCTTATATAACCAGTTGTTGGGTCCTGGCCGTGGGATACAGGACAGGGTTGAGGCAGGGGCTCTGCCCCCCCTCACCCCCCCGTGAATTATAATAATCGTCATATATGTGGCCAGCAGGGGGCAAGTAAAACAGCTGGCCGTCACCTCAAGCGTCCTGGGTAAACAAACCGCGACGATCTGAAGCGACGACGGACTCCCCCTGCCGCCGCCGCCGCCGATTTTCGGCACAAACGCCCCGTTTTATTCTCGTCGAAAACCACATTTTAAAAGTTATTATATCGTTTTCAATACTATTACCGGACCAGAAAAAGGTGTAGCTTGGTGTTCGATGCGTGGAAACCGAAAAAAAATATGTATTAAATCCTCTGTGGTACCTGTCAAATAGGTGTCCAGTAGGCCTAACTAAAATCGTACCGGGTACCATATTTTTTTTCGGTTTCCACGCATCCAACACCAAGCTACACCTTTTTATGGTCCGGTAATAGTATTGAAAACGATATAATAACTTTTGGTTTAAATTGAAGACAACCCGCATAAGAGCCCCATCGATAATTATCATTGTTTTAGAAGTTTCATGGACGATATTTGGTTGGTGTATATGTAATTAGGCTACCGTCGCAAATTCATTATAAGTAAAATACAAAACACTGTAAAAAAAAATTCCCTCTGTATGCAAAAACGTCCCTCTAGATGCCGGCGCGCCGATAATAAAAATGGCGGTCCAGGAGGCACCCCCATGTTAACACCAACCTGTCAGTCGAACGCCACTACATCTGGCGATCTTTTTATGCATGTGTCAACCAATTATAATTGCTTACGTCACATCTCGCCACTCCCGGAACCAACCACAGCCTTACATCATCATAGTAACCAATCACAGTCCATCAATACGTCACATCACGTCCGACGAATCTGAATGCGCCAGCTTTTTTGTCTACAGTTGGAGGATGGGTCCCGTGTGTAGGCTAGAGGTTGTGCTCTGGTTCCACATTCGATTAGGCCTATTAAGAAAACCTTCGAAGAAAATGAGCCTTCATTAAAGCTGTTAGTGGACCATGGAGTACTACCTACATCTGTGAATTGTGCGACGTGCGGGACTGTGTGCTCATATAGACAAAAAAGGAGAGAATGGGTGTGTAACCACAATAAGGTTAGTACTAGGGACATATACTTGGTGTTGCTAGGTTAGGTTACGTTAGGTTAATGATTGTTGTCAACCTCTCGCTGCCGTCGGACGAGTGTGGCAGAGAGCAACGGCTAGTTTTGTAGCCCACGTACTGAGTACTATGCACACACAGTACCTGGCATGCAAGGGCTAGTTTTGTATTCAACGTACTGGGTACTATGCACCCCCAGTAGTTGGCATGCAAGGGCTAGTTTTGTATCCAACGTACTGGGTATACTATGCACCCAAAGTAGCTGGCATGCAAGGGCTAGTTTTGTATTCCACGTACTGGGTGCTATGTTCCCCCAGTAGCTGGCATGCAAGGGCTAGTTTTGTATCAAATGTACTGGGTATAATACTATGCACCCAAAGTAGCTGGCATGCAAGGGCTAGTTTTGTATCCAACATACTAGGTCTAGGTTAGGTTAGGTTAGGTTAGGTTAGGTTAGGTTAATATACTAGGTCAAAGTTTGGAAATTAATTTTAAGGGTTTTTGGACTCTGAAAATACTTTAAATCCGAGCCAGGTTTTGCCAAAACTTGGCTCGGGTTTTTCCATTTTGGGGTTTTCTTAAGTTGAAAACAAAACAAATCCGAGCCAACTTTCGAAATTAATTTTAAGGGTTTTTGAACTCTGAAAATACTTTAAATCCGAGCCAGGTTTTGCCAAAACTTGGCTCGGGTTTTTCCATTTTGAGGTTTTCTTAAGTTGAGAAACAAGGAAACCTGAGCCAAGTTTAATTTTAAAACCTCTATTAGTGGCTTATTACGTCTTTAACCCCACATTTTCCCTGATCTTCATAGCCCTCCCCACTATCGGGGGCTGTGATTTTAGATGGTTGGATAATGGGTAAATACTCATTTCCAGTGGTCCTTGATATAAAAGAACACTGTATATCGAAGAAAAAACAAAAACAACAAAATATTAACTAGTGAAAAGGCTGTCCGGGGTCTCCTCAATTTTTACCTAACTTTTTAAATGTGGTTTTCGATGAGAATAAAACGGTGCGTTTGTGCCAAAAATCGGCGGGAGTCCATCGTCGCTTCGGATCGTCGGTTTGTTTACCCAGGACGCTCGAGGTTACGGCCAGCTGCAGTTACGTGCTCCCTGCTGGGGCCTGGCAACATATGTGACTATAATTCTAATTTATGGGGGGGTGAAGGGGGGCAGAGCCCCCCTCAACCCGTCCTGTATCCCACGGGCTATAACGCAAGTCTTTATCAAAAACTGTACCCAACAACTGGTTAGCTTAGCCATTTTAAATCGACCGCCAAGGCGCCGGGAAGTCACTCCGAGCGTAAAGTAAACAAAGCGACGCTACTTCCACGAACGCAACAGAGTTGTCTCTATATTTCGTCTCATATTATCATTATTAAAGTGTCCCCATTGCTTTTTTAGTGTTTCACACACCAGAAAAGGGTGTAGCTTAATTGGTGTTGGATGCGTGGAAACCGAAAACAAATATGTACCGGTATTAAATCGTTGGCGGTACCTGTCAAATAGGTGTCCAGAAACTAAAATCGTACCCATTATTGTTTATACGTAGCGTCGGGTAAAGGTATTGAAGGATAAACATTTACAAAATAACAACGGCACAAGCCGGCTGCATTGCCTGCCAACATAGCCTACTTGCTCGTGATTGAAACAAGTTATGACTAGCCTAAATTCAAGACTCATGTCTCATGTTGGCAGGTGTTAAGTTTCCTTCCTTACGACTGCAGTTGTGATGATTTGCTTCCTTTTTCATTTAATTTTTAATTTCCTTAACATTTAGGCTAGGCCTAGGCTATTCACAATTTTAATTATAGGTTATGTAGCGTTAGCCAATTTCGTTTACTTTTTTTCTCCCTTCATATTCACAATTTTGTTTAGATGTAGAGTAAGCCAACATAGCCTACTTGTGTTTCAAACATGTTAATTATTTGGACAATATGTATTTTAGGTCACTTATAAGATATAATTTTGTATAAGTTTTCTACAGCTTTGTCTTTTAGTATTAGTCACCGCAATATATGTCTTTACTGCTGCAAATTAAATTATTTGGGATGGATGTAGTTTTCGGGCGTACGGTCGTCCTATTTACAAAGGGCGATCGCCGCGGTGAACTTCGCGTCTATTTTGACGTCAATTTTTTTCTGTTATTTTCCCCCTGCCTGACACTATACCGGTATATAGGCCTATACAGTACGGTATATGACTATGACAAAATGTCATGGGGAGGTGAGGGGGGGCAAAGCCCCCCCTCAAGATATTACTGTATCCAATGGCATTAAAAATAGACGGGAACATGATAGCAAACTTCCGACGTCACCGCCACCGCCGCCGTCATGTTTACATTTGCCGATCGCCATAGTTAAGTTTGCGTCTATTTTGACGGCGATTTTTTCGGTTAGGCCTATTTGCCCCCTGCTGGCAATATATATGATGATGACAATATGTGAATGTCCCCTCAACATATTATTGTATCGAAAGGCAGTCAAAATAGACGGGAACATGATGGCAAGCGTCCACTACCGGTACCGCTCCGCATAGTGTAAACAAGGGTGGCGGTACACCCGCACTTAACATTCTTGCCAATTATTTTTCCTTAGACGAGAACTAATATTATTCACTTTTTCACTGTATTTTTAGTATTTTGGGGTAGAATGTAGAGTTCGGGCGTACCGCCAGCCTTGTGTACACTACGCGGACCGGCGTCGGGATGCTTGCCATCATGTTTCCGTCTATTTTGACTGCCTTTGGATACAATAATATGTTGAGGGGGGGGGGCTTTGCCCCCCTCCCCCCCATGACATATTGTCATCATCATATATATTGCCAGCAGGGGGCAATAACTGAAAAAAACGCCGTCAAAATAGATGCGAACTTATACACGGCGATCGACAAATGTAAACATGACGGCAGTGAGGGGGCGGAGGTTGTCGGACGTTTGCAATCATGTTCCCGTCTATTTTGAATGCCATTGGATACAATAATATATTGAGGGGGCCCTCAACCCCCCCATGACATACCGGTATTGTCATCATATATATTGCCAGCAGGGGTAAATAACCGAAAAAATCGCCATCAAAATAGACGCGAAGTTAACCGCAGCGATCGCCCCATGTAAACTATGACGACCGTACGACCGGAATGTACATCCATCCCGTATTTTGTCATCTTCTATATCAATACTAACCCAGCGGGGGTCTGGGGGCGGCAACCCCCATGTTAGGTTAGGGTAATGACAAAATATGGTTTTCAGGGGGCATGTTTTAATATTGCTAGCCTAAATAACGGGTAAATTTTTTATTTACAGAAGGAAAAACGGTAAGATCATGTGTAGCGGGTAGCCTACACCTGTTTTGCAGATGCCTAGCCTATACACAGTACAGTACGGTACCGGGTAGTGGACTAGGCCTAGGCCTATTTATGGTTGTAAAATGTAAAACTATAGGCTAGCCTATTGTAACATTACTAAATTATTGAGATCTAAGTACCGGTCTACCCGCTACACAGGATTATACCGGAAAAACACCTTAAAACACACTAATCAATGAAGGAACTGATAAGAAAAAGAATTATAATACAAAAAACACATACGTTACGTGACCTAAAATGCATAAAGACTAATTATTTAAGCTTCATTAACCCAAGGGACGTGAAATTGCCCTAGGAGCTAGGGTAGTTATTTGTGTAATTCTAGCCTTATTTTCTGACAGAATTTGTTATATTTACGATATAAAGCATATTTTTGCCCATGTTCGTATATTTTACTTACCGTATAGCCTATGATGAACATATGAACCTTAAATAGTGATAAAAGCATTTGGGTGGTGAAAAACTTATACGGTAGCCTATATTCGCCGCCCGGTCGTATGCTCAGAAAGGAGGGGAAGAGACCTACATCCTCCCCCCCCCCTCCATGACTTATTGAAATTGGCATATATTTTGACACTAAGGGGCATAATAAAAGTTTTACTGCCATCAATAGGGAGAATTATATTGAGTTTACAATGGTATATAATAGTGCACATACGGTATAGGCCTAATGCTTCTAATTTGACTATTGTTGGGTTGAGGGGATAACAGCTGGTCATGAAATTATTAGGAAAGAAGAGCAGTCGAATTAGACGCGCAACGGTTGTGACCGCAATCATGCAAATATCGACATGAAAGTCTCCTTCAATATTATCGACTAAACTTTTAACCTATCCTAGTATTATTAGTGGGGACGGCACACTTCCGCTATTGGGCTATTCAGCTTGGGTTAGGTTAGGTTAAGGTTATTTTGAAGATTTACCGGTATGAGCCGCTGAAAAAGTTACTGAATATAAAACCGTTTCCTTGTTGGCACTTCATATCAATAAGTAATAAGTAAATAGTTATAGTTACATTTTACCTATTCAAGATACAAATCCAGTACGTAAAAACAGCTACATTTTACCGATATGAATAAGTAAATAGTTATAGTTACATTTTACCTATTCAAGATACAAATCCAGTACGTAAAAAAAAAAATAAAGTAGTAAATAGTTATAGTTACATTTTACCTATTCAAGATACAAATCCAGTACGTAAAAACAGCTACCGGTACATTTTACCGATATGAATAAGTAATAAGTTGTTGTTGTTGTTCCCCAAGCTGCCTGGCCGAACAGCCCCAAGGCCCCGAGCAGGCCAAGGCCATAACCGTGTGCCCCCACAGAACCCTCACTGCCGACCACAATAAAGCCTGGGTGACCGAAGCCACTCCATGGCGGGGAGCTGAGGAGGGTGCGGAAACGCCCAGGAAACCAAAGCCCCACCCAGGGCCCTGTGCCCCTCAGCAATTATGAAGAGAAAGTTGAGGGGCAAAGCAAAAAAAATGTGACGCTTTGGCTTCCAATCTAGGTAGACTGGGAGGTCAATCCACGGAAGAGACGCCATCACTTGAGATCTAGAAAATATAAAAGTAAAAGGAACAGTCAGAGTAAGCTATGGGTATGGCAGAGATATTAACTAGTTGTAGTTACATTTTACCGATTCAAATTGAGAGAAGTCCTATCGTGACGAGATAACATTTTGCTGTATATTCTTTACGTGGGAAACACACTCAGGCAACCTAACACTGGAAAATAATATAACAAAAATAACAGGTTTTACGTATTCGATAGATTTTACTTATTCAATAAGTAATAAGTAACTAGTTATAGGCCTAGTTACATTTCACCATATCAAGATAGAACTCCAATACCGGTACCTACGTAAAAACAGCTAGATTTTACCGATTCAAAATAGAGAAGTCCTATTGTGACGAGATAGTATTTTACTGTACATTTTTTACCTGGGAAACACTAACCACCTAACACTGGAAAATAATATAACGAAAATGACAGTTTTAACGTATTCGGTAGATTTCCCTATTCAATAAGTAATAAGTAACTAGTTATAGTTACATTTTACCAATTCAAGATACAATTCCAATAGATTAAAACAGCTACATTTTACTGATTCAAAATGAGAGAAGTCCTATCGTGACGAGATAGCATTTTACTGTTTTCCAGGTAAAAATGTAGCCTACAGGTAAACCCTGATGCTATCTCGTCAAGATAGGACTTCTCTCATTTTGAATCGGTAAAATTTAGCTAAGCATTTTACTTATTGGATTTGTATCCTGAATTTGTAAAATGTAAAAATATCTCTTTACATATTACTAATTAAATATGTTAAATCTATTGAATAGGCCTACATAAAAACTGTAATTTTCATTTTATTACCCCATCTCACAGTGTTAGGTGGCTAGAGAGTGTTTCCCAGGTAAAAATGTACAGGTGATGCTATCTCGTCACAATGGGACTTCTCTCATTTTGAATCGGTAAATCTATCTGTTTTTACATATTGGATTTGTAAAATGTAACCATATATAACTATTTACCGGTAAATTTTACTAATTGATTATGTAAAATCTATCTAATACATAAAAATAGTCATTTCCGTAGTGTTTACAAATCTGTGTGTGATAACCCAGGTTCGAATCCCGGTGGATCACATATATGCTTTCATTAATTTCAATGGAGCTGTTTGGTGTTGTGGTGAAATTAATACAAATATAGATTAGTACCGGTATCTCACCGTGTTAGGTGGATAGAGAGTGTTTCCCAGGTAAAGTAATGCTATCTCGTCACAATAGGACTTGTCATTTTGAATTGGTAAAATGTAGCTGTTTTTACGTACAGTATTGGAGTTGTACGGTATCTTGAATTGGTAAAATGTAACTACTGTATAACTAGTTACTTATTACTTATTGAATAGGTAAAATCCATCGAACAGCGCCTATGTGGAAACTGTTATTTTCGTTTTATTATTTTTCAGTGTTAGGTGGCTAAAGAGTGTTTCCCAGGTAAAACATGTACCGGTACAGTAAAATGCTATCTCATCACGATAGGACTTCTCGGGTAGAATGTAGAATTTGGGCGTACCGCCAGCCTTGTTTACACTATGCGGAGCGGTGTCGGACGCTTGCCATCATGTTCCGGTATATTTTGACTGCCTGTGGATACAATAATATGTTGAGGGGGGCATTGCTCCCCCTCACCCCCCATGACATATTGTCATCATCGTATATATATTGCCAGTAGGGGGCAAATAACCGAAAAAAATCGCTGTCAAAATAGACGCGTAGTTAACTGCGGCGATCGCCCTATGGAAACATGACGACCGAACGCCGGAAAACTACATCCATCCCGACTTCTCTCGTTTTGAATCGGTAAAATGTAGGTGTTTTTACGTATTGGAGTTGTATCTTTAATTGGTAAAATGTAACTACCGGTATAACTAGTTACTTAGGCTATTACCGGGTAAGATTCATATCGGTAAAATGTATCTGTTTTTACGTATTGGATTTGCATCTTGAATAGGTAAAATGTAACTACAGTATAACTATTTACTTATTAATTATTGATATGAAGTGCCAACAAGGAAACAGTAAACAATAAATAAGTACCGGTAACTAACTTTAATGCGCTACTGGTATGCCCTAATGTAATGTAAGCGATGATATGCCCGGTAACTCAACTCTGACAATATTATTATTAATATGGTGTTATTCAAGCAACCTATATCGGTATGTATCAGTACCGGTACCGCTGCAAACTAAATTATATTTCATTAGAGTTTGTGGGTAAAATAAGGGTGAAAGCAAGAAAGACGGCCATCCTGAATCAGTGGAGAATCAATTTTTATCAATGTTCCACCAGTTTTTTAGTATTTTATCATCTTCTTTATCAAAGGTAGTGCCACCCCCAGGTCTTGGGTTGTTAGGTTAGGTTAATGATAAAATATGGTTTTCGGAGGCAGTGTCCTAAAATTCCTCGATAATGTCTAAATACCGGTAATTTAATTTTGCAGCGGTAATGACAAGGCTATATGAAGGATGCAGGAGTCATAAGGGTTGTACATATGACACAATTATTGAGGTGCCTGAATTGGAGGATAAAAGTAATCTTGACCAAAGTTTTATCAATATTTGTTGATACCTGTATTGTAATAGGCTAATCAGTTACCGGGTACCGGTACTGTATCCTTTTTATTTCATATTGTGTGTGATTTGTGTTTGGTTAATTTAAGAAAGGAAGAATATAATACTCCCTGCGTCTGCTGGCTACCAGTACGTTGCTAGGGTCTCAAACTGGGATAATTTAGTTTTGAGACTGCATTGAGATACGCATTGGATATTACTAACTGAAATGGGTAGGCCTATCACTGAATGGGCTCCGATGTTGCCAGATGTCCGATACATCTCTAGGCCTCACTTCTGTTGCATTATCAGTGTCCTATAAGCTTTGCTAGTGAGAGGGTGTGTGTGCTTGTGAGAGATGGTTTGAGACTTGTTATGCAGACATAAGCATACCAACTTTTATGTATAGGCTATTTGTGAATGCTACATACAGGGTAGGAATGTGAGGTTGACTTCATTTTACAGGCCATTATTCATACGGTCTTCCAAACATTACTTGCTTTCTTCAGGGAGCCCACCTCGTTTTTTTTTCTCTCTCTCCGGGTTGTATCTATACGTGTTCCCGCCATTGACATCCATGATGTCATGGTAAACATGCCAGTTCTCGCCACACAAAATAACTTAGATAAGCTATATTTCTATGCTGTTAGGACACATTGATGAAAGTTCTTCAGTATCATATCCCTAAAACCAAGCAGATCCCAATGGACATTGTAGTTTGAATAGGTTTCATCCCTGTTCGGGATATCTTTGAAAACTTGGGCCCTAATGTACATGTTGTTGAGTGTACACTCTGATACCATAGTCTCTAGCCCACTCGTACAAAATTGGGGATCACATGTATTTTTATGCAATTAGCCTATAACTATATGGATTATTTTTTGGATAGAACTATCTTTTCAATAAATACTATACCAGTATATAGTTTTGTAGTAAATTTATAGAAAATTATATTGATAAGTTGGTTTATAGAGATATACTGTACTTTCATAGTTAGAAATAGGTGAAGTCCACAAATGTTTATGAATGGGCTAGAGACTAAGGTATCCGAGTGTACGTAAAAAACTCACTCATTGCGCTTCTCTTCACACACACATTCTCCACGCCTGTGATTCGCCTAACTTCTCTTGCATCCGTATACCGGTATGGGTACCGGGTAATAATAATAATAATAATAATAATAATAATAATAATAATATTTATTCTACCAGTATTCAATAGCATAACAGAATAATATATTGAAAAGGATGAGGCCAAACAGAGCTGAATCAATTATATATTCACTGGTATAATAAGCCGGACATGATAAATAATGCAATACTTCCTTTTTATTGCTCCAGGAAATAGGAAACATTAGTTAAAGGCATTTCTGGAGGGATTATAAAAGTTGACTATTAACCCGCTGAGTACCAGCTAAATATTTATAAATGTACCACCCAGGACCGGCTGATTCTGATTTTTTTTTTAATTCCAGAAACAATAGCGAATGAGTTAGGAATAAAGGAAAAACCACGAAAAACCGATCAAAAAGCTCAAAAAATGGTCCTACAGAGCCCCCGAAAACAGATTTTACAAGAGTAAAAAATTGAAGGCAATTACCCCAAAAAAACATGTTCTTGCGCGCTCACGCGCACGCGGTTGGACTTTGAGAGTTTTCAACCATCGGCATGAGTGCGTGGGATACTTACAGTTCGCATACAAATCTGAGCCCTCTAGGTGCCATAGGACCGGAGTAATTGGGACCGGACCGGCCAGGACGCAAACCATGCGTCACTGGGGTTTAGCGTTACATACATTGTGGACGCAAACCCTGCGTCGCTGGGGCTCGGTAGGTTAACCCATTGAGCATCAGCTGATTTATAATAAATGTACAACGTGGGACAAGCAGGTTGTAATTTTTTTGTTTCTGAAAACACATGGGATGGGTTAGTAATGAAGGAAAAACACAAAAAACGCTCACCTAGGTCATTTAGCGGTCCTGCGGGGCGGTCGTAAGTTGCAATTAACATGGGGAAATGGGTACCGTGGGCAAAATACTGCCCACACATGAATTCTCACCCCGGCGGCTGGGCTCCCCCCACCCCCCCGCATGACCCCCCCCCCCCCCCCCGTGCTCGTGCTCTCTCCCCCGCGTGTGCCCCCTCCCCCCCGCGTGTGCCCCCTCCCCCCCGCGTGTGCCCCCTCCCCCCCGCGTGTGCCCCCCTCCCCCCTGCGCGTGCCCCCTCCCCCCCCTGCGCGTGCCCCCTCCCCCCCCCTGCGCGTGCCCCCTCCCCCCCCCTGCGCGTGCCCCCTCCCCCCCCCTGCGCGTGCCCCCTCCCCCCCCCTGCGCGTGCCCCCTCCCCCCCCCTGCGCGTGCCCCCTCCCCCCCCCTGCGCCGTGCCCCCTCCCCCCCCCTGTGCATGCCCCCTCCCCCCCTGCGCGTGCCCCTCCCGCCCCCCTGCGCGTGCCCCTCCCGCCCCCCTGCGCGTGCCCCTCCCGCCCCCCTGCGCGTGCCCCTCCCCCCCCCTGCGCGTGCCCCTCCCCCCCCCCACTGCGCTTGCCCCTCCCGCCCCCTGCGCGTGCCCCTCCCGCCCCCCGCGCGCCCCTCCCCCCCCCCGCGCGTGCCCCTCCCCCCCCCCGCGTGCCCCTCCCCCCCCGCGCGTGCCCCTCCCCCCCCCGCGCGTGCCCCTCCCCCCCCCCGCGCATGCCCCTCCCCCCCCCAGCGCGTGCCCCTCCCCCCCCCCCGCGTGCCCCTCCCCCCCCCCCCTGCGCGTGCCCCTCCCCCCCCCCCTGCGCGTGCCCCTCCCCCCCCCCCCCCTGCGCGTGCCCCTCCCCCCCCCCTGCGCGTGCCCCTCCCCCCCCCCCCGCGCGTGCCCCTCCCCCCCCCCCCCCCCCCCCGCGCGTGCCCCCCGCCCCCCACCCCCCCCCGCGCGTGCCCCTCCCCCCCCCCCCGCGTGCCCCTCCCCCCCCCACCCCCCCCCCGCGTGCCCCCTCCCCCCCCCCCCGCGTGTGCCCCTCCCCCCCCCCCGCTGTGCCCCTCCCCCCCGCGTGTGCCCCTCCCCCCCGCGTGTGCCCCTCCCCCCCTGCGTGTGCCCCTCCCCCCCCCTGTGCGTGCCCCCCCCTCCCCTGTGCGTGCCCCCCCTTGTATGCCCACCCCCTCGTATGCCCCCCTCCCCCCTTCGTGCGTGCCCCTCCCCCCCCATGCGTGCCCCTCCCCCCCCCCCAGCGCGTGCCCCTCCCCTCCCCCCCAGGGTGCCCCTCCCCTCCCCCCCATGGTGCCCCTCTCCCCCCCCCCCCCCCGTGTGCCCCTCCCCTCCCCCCCCGCGCGTGCCACTCCCCCCCGCGCGTGCCCCTCCCCCCCCCCCCGCGCGTCCCCCTCCCCCCCCCCCCCGCGCGTGCCCCTCCCCCCCCCCCCCCCGCGCGTGCCCCTCCCCCCCCCCCCGCGCGTGGCCCTCCCCTCCCCCCTCCGCGCGTGGCCCTCCCCTCCCCCCCCGCGCGTGGCCCTCCCCCTCCCCCCCCGCGCGTGGCCCTCCCCTCCCCCCCCGCGCGTGGCCCTCCCCTCCCCCCCCGCGCGTGGCCCTCCCCTCCCCCCCCGCGCATGGCCCCTCCCCTCCGCGCGTGGCCCTCCCCTCCCCCCCCCCGCGCGTGGCCCTCCCCTCCCCCCCCCCCCCCCCCGCGCGTGGCCCTCCCCTCCCCCCCCCCCGCGTGTGGCCCTCCCCTCCACCCCCCGCGTGTGGCCCTCCCCTCCCCCCCCCCGCGTGTGGCCCTCCCCTCCACCCCCCGCGTGTGGGCCCTCCCCTCCACCCCCCGCGCGTGGCCCTCCCCCCCTCCCCCCCCTCCCCCCCCGCGCGTGGCCCTCCCCTCCCCCCCGCGCGTGGCCCTCCCCTCCCCCCCCGCGCGTGGCCCTCCCCTCCCCCCCCCCCCCCCCCCGCGCGTGGCCCTCCCCTCCCCGCGCATGCCCCTCCCCTCCCCTCCCCGCGCGTGCCCCTCCCCTCCCCGCGTGTGCCCCTCCCCGCGTGTGCCCCTCCCCGCGCGTGCCCCTCCCCCCCCCCCTGAGGGTGCCCCTCCCCCCCCCCTGAGGGTGCCCCTCCCCCCCCCCCTGAGGGTGCCCCTCCCCCCCCCCTGAGGTGCCCCTCCCCCCCCCCCCTGAGGGTGCCCTCCCCCCCCCCCTGAGGGTGCCCCTCCCCCCCCCCCCTGAGGGTGGCCCCTCCCCCCCCCCCGCAGGGTGCCCCTCCCCCCCCCCCCCCCCCTGAGGGTGCCCCTCCCCCCCCCCCCTGAGGGTGCCCCTCCCCCCCCCCCTGAGGGTGCCCCCCTCCCCCCCCTGAGGGTGCCCCCCCCCCCCGAGGGTGCCCCTCTTCCCCCCCCCCCTGAGGGTGCCCCTCCCCCCCCCCCCTGAGGGTGCCCCTCCCCCCCCCCCCCCCTGAGGTGCCCCTCCCCTCCCCCCCCCCTGAGGGTGCCCCTCCCCCCCCTGAGGGTTGCCCCCCCCCCCCCGAGGGTGCCCCTCCCCCGAGGGTGCCCCTCCCCCCGAGGGTGCCCCTCCCCCCGAGGGTGCCCCTCCCCCCCCCGAGGGTGCCCCCCCCCCCCCCCCCCGTGTGTGCCCCTCCTCCCCCTCTGTGGAGGGGGGGAGGTCGATGAAAATGGAGAATACACCAAAGAACGAAGTACAAATGAGTAATGCCCTCAATACCTTCTTTGCATCAGTTTTTTACAACAGAAGACCTCAGTGATATCCCTACACCATCGCCGATTCAGATTGATAATTCAGATGTTCTAAGCAATATCACCGTTACAGAGAGAGAAGTATTGAGTTTGTTTAGATAAACTCAAGGTAAATAAAACGCCTGGACCTGATACAAAATCTCGCCTAGAGTTCTAAAGGAAGCTAAGGATGAGCTCTCCAAACCACTGACATTACTATTCAATAAATCCTTGCAGTCTGGAACTATGCCCGATCAGTGGAAACTAGCCAACGTAACACCGATATTCAAAAAAGGCAGCAAATCCCTACCCTGTAACTATCGTCCAATTAGCTTAACCTCAGTGGTATGTAAAATGCTAGAAACGGTCATACGAGACAGACTCGTAAATCACTTAAAGGAAAATAACATACTTAACACCTTACGAGCGGCCTATGCGGTTTATTTATGTGTACCGCACAGCGGGGTGTTTTTAGCCAAAATAGGGCTGTTTACGTGATCATTTTCATGCCTAAATAAGACCCAGAAATGTAAAACAAGTACCTATCCCTGAAAGGGCATAAACAGAGCTTTCGAATGACACCATAACGATCCTTGTATGATGGATAGTTTTCTTGCAATAACCGTGCAACGCGAGTGCAAAAAGCAGGTAATTCGGTACTTTCAGTACATAATTGAGTATGTAGCGAGTGAGAGAGGGAGGAGGGAGCTGAGATTTGTGTCAGTAGGTTCGCCGCGGTGGTCTGGAGCAGTCATACGCTCGCTAGTCTCCTGCCACCACTTGTCTCTCTCTCTCAGCCACATTACGTGCTGAAATTGCCACTCGAGTTATGTCGAGCGCCGCCACATAGTCCAGCTTTATTTAACTCGACTTATGTTGCTCGCCGCTAAATAAGGGATAAAGATACTCAACACGGCTTTCGTAAAAAACGTTCCTGTTTAACAAACCTCTTAGACTTCTTCCACGATATCCTCAACCTCTACGATGAGAGTAAAGCTGTAGATATTATATACCTTGATTTTCAAAAGGCCTTTGACAAAGTTCCCCACAAACGTTTACTGCTAAAACTAAAAGCGCATGGAATACAAGACGGTGTGTTGAAATGGTAGAAAATTGGCTCAGCGACAGAAAGCAAAGAGTAGTCATAAACGGTAAGGCATCTAAATGGACCAATGTAAGTAGCGGGGTACCCCATGTATCGGTACTAGGACCAATTCTCTTTCTAATTTACATCAACGACATAGATGAGGTCTCACCTGTACAATCTCAAAATTTGCTGACTATACAAAAATTGCAAATAGCGTACTCCTCAAAAGAACAAGTTGACGATATGCAACACAATCTAGATAAATTGTCATGTTAGGCCCAAATTTGGCAAATGCGGATAAATGTAAAGTACTACATATCGGATACCTAAATGAGAAAGCAAACTATTCGATGAATGGCACTCAGCTTAAGAATGTAAACAGAGAAACCGATCTGGGAGTAACAATATCGAGTAACCTAAAACCGAGTCAACAATGTTCAGAAGTTGTTAGAAGGCAAACAAAATAATTGGCTTTATAGGCAGGTCATTTGAGCATAAATCCAAAGAAGTTATCCTAACCCTTTACAATTCCTTAGTCCGCCCTCTTCTGGAATACTGCGTTTATCCTGGTGCCCTTATTACCAAAAAGATATAAACAAGCTAGAACGAGTTCAACGTAGAGTTACCAAAATGATACCTAGCCTAAAGAACAAACCATACGAAGAGCGTCTTAGAGAATTAAATCTATTTCCTTTAACCCAGCGCAGATTAAGAGGTGACTTAATTCAAGTGTTCAAAATCATCAAAGGCATCGACAATATTAACTGTAGTAAGTACTTCACTATCGACCAAACTAATTACACGCGGGGAAACGGTTGCAAAATTATTGGTAAATCTTTTAACTCACACGAATCTAAGAATTTCTTCTTCAAACGAGTTGTCAACTTGTGGAATGGGCTTCCCCGAAACGTTATAGACTGCATCACCGTTGATTCATTTAAACTCCGCCTAGACAAATATCTCGCATCAAACCCGCGACTGACTGCGTTTGTAAATGAATAACTTTATTTTTATCCCCCCCTCAGTTACTAACCCATCTGTCCCCTACTAACTACCTAATCCTGCCACATTAGTTCCAGGGCAGTAATTCCCTTTCCAATGTTCCCTTACCCACTCTAAACCACTGTTTGGACACTTGATCCTCAGTGTTTTGGAGGACAAGCAACCTAGAATGGTCACTAGATCTGTTGTTGCTTGATTTTCTTTGTACTCCTTTGTACTCCTTTGTGTGTGCCCCTCCCCCCCCCTGTGTGTGCCCCCCCCCCCCCCGTGTGTGCCCCCCGTGCATGTCCCCCCCCCCCCACCCCAGTGCGTGTCCCCCCCCACGCCCGTGCGTTTCCCCCCCCTCCTCCCCGTGCGTGTCCCTCCCCCCCCCGCGCTCGTCCTCCCCCCCTGCACGTGCCCCCTCCCACCGCGCGCGCCACCCCTTCCCCCACCCCCCCCCTTCAGGAAGCGAGGGAGTGTAGTGGAGGTGTTGGTATGCAGTGGGAGGAATGGGGCATGGAATGTTGCAAATGCCTTGTGCAATCCTGTATTCATTTTACCCCCCTCTGACTTCAGGGGGTTTTACTAGGCTGAATAATTATGGGTGGTGGTTGAATTATAATGCAGTTCCAGTCCTCCATATATACTGTATAAGTGTATATATATATATATATATATATATATATCTTAGTGTCCTATGAAGAAAGTACACTCGGATGTCATAGTTTCTAGCCCACTCATAAATATTCGTGGACTTCACTTATTTCTATTGGAGGTATATCTCTGGAAACGAATTTATGAATATAATGTTCTGTACGGTATAATATCATCTACACAACTATGAATAGAAGTTTGTGAAGACATACGGACCAAAGGGAAATGTAAACAATTGCTAGCCAATTTGAGAGGTACGGTACGGATGCATGTGAACTACCAGTACCACCTTATGAGGTCAATACTAACATAAATCGTGCATCGTTTGTCGCCAGTATATGGGCAATAACAGATCAAACTCACATAGGCCTAAAGCAGCATCCCATTTAAGACAATAGCCGGCAGTTAGTTGATGACCATCACAAACCTGTTTGGTTCGAAAGGGAGCAAGTCCCTGCAGGTCTTATCGCCGAAGAAGATATATTAGAGACAATAGACAAAGAAGTGGAAGATATATTAGAGACAATAGACAAAGAAGTGGAAGATAACCTGGAAATTTCATCCTCAGATGAAGATGACAGTTCGGATGAGGATGACTAGAATCATGCAACAGATATTGTTAACCAGGCGGAAATGATATCATTATAATTACTGGTACACATAATACATTTACTTATACTAATACTTGTGAACTCACATTGTAGACATAAGTCACGCAATAATAGAACTTGTATCTATATGTATGACTCATCAGCAGTTTTAACGGTTTATATTGTGGATTGTAAGATACTGACATACCGGTAGTGGTACTATCAATATACCGGTAGTGGTACTATCAATATACCGGTAGTGGTACATCATACCGTAGTGTACTCTATACCGGTAGTGGTACTATCAATATACCGGTAGTGGTACTATCAATATACCGGTAGTGGTACTATCAATATACCGGTAGTGGTACTATCAATATACCGTTAGTGGTACTATCAATATACCGGTAGTGGTACTATCAATATACCGGTAGTGGTACTATCAATATACCGGTAGTGGTACTATCAATATACCGGTAGTGGTACTATCAATATACCGGTAATGGGTACTATCAATGACCGTAGTGGTACTAGCATCAAGAATACCGGTAGTGGTACTATCAATATACCGGTAGTGGTACTATCAATATACCGGTAGTGGTACTATCAATATAGCAAGATATGGATATGGATGCCGAAAGTAGGAGTGGATCGTGTTTATTATATATAATTGCATTGCAAAAAGTTTGTTTTTTGTAGAGCATGACCTCTAGCATAAGATTGTTGAGGTCCTGTAACCACAAATTCATTCAAGAATTAATTTATGAATACATTCATTCATCCACCAAGTTTC
>CM064480.1:1500249-1502749 GCA_032716605.1 Paralithodes platypus
GAGAGATTTACATAGATTTAACATAGATACACTGGCCACACAGATCTTAACGATCCCTACGAGTGACCAGGACTTAATCCTAATTAGAGATAAGCAACCCTAAGAGCAGAAAGTGGAAGGAAAGGATAGCAAAGATGGAAGGCTCTCTCCCCCACCCTCCGCTCCCTCCGGCAATATGGCCCGTACATGAAAAATAGTGAGAAGTGAATAACCTCGCAGGGCTTGGGAAATCGCCTGAAGGAATTTATAGTATAGTTAGAAATGGAAAGGAAAAGGCATTGCACACCTTCAACTTTTTTTTTTTTTTTTTTTCCCCTCTCCAACTGAAAAAACGTTTGTTCATTTCCGCCAGGTTCTCTTATACAGTAGAATCAGCTTCTACTGCAGACCAACTTTTCTGTGATATGTGTCTAACCTTTTTTTAATTGGGGGGGGGGGTAATATCGAGTCACTGTCAAATAACTTCATTAGGGAGCTTATTCCACTTCATTAATAATACTGTGGGGGAAGAAATTTTTAGTTGATGGGCTAAACTCATTACGCCTTTCCTGCCTGTTAGTTGTTAATTAGTTGTTTCCTCTTGTGGAACCTTCCTTTGGCTATCTTAAATTAGATCTAAATTGAAAGAAATTACGCTTACTAAAGCCTTTTATGTAATCTTAAAACAGCTCTATCAGCTGTCGCCCGTTATTCCTCCGTTTCTGTAAGGCGAAACACAGGTCGAGTTCCTCTTAATCTCTCATTGTAAGTCTTATTTCTAAGGGAAATGTGATTAACTTTGTTGCTCTACGCTGAACGGATTCTAGTTTCTCTATGTCTTTTTTTTAGAGAGAGAGAGAGAGAGAGAGAGAGAGAGAGAGAGAGAGAGAGAAGGAATTAGCTGGGAGGGGCCGGGGGTAACGTATCTGGGGAATCCTACTGAGAGAGAGAGAGAGAGAGAGAGAAGGAATTAGCTGGGAGGGGCCGGGGGTAACGTATCTGGGGAATCCTACTGAGAGAGAGAGAGAGAGAGAGAGAGAGAGAGAGAGAGAGAGAGAGAGAGAGAGAGAAGGAGAGCTGTAAGGCGTATCTAACGGTAGTGAAGAGGAGAGAGAGAGAGAGAGAGAGAGAGAGAGAGAGAGAGAGAGACCATAAGCATAGGTAATAGTTGACTACATACACTATATATATATATGTCATGCGACGTTATAATTACGTCTTAAAACAGTTGGCTGAATGGGGCCGAATAGATACAAGCAAGGGAAAAAGAGAAAAGTAGAGAAAGATAAAACAAGACGGTGGCCCCCTTAATCAAAATTTGGTGGTTGACAGCATCAGAAGCGCTGGTAAAATCCAGTCATACTCCTAATACCTTATTCTTTCCCGCATCAACTTCCCTGGAGATTTATCAACTAATGTAATTAATGCAAGATCTGCGCCGCGTCTCTCATGAACTCGTCGATCTGGTACATATATAAAGTGTGCTCTCTCTCTCTCTCTCTCTCTCTCTCTCTCTCTCTCCCTCCCCAGATTTTCTTTATTATCCCTCCCCCTTCTCCTATATACCCAATCTCCCCTCCCCCTCTCCCACCTTGCCCGCCCCCTTTCCCCCTCCCCTCCCCTCCCCCCCCCCCCCTCCCAGTACAGCCAGGCCACCCCACACACTAATTAATGTAGGATTGTTAAGTCCTAATTCCAGTTATCCTAATCGCTGCACTTCTCCCAACCACCACCACCACCACCACCACCACCACCTGAGACGTTTATCTAAGACGGGGGTGACCTATCTCGATACTAATGGGACTATTTAGGACAGGTTAGGTACGAACGAATAGACGCTTAACCCCTTCAACACGACGATACCTGTTTTACTTCGATTCTGGATTAAGGGGAGACTGACCGTTTGTTTGGTCTAATAATTAATTTATTCATATATTTTCTTAGTTCCTCACTAGACCTCCATTAAGCTTAGAAAAACACTCCCTAGGACCCTCTTCAAGATAAATTTGTACATTTTTCGGTAGAAAAATGTCCCGGCCGAAGGCCGGTTCCTCTTAAAATTGCAGGCTCGCTATCGCTCGCCAGGAAAAAATCGACACCTAAATGGCACGAAAGGTCTTAAGATTGACAACAAAATGGGTCGAAAGGCGTTAAAATCGCCAAACTAATGGGCCGAACGTCTTATAATCTCAAAACTAGTGGGGCTAAACATTAGGGAGAAGGAGGGTCCAGAAAAGCGGTCTGCCTCCCCTTAAGCTAGACGAGTTAATAATGCAGTTAAAGAAAGACCTATATTATGAAATAGAGTGTATTAGAATTGTATGTCGTCCTTTGAGTCCTTTGAGTCCTTTGAGTCCTTTGAGTCCTTGGAGTCCTTGGAGTCCTTTGAGTCCTTCGAGTCCTTGGAGTCCTTTGAGTCCTTGGAGTCCTTGGAGTCCTTGGAGTCCTTGGAGTCCTTGGAGTCTAATATGTATTATCATGTGGGTTTTTTTACCACCAACCCACTTCACTTCTAAACTCA
>CM064480.1:1507749-1542749 GCA_032716605.1 Paralithodes platypus
CCTCTCCTCCTCCTTTTCCTCCTTCTCCTCCACCTCCTCCTTCCCCTCCTCCTCCTACCCCCCTCTGCTCTGCCCTCCGATGATAGTTTATTTGCCAATTTAATTTTTATCGACCACCCAAAAAATCTGCGGGGAAAAATTATGGCGATGCTTAGACGCGAACCAGACAATTACTGAATGTTGGGGGGGGGGGGGGGCAGGGGCGGGAGGAAGGTACAAGCATGACAGGAAGGGGTGGAGGGGAGGTGGAAGCATGACCAGGGGGGGGGGGGGGTTTGGAGGGGAGGTGGAAGCATGACCAGGGGTGGGGAGGGTGGAGGGGAGATGGAAGCATGAACCAGGGGGTGGGGGGGGGGGGGGGGGGGGGGGTGGAGGGGAGGTGGAAGCATGACCAGGGGTTGGAGGGTGGAGGGGAGGTGGAAGCATGACGGCAGTACTGTGTAATATTAGAGGATGCTGATATAAAATATTGAACAAAATACTGGTAAAAATGCTGAAAAATGCAAATATATAAATGCTAAAAAACACAGATAAAAATTCTGTAAACGGTAAGAAAGTGCTGAAAATAATGCTGACAAAATGCCGAACGAAAAGCTGAAAAACGGCAAAATATCCTGTTAATATGCTGAACAAAATGCTAAAATATGGTAAAATTTCCCGATAAAAATGCTGAAAATGGCAAATTATCCCTTTAAAAATGTTGCAAAATGATAAACTATCCTGATCAAAATTGTGATAAATGCTAATAAATATCCTGAAAAAATGCTGATAAAATGTTGAAAAATACTGATAAAAAGCTGGATTTTTTTTTTATAAAATGTTGAAAAATGCTGAAAAAATACTAATAAAATGCTGAAGAATGCTGAACAAAATGCTGATAAAATAAAATGCTGAAAATCCCAGTATTGTGACGCCGCCTATAATCCCCCACAGACACATTCACGTGAAAAAATCAATCCCGGGCGTCAATTTCATTAAAAAGTTTCCCTCATAAAGCAACCTACGCCTTAATTAATTACTTCTGGCCCCGGTATTAAAAGGGTTATCATACGCACACCACGCGTATACGGAGCGCGGTGTACACGACGCGTATGTACACTCACACGCGTGTACAGTTGCCCGCGTAAGAGAGAAAAGGAGAGAAAGATACAAAAAGCCGGTGACCCCCCTTAAGTTCGTGTACGTCTCTGTGTGTACATAGAGGTGTGTACGTATGGGCGCGCGTGTGTGTGTACGTATGGGCGTGTGTGTGTGTGTGGTCATTATTGGTTACGAGAAGGTGCAGCAATTAGTGGAGTGTGTGCGTGCCTTTGTGTGTGTATGCGTGTGTGTGTGCCTTTGTGTGTGTAGGTGTGTGCCTGTGTGTGTGTAATTAGGTGTGTGCCTATGTGTATAATAAAATAATAGTAATAATAACAACAATAACAATAATTATAATAATAATAATAAAAATAATAATAATAAATTTGTATTTTTTTCGGTAGAAATATGTCCCGGCGGTTCCTCATAGAATTACAGGCTCGCTATCGCTCGCCAGTAACATCGATACCTAAATGACACGAAAAGTCATAACATTGACAACGAAATGGGGCAAAATATCTTAAAATTGCTAAAATAATGGGGCGAACGTCTTAAAAATCCAGAATCTAATGAGGCTAAGCATGAGGAGGGCCAGAAAATCCAACCATGGCCCCCTTAACCCCTTCACCACCATTACGTAATCCAACCATGGCCACCTTAACCCCTTCACCACCATTACGTAATCCAACCATGGCCCCCTTCACCACCATTACGTAATCCAACCATGGCCCCCTTCACCACCATTACGTAATCCAACCATGGCCCCCTTCACCACCATTACGTAATCCAACCATGGCCCCCTTCACCACCATTACGTAATCCAACCATGGCCCCCTTCACCACCATTACGTAATCCAACCATGGCCACCTTAACCCCTTCACCACCATTACGTACCGCCGTGACTCAATGGGTAAATACGCTCACTATAATAATAACACAGGTCCATCTTAAGGGGAACCAGACCGTTTGTTTGGTCATTGATTCCTTTAGTTTTTAGTTTCCTCACTAGACCTCCATGAAGCTTAAAACAAAAACCCTAGACCCCCCTTCAAGATAAATTTGTACTTTTTTCGATAGAAAAATGTACCGGCCGAAGGCCGGTTCCTCTTAAAATTTCAGGCTCGCTATCGCTCGCCAGGAAAAAATCGACAACTAAATGGCACGAAAGGCCATAACATTGACAAATTAATGGGGCGAAAGGTGTTAAAATCGCCAACCTAATGGGCAGAACGTCTTAAAGTCTCAAAAGTAATGGGGCTAAACATGAGGGATAAAGTGGTCCAGAAACTCGGCCCATCTCCCCTTAAACTGCCTAATATCATTCAATAACAACCAGAACCAAAGGTAAGAAGGCGTCATGGTGCTAAAGGAGTTGTTAGCATACTGTGGTCCATCTTACGGGGAGGTATTTAGTTTGTTCCCTAGACCTCCAGCAAGCTTAAAATTACACCCCCTTGAGTCCCTTTCAAGATTAATTTGTACATTTTTCGGTAGAAAAATGTCCCGGCCAAAGGCCGTTTCCTCTTAAGTTACAGGCTCGCTATCGCTCGCCAGGATAAAATAGACACCTGAATGTCACGAGAGGTCTTAAAATGGGGTGAAAGTTCTTAAAATCGCCAAACTAATGGGGCAAACATCTTAAAATCTCAAAAGCAACGGGGCTAGACATGAGAGAGAAAGGGGTCAAGAAAAAAGTCCCTCAAGTGGAGATCTCCCCTTAAACTGAAGAAAATCGTCTAATATGTCTCTTGATAGCGTAATGCATCCTAGGTTGGAGTCCTTGGAGCGCCACATGTATTTGTTGATTTCATTAAGGGGAGGTATTTAGTTTGTTCCCTAGACCTCCATCAAGCTTAACATTACACCCCCTTGAGTCCCTTTCAAGATATATCTGTACATTTTTCGGTAGAAAAATGTCCCGGCCCAAGGCCGGTTCCTCTTAAATTACAGGCTCGCTATCGCTCGCCAGGATAAAATTGACACCTGAATGGCACGAAAGGTCTTAATATGGGGTGAAAGTTCTTAAAATCGCTAAACTAATGGGACAAACGTTTCATAATATCAAAAGCAATGGGGCTAAACATGAGGGAGAAAGGGGTCAAGAAAAAAATCCCTTAAGTGGAGATCTCCCATTAATTGAGTTTAGAAGTGAAGTTGGTTGGTGATAAAAATATAGTTACCCACAGAAGGGGTTAATATCGATGTTTACGGCTCCAACTTCCTTATAGTTACCCACAGAAGGGGTTAATATCGATGTTTACGGCTCCAACTTCCTTATAGTTACCCACAGAAGGGGTTAATATCGATGTTTACGGCTCCAACTTCCTTATAGTTACCCACAGAAGGGGTTAATATCGATGTTTACGGCTCCAACTTCCTTATAGTTACCCACAGAAGGGGTTAATATCGATGTTTACGGCTCCAACTTCCTTATAGTTACCCACAGAAGGGGTTAATATCGATGGGTACCGGTCCAACTTCCTTATAGTTACCCACAGAAGGGGTTAATATCGATGTTTACGGCTCCAACTTCCTTATAGTTACCCACAGAAGGGGTTAATATCGATGTTTACGGCTCCAACTTCCTTATAGTTACCCACAGAAGGGGTTAATATCGATGTTTACGGCTCCAACTTCCTTATAGTTACCCACAGAGGGGGTTAATATCGATGTTTACGGCTCCAACTTCCTTATAGTTACCCACAGAGGGGGTTAAATCGATGTTTACGGCTCCAACTTCCTTATAGTTACCCACAGAAGGGGTTAATATCGATGTTTACGGCTCCAACTTCCTTATAGTTACCCACAGAAGGGGGTTAATATCGATGTTTACGGCTCCAACTTCCTTATAGTTACCCACAGAAGGGGTTAATATCGATGTTTACGGCTCCAACTTCCTTATAGTTACCCACAGAAGGGGTTAATATCGATGTTTACGGCTCCAACTTCCTTATAGTTACCCACAGAAGGGGTTAATATCGATGTTTACGGCTCCAACTTCCTTATAGTTACCCACAGAAGGGGTTAATATCGATGTTTACGGCTCCAACTTCCTTATAGTTACGCACAGAAGGGGTTAATATCGATGTTTACGGCTCCAACTTCCTTATAGTTACCCACAGAAGGGTTAATATCGATGTTTACGGCTCCAACTTCCTTATAGTTACCCACAGAAGGGGTTAATATCGATGTTTACGGCTCCAACTTCCTTATAGTTACCCACAGAAGGGGTTAATATCGATGTTTACGGCTCCAACTTCCTTATAGTTACCCACAGAAGGGGTTAATATCGATGTTTACGGCTCCAGCTTCCTTATAGTTACGCACAGAAGGGGTTAATATCGATGTTTACGGCTCCAACTTCCTTATAGTTACCCACAGAAGGGGTTAATATCGATGTTTACGGCTCCAACTTCCTTATAGTTACGCACAGAAGTGGTTAATATCGATGTTTACGGCTCCAACTTCCTTATAGTTACGCACAGAAGGGGTTAATATCGATGTTTACGGCTCCAACTTCCTTATAGTTACGCACAGAAGGGGTTAATATCGATGTTTACGGCTCCAACTTCCTTATAGTTACCCACAGAAGGGGTTAATATCGATGTTTACGGCTCCAACTTCCTTATAGTTACCCACAGAAGGGGTTAATATCGATGTTTACGGCTCCAACTTCCTTATAGTTACGCACAGAAGGGGTTAATATCGATGTTTACGGCTCCAACTTCCTTATAGTTACGCACAGAAGGGGTTAATATCTATGTTTTACGGCTCCAACTTCCTTATAGTTACCCACAGAAGGGGTTAATATCGATGTTTACGGCTCCAACTTCCTTATAGTTACCCACAGAAGGGGTTAATATCGATGTTTACGGCTCCAACTTCCTTATAGTTATGCACAGAAGGGGTTAATATCGATGTTTACGGCTCCAACTTCCTTATAGTTACCCACAGAAGGGGTTAATATCGATGTTTACGGCTCCAACTTCCTTATAGTTACCCACAGAAGGGGTTAATATCGATGTTTTACGGCTCCAACTTCCTTATAGTTACCCACAGAAGGGGTTAATATCGATGTTTACGGCTCCAACTTCCTTATAGTTACCCACAGAAGGGGTTAATATCGATGTTTACGGCTCCAACTTCCTTATAGTTACGCACAGAAGGGGTTAATATCGATGTTTACGGCTCCAACTTCCTTATAGTTACCCACAGAAGGGGTTAATATCGATGTTTACGGCTCCAACTTCCTTATAGTTACGCACAGAAGGGGTTAATATCGATGTTTACGGCTCCAACTTCCTTATAGTTACCTACAGAAGGGGTTAATATCGATGTTTACGGCTCCAACTTCCTTATAGTTACCCACAGAAGGGGTTAATATCGATGTTTACGGCTCCAACTTCCTTATAGTTACCCACAGAAGGGGTTAATATCGATGTTTACGGCTCCAACTTCCTTATAGTTACCCACAGAAGGGGTTAATATCGATGTTTACGGCTCCAACTTCCTTATAGTTACCCACAGAAGGGGTTAATATCGATGTTTACGGCTCCAACTTCCTTATAGTTACCCACAGAAGGGGTTAATATCGATGTTTACGGCTCCAACTTCCTTATAGTTACCCACAGAAGGGGTTAATATCGATGTTTACGGCTCCAACTTCCTTATAGTTACCCACAGAAGGGGTTAATATCGATGTTTACGGCTCCAACTTCCTTATAGTTACCCACAGAAGGGGTTAATATCGATGTTTACGGCTCCCAACTTCCTTATAGTTACCCACAGAAGGGGTTAATATCGATGTTTACGGCTCCAACTTCCTTATAGTTACCCACAGAAGGGGTTAATATCGATGTTTACGGCTCCAACTTCCTTATAGTTACGCACAGAAGGGGTTAATATCGATGTTTACGGCTCCAACTTCCTTATAGTTACCCACAGAAGGGGTTAATATCGATGTTTACGGCTCCAACTTCCTTATAGTTACGCACAGAAGGGGTTAATATCGATGTTTACGGCTCCAACTTCCTTATAGTTACCCACAGAAGGGGTTAATATCGATGTTTACGGCTCCAACTTCCTTATAGTTACCCACAGAAGGGGTTAATATCGATGTTTACGGCTCCAACTTCCTTATAGTTACCCACAGAAGGGGTTAATATCGATGTTTACGGCTCCAACTTCCTTATAGTTACCCACAGAAGGGGTTAATATCGATGTTTACGGCTCCAACTTCCTTATAGTTACCCACAGAAGGGGTTAATATCGATGTTTACGGCTCCAACTTCCTTATAGTTACGCACAGAAGGGGTTAATATCGATGTTTACGGCTCCAACTTCCTTATAGTTACCCACAGAAGGGGTTAATATCGATGTTTACGGCTCCAACTTCCTTATAGTTACCCACAGAAGGGGTTAATATCGATGTTTACGGCTCCAACTTCCTTATAGTTACGCACAGAAGGGGTTAATATCGATGTTTACGGCTCCAACTTCCTTATAGTTACCCACAGAAGGGGTTAATATCGATGTTTACGGCTCCAACTTCCTTATAGTTACCCACAGAAGGGGTTAATATCGATGTTTACGGCTCCAACTTCCTTATAGTTACCCACAGAAGGGGTTAATATCGATGTTTACGGCTCCAACTTCCTTATAGTTACCCACAGAAGGGGTTAATATCGATGTTTACGGCTCCAACTTCCTTATAGTTACCCACAGAAGGGGTTAATATCGATGTTTACGGCTCCAACTTCCTTATAGTTACGCACAGAAGTGGTTAATATCGATGTTTACGGCTCCAACTTCCTTATAGTTACCCACAGAAGGGGTTAATATCGATGTTTACGGCTCCAACTTCCTTATAGTTACCCACAGAAGGGGTTAATATCGATGTTTACGGCTCCAACTTCCTTATAGTTACCCACAGAAGGGTTAATATCGATGTTTACGGCTCCAACTTCCTTATAGTTACCCACAGAAGGGGTTAATATCGATGTTTACGGCTCCAACTTCCTTATAGTTACCCACAGAAGGGGTTAATATCGATGTTTACGGCTCCAACTTCCTTATAATAGCCCGGAAGTAGTCAATAGACGTGACACTATCTTGAACTAGTTGACAAGGAGGAGATAGTAGGGGTGAAATGTCTGAAGTTGGGGCTGGGGTGAGAGGTGCTGGAGGGGGAGATAATGTTTGCTGATTAACTGACTGACTGACTGACTGACTGACTGACTGACTGACTGACTGACTGACTGACTGACTGACTGACTGACTAACTGACTGACTGACTGACTGACTGACTGACTGACTGACTGACTGACTGGCTGACTGACTGACTGACTGACTGACTGACTGACTGACTGACTGACTGACTGACTGACTGACTGACTACATGGTTAAGGGGGAGGTAGTCGCTTTTTCTGGACCCCCTTCTCCCTCATGTTTAGCATATTTGGTTTGAGATTTTAAGACGTTCATTCCGTTAGTTTGGCCAATATGAGACCTTTCGACTCATTTCTTAGTCAATATTAAGACCTTTCGTCCCATTTAGGTGTCGATCTTTTCCTGGCGAGCGATAGCGAGCCTGTACTTATAGAAGGAATCGGCCTTCGGCCGGGACATTTTTCTACCGAAAAATGTAAACATTTATCTTGAAGGGAGGTCTAGGGAGTGTTTTTTGTTAAGGGGAGGTATTTAGTGTGTTCCCTAGACCTCCATCAAGCTTAAAATTACACCCCCTTGAGTCCCTTTCAAGATATATTTGTACATTTTTCGGTAGAAAAATTTCCCGGCCGAAGGCCGGTTCCTCTTAAATTACAGGCTCGCTATCGCTCGCCAGGATCAAATTGACACCTGAATGGCACGAAAGGTCTTAATATAGGGTGAAAGTTCTTAAAATCGCTAAACTAATGGGGCAAACGTTTTATAATATCAAAAGCAATGGGGCTAAACATGAGGGAGAAAGGGGTCAAGAAAAAAATCCCTTAAGTGGAGATCTCCCCTTAAGCTTGATGGAGGTCTAGCGAGGACACTTAAAAATATATGAATCAATAAATAAATAAAACCAAAAACTAACCAGCAACCCCCCCCCCCCTCCCCCCCTTAACTGACTGACTGCCTGACATAAAGGCTAACTAACTGGCTGACTACCTGACTATATAAATGACTGAACTAGAGATTGATTGATTGAAGGCTAACTAACTGGTTGACTACCTGACTATATAAATGACTGAACTAGGGATTGATTGATTGAAGGCTAACTATCTGGCTGACTACCTGACTATATAAATGACTGAACTAGGGATTGATTGATTGAAGGCTAACTAACTGGCTGACTACCTGACTATATAAATGACTGAACTAGGGATTGATTGACTGAAGGCTAACTAACTGGCTGACTACCTGACTATATAAATGACTGAACTAGGGATTGATTGATTGACTGAAGGCTAACTAACTGGCTGACTACCTGACTATATAAATGACTGAACTAGAGATTGCTTGACTGAAGGCTAACTAACTGGCTGACTACCTGACTATATAAATGACTGAACTAGGGATTGATTGATTGACTGAAGGCTAACTAACTGGCTGACTATATAAATGACTGAACTAGGGATTGATTGATTGACTGAAGGCTAACTAACTGGCTGACTACCTGACTATATAAATGACTGAACTAGGGATTGATTGATTGACTGATTAGGTAAAGAGGAAGGTATAGTAGGGGTGAATTTCTAAACTTGGTGGAGGTGTTAGCGACGAGGTTTTAATACTGTGGAATGATAGATACTGCTTGGAGAGAGAGAGAGAGAGTGAAAGACAGAGAGTGAAAGAAAGGAAAGAAAGAACAAATTAATACAAAGAGAGAGAGAGAGAGTAATAGAAAGAACATGAAAGAAGGGAAGGAAAGACAAAATAAATACAAAGAGAGAGAGAGAGAGAGAGAGGTCAGAGCAAATTATATGATCGGTGATAATAAACCGGCAAGAAGTTTGAGAGAGAGAGAGAGAGAGAGCGAGAGAGCGCAAATTATATGAGCGGTGATAATAAACCTGGAAGTAGTTTGACCTTATGTAAAAGTTTCCCCGATATCGCTCTTAATTTACAGAAGTTGCAATCTCTCTCTCTCTCTCTCTTTGTATTTATTTTGTTTTCTTTCCTTCCTGCCTTCCTTCCTTCCTTCCTTCCTTCCTTCCTTCCTTCCTTCCTTCCTTCCTTCCTTCCTTCCCTCTCTTTCTTTTTTTTATTTCTTGTTTATTTCATTCTCTCTCTCTCTCTCTTTCTTTATTATTTTGTCTCTCCTTCCTTCTTTACTCTCTTCTCATTAATTCTTTATCATAATTTCATAACAATTAATAATAATGTTGTGTCAAATCTTCAATGCGTTATTTACAGTCATTTTGATAAGTTATTTTGTCTTTATATTGTCTGGATCCTGTTTTGGTTTGTTGTTTTTCAAATTGTACATTTTAATATATATATATATATATATATATATATATATATATATATATATATATATATATATTATGTGTAAGTATCATTTCCTGTTACATATACTGTCTATTACTCTCATTCATTTTACATTAGACTCCAAATAATAAAGTTCGCTAATGGGTTTAAGGGGAGGTATTTAGTTTGTTCCCTACGTTTTCATCAAGCTTAAAATTACACCCCTAGACCCCCTTTCAAGATAAATTTGTACATTTTTCGGTAGAAAAATTTCCCGGCCGGAGGCCGGTTGCTCTTAAATTACAGGCTCGCTATCGCTCGCCAGGAAAAAATTGACACCTTAATGGCACGAAAGGTCTTAAAATTGACAGAAATGGGGCAAAATGTCTTAAAATGTCAAAAATACTAGTGCGAACGTCTTAAAATCTCTAAAGCAATGGGGCTAAACATGAGGGAGAAAGAGGTTCAAAAAAAATCCTCCAGGTGGAAATCTCCCCTTAGAAGGACCAGTAACGAAGATGAGATTACCGAAGTACTTTGACTATAGTAATTGGTTTAGGAAAGTTAGTAGTTCAGTATTGTTGTCGGGGTTAATTATACTCTTAAGGGGAGGTTTTTAGTTGATTCCCTAGACTTCCATCAAGCTTAAAATTACTCCCCCTAGACCCCCTTTCAAGATAAATTTGTACATTTTTCGGTAGAAAAATTTCCCGGCTGAAAGCCGGTTCCTCTTATATTACAGGCTCGCTATCGCTCGCCAGGATAAAATCGGCACATACATGGCACGAAAGGTCTTAACATTGACAGAAATGGGTCGAAAGGTCTTAAAATCGTCAAAATAATGGGGCGAACGTCTTAAAATTAGAAAAGCAATGGGGCTAAACATGAGGGAGAAAGGAGTCAAGAACAAAATCTCTCAAGTGGAAATCTCCCTTTAAGTTTGGCAAGTTTTTTTCAGAAGGAGAGGAAACTTCTACGCTAACTTAATTAAGGGGACATGGGCAGTTTTTCTGGACCACTTTCTCCCTTATGTTTAGCCCCATTAGTTTTCAGATGTTGAGATGTTTGCCCCATTAGTTTTCAGATGTTGAGATGTTTGCCCCATTAGTTAGTCGATTTTAAGACCTTTCGCCCCACTTCTTCGTCAATATGTAGACCCTTCGTGGTATTTAGGTGTCGATTGTTTCCCTGGCGAACGATAGTGAGCCTGTAATGTTGGAAGAATCGGCCTTCGGCCGGGACATTTTTCTACCGAAAAATGTACAAATTAATCTAGAAAGGGGATCTAATGGATGTTTTTTTTTTAATTTGATGGAGGACTAGGGAGGAAACTAAAAAAATTAATAAAAATATACATAAATGAGCCAATAAACAAGCCCATCTCCCCCTAACCTAATTACTGTTAATCGATATTTTCTTTCCTTTTTTTTTTTTTTTTTTTTTTTTTTTTTTTTTATATAGAGGGATGGACAAGAACCAGAATTTTGTATTTATTTATTTTTTCATTATGCCATTTATTTTTAATCTATTTTGATTTTGTTTTGGCCTATTATTATTATTTTTTTAATAGAGTGATGGACTAAAAACCAGAACTGTTTAATTGTTTATTTTTCATTATGCCATTTTTTTCTATTTTTCGTTTTTTTTTTTTTTTTTTGCCTAACTTTTTGTATTTAATTTAGGTAATAGGTATAAACATCATACAATTTAAGGGGGTACTACCCGCTGGAAAAAAGACCATCTCCCCTTAACGACAAGACAAAGAAGCAAACGTACCACCAACTCGTATTTAAATAAGAAAATAGGGAATAAAAGCCAAAGTTAAAATAAAACAATGGAAACAACGAGACAAAGGCGGAGGAGGAGGAGGAGCAAACGTCTCATCACGCCTCGTTACGCTATTTGTATTTCGGATTTATATTTCGGACGGATTCACCCGAAATTCGTGGGTGAAATTCTGACACATTTCTCCCCCAAGATGACAGTCACATTTCCATAACCCAACAAGGATTTTTGAAAAGGTGGCGAATTTTGAACCTTCTTAAGGGAGCCCACCTCGTTTTTTTTTCTCTTTCTCTCCCTCTCTCTTTGGCTTAATGTATCCATTCGGCCCCATTCAGCCTACTGTTTTAAGACGTTGACCCCCATCCAGGTGTCAATATTTTCCTGGCGAGCGGTAGCGAGCCAGCATATATATATATATATTTGTTTTGAAAGCAAGCTAAATCTGTACATTTTTTGATAGAAAAATGTCTCCGGCGAAGCCAGACTTCTCCATGTAATGCTGGCTCGCTATCGCTCGCCAGGTAGAAATCGACACCTGGATGGGGATAAACGTCTTAAAACAGTTGGCTGAATGGGGCTGAATGGATACAAGCCAAGTAAAGAGAGAAAAGGAGAGAAAGATAAAAACAAACAAAAAACTGTGACCCCCTTAACCCCTTCTGTACCGGTGACGTCTTTTTCATTTTATTCTAGGTATATTTAGAGGATTGTGTGCAGTTCGCGAAGGATCTGTGGTGGTAAAATGGGTTAAGTGAGATAGTTCGAAGCCTGATAAGGGGGGGGGGGGGGGGGAAGGCCGTATTTATTTGCGGATTTGTGCATTTTTGTGCATTTTTGTGCATTTTTGTGCATTTTTTAATTATCTTTTTTAGTTTCCTCCCTAGGCCTCCAACAACTTTAAAAAACGCCCCCAAGACCCTCCTTCAATATAAATTTGTATATTTTTCGGTAGAAAAATATCCTGGCCTAAGGCCGGTTCCTTCTAAAATGACAGGCTTGCTATCGCACGCCAGGAGAGAGAGAGAGAGAGAGAGAGAGAGAGAGAGAAGAACAGGGAATGATAAATAAGGGAGAAGGTGCAAACAAAGAGCATGGTAATGGCAGTGGATGAGAGAGAGAGAGAGAGAGAGAGAGAGAGAGAGAGAGAGAGAGAGAATGATAAATAAGGGAGAAGGTGCAAACAAAGAGCATGGTAATGGCAGTGGATGAGAGAGAGAGAGAGAGAGAGAGAGAGAGAGAGAGAGAGAGAGAGAGAATTAGTGAGTGAGTGAGTGAGAGAGTGAGTAAGATAAGGTGGGGGAGGAAGGGTTGGAGAGAGAGAGAGAGGGGGGGGGGAGTAGATTCTGACAGTGAATGTGCGTGTATGAGAGAGTGAGTGAGTGAGTGTATGTGTGTGTGTGTGTGTGTGTGTGAGAGAGAGTGTACGTGTGTGTGTGTGTGAGAGTGAGTGAGTGTACGTTACGTGAGAGTGAGTGAGTGTACGTGTGTGTGTGTATGTGTGAGAGAGTGAGTGAGTGTACGTTACGTGTGTGTGAGTGAGTGTACGTGTGTGTGTGTGTGTGTGAGAGAGTGAGTGAGTGTACGTTACGTGTGTGTGTGAGAGAGTGAGTGAGTGTACGTGTGTGTGTGTGTGTGTGTGTGAGGGAGTGAGTGAGTGTACGTTACGTGTGTGTGTGAGAGTGAGTGAGTGTACGTATGTGTGTGAGAGGATGAGTGAGTGTACGTGCCTGTGTGTGTGTGTACGTGCCTGTGTGTGTGTGTATGTATGTGTGTGTGTGTGTGAGAGACAGTGAGTGTGTGTGTGTATGTGTGTGAGAGAGTGAGTGAGTGTATGTGTGTGTACATGCCTGTATGTGTGTGTGCGTGTAGTGTGAAGAAGTATGGTGATGCAGAATAGCTCTAGACAGGGGGTGGAATGAGACTCTCAGGAGGGATGAAACCAAGGCAGGATTTATGGTCTCTATATAACACACCCAACCTCCATCACCAGGCCTGACCTGACCTGACCTTTCCTTTCTTATCCTTTATCACCACCAGACCTGATCTACCCAGACCTGATCCTCACCTGACCTAAGCAGACCTGACCTGACCTGACATGACCTTTCCTAACCTTTATCACCACCTGCACCTGACCTTTCTTATTTGTTATCACCAACTCCACCACCAGACCCAACCACACCTGACCTGACCCAACCACACCTGACCTGACCTGACCGGATCCTGACCTTTCTTATCCTTTTTCATCACCTCCACCACCAGACCTGACCTGACCCAAACTGACCTGACCTGACCTTTCCTACCCTTTATCACCACCTCCACCACCAGACCTGACCTTATCTGACCTTTCCCTACCCTTTATCTTAGGCCCGCAGGTCGTCTGGGCGGGTATAGTTTATGACCTAACATATCCATATCCTTGACAATTATCTCGACCCCTTAATTTCTTATAACTCAAAATGAATGAACGCAATCGGGCTGACGTAATTTATAATTTGGGAAGAGTCCACCAGGAAATAGGTGTAGATATTTACAGCCAGTTTGCTCTAGGCCCTTTTGAGTTACAGAGAGGTCAGAGATCAAGATTATTGTTAAGTTCGTTGGCGCTACCTATTCCCTGAAACTGACCTCACTAGGGGCCTCCAGCATTTCCCTGGCCCCAGACCTCCCGGAGAGGTTCCGGTCTCAGCAGGTAGACACGCAGCGGAGCACACCACATTGCCCCCCCACCTCACATCCAGGCATGACCTTTCTTAACCCCTTCTCTACCGGTGACGTCTTTTGTATTTGATTTCAGCTCCATTTACACGATTTTATGTAGCTTAGGAAGGATATAAAGTAGCAAAGAGGATTAATTGAGGTAGTCTGCAGCTTGTA
Source organism: Paralithodes platypus (assembly GCA_032716605.1). Lineage (NCBI taxonomy): Eukaryota > Metazoa > Arthropoda > Malacostraca > Decapoda > Lithodidae > Paralithodes > Paralithodes platypus. The sequence goes on from CM064480.1 coordinate 1,521,950, forward strand.
AATGGGTAGACGTCCTTCCCAAGCTGAATAAAATCGTCTAATAGTAGCTAAAATCAAGTGAAAAGGATTTCGGCGGAACGGAAGGTGTTAACCCCTTCAGTACCGATGCCGTCCTTTTAACTTTATTCTGGTTTCTATGACACTTTCTATTAGACGATTTTATTCAGTTTCAGAAGGACCACCTGCAATTAACAGGCTTCAAACTATCTCACTTAATCATTTTTACTCCCACAGATACTTCTTAAACTGCACCAAATTCTCTAAATATAGCTAGATTAAACTATAAAAGACGTCGGCGGTACAGGTGTTAATATATACCGGCTCCCCGGGCCAGGCGCCTGACGGACTATTATCTAGTCCAACTGGCGCCCGACCCCCTGTCTCCAATGACCGCAACAAAATACAAGAGACGTCGCCGCTACAGAAGGGGTTAATGTTCAAGAGGTTTGGCCTACTTAGTTGGAATAGGGTATAGTCTCATAATTCACCGTTTGGTTTATTGGGGCTACTTTTATAATAGCCAAAATTAACCCTTTCGAGATCTGATTACGCATTTTTCTTCTGTTTTCTGGCTATTATTAGACGATTTTATTCAGATTAGGAAGGGTATTTGGAAGTCAGAGGGATAATTGAGATAGTCTTTACCCTTATAATTCCCACAGATCCTTCCTAAACTGTCTAAAATCGTCTGATGATAGCCAGAATAGACTGTCAAAATGCGTCATAATCTTCAAAGGGTTAATACTTGTCCTTTTGTTGACTTTTTTGTTTGTTTGCTTATTATTGTCCTTTCTTTCCCCGACGCCCCGATGAACGTAAGGGCGAGGTAGACAAGATGGCGGCGGTTGTCCCGATCCCTAATGAACCCGAGCATTGACTAGCGGACAATCCCCCTCCGGCCGGGTCCCATTGTGGTACCCTCTCCTGTGTGATACCCCAGGGAACCATTAGGCGGTGATTTGTTGTCGTGGGAGGGCTCTATGACCGAGAGAGAGAGAGAGAGAGAGAGAGAGAGAATGCAATCATCTAATAGTAGCCAGAATTAACTGTCAAACACATCCTAATCCTCAAGGGGTTAATGTATAAAGGCCAAAGTAATAGGAAATAGTAATAGCATTAAGGGGGGGTTACCTGCTTTTGTTTTCATCTTTCTCTCCTTTTCTCTCTTTCTCTGGCTTGTATCCATTCGGCCCCATTTAGCCAACAGTTTTAAGACGTTTATCCCCAACCAGGCGTCGATTTCTTCCTGGCGAACCAGCATTGTATGGAGAAATCCGGCTTCGCCGGAGAAATTTTTCTATCGAAAAATGTACAAATTTAGCTTGCTGTCAAAACAAAAATATATATATGCTGGCTCGCTACAGCTCGCCAGGAAAATATTGACACCTAGATGGGGTTAAACGTCTTAAAACAGTAGGCTGAATGGGGCCGAATGGATACAAGCCAAAGAGAGAGGGAGACAGAGCGAAAAAAAAGCGAGGTGGGCTCCCTTAACCCTTTCGCTGCGGGTGACGTTTCGGAACGTCCTGGCAAGTTACAGCAATTTCCAGGCTTTAAAAGCCTGTAAAAAACGTAAAAATCGAGTGTCAGTGGGCGGGAGCGTGAGGGACCCACCTCCGACCCTCAGAGCACCGAGCGGCTCACTGAGGTTGACTGTGTCTCGCGCGAGTCTCTCTCTGTCTCTCTCAACAGTGTAGCCAAGCGAGCGAGTGTTACATAATAGCGGGGTTCACGCGTTTCACTGGCATCACTGCGGGTGAACCAGACCACGTACAGGGTCTGTTCTGGTGTCATTTTGAAGCTATTTTCGCCTAGTTTTCGGCAGAATACACTTCATTTAATGCAGATGCTTGATTTATCATTCAGGAGTGCCTGAATATGCCCTAAATAGCCCAAACATAGCCGCAGCCAAAGGGTTAAGGAAAGCGTTCGCCAATATAAAATAAAATAGCTGTTACCTATGCAACAAAAGTATGGTTCTCTATCGTTGGCTATATATTTGAAGGCAGGAGAAAAAAAGCTGAATAATTTGCAATACGGGCTCGAAAGACGAAATTAATGCAGGACTTTGAAGAGGATGCAAAAAATGGCAGAGAAAAAATGGAATGTAAGAGAGAGAAAGGGAGGCAGAAGAATGAGAGAGAGAGACACACACACATTTATATAGATTTACATAGATTTACATAGATGCACTGGCCACACAGACCTTACGATCCAAACGAGGTGGTCAGGACTTAATTCTATAGTAGAGATGGCATATCCGATAGAAAAGGAAAGTTTAAGGAAAGGGTAGACAAGAAGAAGGCTCTCTCCCCACCCTCCGTTCGAGAGAGAGAGAGAGAGAGAGAGAGAGAGAGAGAGAGAGAGAGAGAGAGGCGAGAAAATGGAGGTAATTGTAACAGAGTAGAAAAAGGATGGGGAGAGTAAATGGATAAAAAGAATGAGGGAAGGGGGAGAATAAAAGAGGTGAGAGAGAGAGAGAGAGTGAGTGATAAAAGACAAGGACTACTATTGAAAAGAAATATAAATATATAGATAAATGGATAGTGAGAAAAAGGTGACTATATATATATATATATATATATATATATATATATATATATATATATATATATATACTGTATATATATATATCACAAATACGTATGAGTTACATGAATATTTGTTTAGGTCTCAGCCAGAATTCGAACCGCAGCCAATCAGAATGATATCCCACGCTTTAACCCACTCAGCCACAGTGTTATAAAAGCGTACTAACCTTGTCCCATATATGAAGGGAAATCCTACTAGGGAAGGTTAATGACATACCAAGTCGTAGGTCCCAAGTTTCAGAGTACACTACAAGGATTTGTACTGTTATCCCCTCGCAACTCGGGACGAAGTTTCTGAGATTTGATAAGCCAGATTTTTTTTTTTTTTTCTATGAGAATGATGGAAACAAAAGGCATAACTGCCTGCAGCGAGTGCCTCCCCCAGATTTCAAAGAGTGACAGGGCCGAAATCAAGGGACGAGTGCAGCAGTGGTAATGCCCTAGTTTCTCATTTCGAAAATCCGCGGTAGCTACAGTCGTTTCACTATAGTTAGGCCAGAAATCTTGACCATTAATATCTGTAACTAAGAGAGGGCTGGAGCAAATGAGCTTGTAATCTTATACACCTTTTCCCTAACTGACTCTTCCCAAATGGTGGAAATACTAGCTCTAATACTTCAGTCGTTTTAGATTTATAGGGGTTGATGTTCGTGATGCATGGTCTAAATGTCGTGAATCAAGTTTAGTTGGACCGAAGTGTATTTTAGATTTAGGGAAAGGGGTGAAATGGAGATATATTGTATGAAGAACAACAGAGAGGGTGACGGAGAGTGAGTGTGTGCATGTGTGTGTGTTGAGAGAGAGAGAGTATGTGTGTGAGAGAGAGATAGAGAGAGAGGGGATGTGTGTGTGTGTTGAGAGAGAGAGAGTATGTGTGTGAGAGAGAGATAGAGAGAGAGGGGATGTGTGTGTGTGTGTGTTGAGTACAAAGGAAATCAAGCAACAACATATATAGTGACCCTACTAGGCTGCTTGTCCTCCAAAACACTGAGGATCAAGTGTCCAAACAGTGGTTTAGAGTTGGTAAGGGAACTACTGCCCTGGAACTAATGTCCGTGGCAGGACTAGGAAGTTAGTAGGGGACATATGGGTTAGTAACTGAGGGGAGGATAAAATAAAGTTATTCATTTACAAACGCAGTCAGTCGCGGGTTTGATGCGAGATATTTGTCCTAGCGGAGTTTAAATGAATCAACGGTGATGCAGTCTATAACGTCTCGGGGAAGCCCATTCCACAAGTTGACAACTCGATTGAAGAAGAAATTCTTAGATTCGTGTGAGTTAAAAGATTTACCAATAATTTTGCAACCGTTTCCCCGCGTGTAATTAGATTGGTCGATAGTGAAGTACTTACTACAGTTCATATTGTCGATGCCTTTGATGATTTTGAACACTTGAATTAAGTCACCTCTTAATCTGCGCTGGGTTAAAGGAAATAGATTTAATTCTCTAAGACGCTCTTCATATGCTTTGTTCTTTAGGCTAGGTATCATTTTGGTAACTCTACGTTGAACTCGTTCTAGCTTGTTTAATGTTTATGTCTTTTTGGTAATAAGGGCACCAGCATTGAACGCAGTATTCCAGAAGAGGGAATATGTTGAGAGAGATAGTATGTGTGTGTGTGTGTTGAGAGAGAGAGAGAGAGAGAGAGAGAGAGAGAGAGGGATGGGTACTTTACACTTATCTGCATTAAAACTCATTTGCCAAATTTGAGCCCAACATGACAACTTATCTAGGTTATATTGCATATCTTCTACATGTTCATTTGAGAGTACGGTATTTACAATGTTTGTACCGTCTGCAAACTTTAAGATTGTACAGGTAAGTCCCTCATCTATGTCATTATTGTAAACTAGGAAGAGAACTGGCCCTAGTACTGATCCCTAGGGTACCCCGCTATACCTTGTTCCACATTAGTAATCCAGAAATTGTGAACCCTAACTTCTTTAATTAAAGAGGCGTTGTAGGCCTAATTCGCATTTTTAAAATCAGGTATCTTAATTTCCTTTTTTTTTTTCAATAGTGTATTTACAATTTATGTTGATTCTAATGAGCTTGTGATCAGACGTGGAAAGATGCTCGCCGATGTCAAGTTTAGATATCATGTTTTAATTTGTACTGATAACGAGATCTAGTATGTTGTTTTCGTGTGTCGGTTCTATCACGCTTTCATGAGAGAGAGAGAGAGAGAGAGATTTACAAAGATACACTGGCCACACAGACCTTACAATCCAAACGAGCTGGTCAGGACTTAATTCTAGTAGAGATGGCATATCCAATAGAAAAGGAAAGTTGAAGGAAAGAAGAGAGAGAGAGAGAGAGAGAGAGAGAGAGAGAGAGAGAGAGAGAAAGAGAGAGGATACATAGGAATATATAGGCAACAAACAACAAGAGCATAATATTATGTACAATATTGATCCTGTAACTACGCTGTCTTATCCTATTTAAGCAGGAAGGATACTACACTATGAGTAATTGAGGAGAGAGAGAGAGAGAGAGAGAGAGAGAGAGAGAGAGAGAGAGAGAGAGAGAGAGAGAGAGAGAGGGGGAGGGAGGGGTTGAAAGTGAGAGCTCCTTATTGAAGACGGTTGCTGGGAGGGCAAAATATGGGGCTAATATGAGACAAGGGGGGTAAGGGGGAGGGGGGTATAAGGTGTGGGGGGGGGGGGCTATAGGTAGGGGGAGAGAGCCAGCCTTTTAGTTAGCGAGAGTGGTGGCCAACTGTATTGTCTTTGGGTGCCATATTGCTGCCCTCACTATTATACCATGGTGGGATAGTTTGGGGGTATATCTGACAGTTACACCTGAATTATGACACGAGAGAGAGAGAGTGAGAGAGATATTTTGTAAGTGAGAGTGAGTGTGTTTGAGAGAGAGAGAGTGTGTGTGAGTGAGAGTGAGTTTGTTTGAGAGAGAGAGAGTGTGTGTGTGAGTGAGAATGAGTGTGTTTGAGAGAGAGAGAGTGTGTGTGAGTGAGAATGAGTGTGTTTGAGAGAGAGATTGTGAGTGAGAGTGAGTGTGTTTGAGAGAGAGAGAGTGTGTGTGAGTGAGAATGAGTGTATTTGAGAGAGAGAGAGAGGGACCATACATACTTTATGATCCAAGGGAGATGGTTAGGAGCGTATATGAGAGAGAGAGAGTTACACAGATTTACACATATACTCACACCACACATACCTTGCAGTCCTTGCTAGATGGTTAGAGACAGGGACAGTTTATAGTAGAAGAATAGGAAAGCAAGGTAAAATGGCTCTCTCCCCACCCTCCGATCCCTATGAGAGAGAGAGAGAGAGAGAGAGAGAGAGAGAGAGAGATTAGAAAGTAGGGAGCACAGAACGAGGAATGAAAGAAGTATAAAAATACGAAATGTAGGAAGGACAAAAGGAAGAAAGGACGTAGAGAAGGAAGGAAGAAAGGAGGGTGGATGGAGGGAGTAGAGATGGAAGGGAAGAAGGAAGGAAGGAAGAAAGGACGGAAGGAAGGAAGAAAGAAAGAAAGAAAGAAAGAAAGAAAGAAGTAAGGAAGGAAGGGAGAGTAATAAGGAATAGGCGTATACAATATGGGGAGGCCCTGGCAAGTGTAGCATCATTATCACCACCACCAGCGAGAGAGAGAGAGAGAGAGAGAGAGAGAGAGAGAGAGAGAGAGAGAGTTATAAAGTAGGAAGTATGGAAGACGAAATACAAAAACAAAAAAATTGAAAGAAGAAAATATGTGGGAAAGGAAGAAAGGAATGGGTGGATAAAGAGAGTAGAGATGGAAGGAAAGAAGGAAGGAAGTACAGAAAACAAGAATTATGGAAGGAAGGAAGGATAGTAATAAGGAGTAAGGAAGGGCTGATGAAGGGGACAGGGAGAAAGAAGGGAAGGAAGGAATGAAGGAAGGAAGAAAGGAAGGAAGGAAGAAAGGAAGGAAAGAAGGAGGTAAGGAAATAAGGAAGGAAGGAAAGAAGGAAGAAAGGAAGGACAGAAGGAAGAAAGGAAGGAACGAAGGAAGGAAGGAAGGAAGGAAACTAGAAGGAAGGAAGGAAGGAAAGAAGGAAGAAAGTAAGGAAAGAAGGAAGGAAGGTTAGTATTAAAGACTAGGTGTGTACAATATGGGTCACCCCTGGCAAGTGTAGCTCCACCACTACCAGATGTTACCATAGTGACCTGTTACTGTCTGTGAGAGTGAGAGAAGGAGGGAGGGGGGGGGGGTGAAGAGAGAGTCAGAGCCTAATATGAGAGAGAGAGAGAGAGGTGTGAAGGCTTAGGGCAGGACTTAAGTGTGATTTTATAATACGGGGGCATTGGCTTATGAAGCCTTTTTCTAAGTTCCTCAGTTACTAAGCCACTCAAACTGAAATGTAACGAAGCACAACTAGAAGGCTCAAACTGAGATACAAAACATTATGTAACACCTCAGAGTGAAGCATAATGAAACAGCTCAAAGTGAAGTAAATAAAACACAACGAAACAGACATGCCAGAATTGAGCGAAGCACAACTCAGCCTCTCAAACCGAAGTAAACGAAGCACTATGAAGCATCTCAATCTATAATAAACGAAGCACAAATAAACAATTCAGAGTGAAGTACAGTACACGAAACACCCAGTAAACGAAGCACAACGAAACAACTGAGAGTGAAGCAAACGAAACACAAATAAAGAGCTTAGAGTGAAGCAAACGAAGCACTACGAAACAGCTGAGAGTGAAGTAAGCGGAGGATCCAGTTAACGAAGCACATCAATATAAATTAGAGTGAAACAAACGTAGCACAATGGAACAACTGCGAGTGAAGCAAACGAAGCTCAATGGAACAACTGTGAGTGAAGCAAACGAAGCTCAATGGAACAACTGAGAGTGAAGCAAACGAAGCTCAATGGAACAACTGAGAGTGAAGCAAACGAAGCACAATGGAACAACTGAGAGTGAAACAAACGAAGCACAATGGAACAACTGAGAGTGAAACAAACGAAGCACAATGGAACAACTGAGAGTGAAGCAAACGAAGCACAATGGAACAACTGAGAGTGAAGCAAACGAAGCACAATGGAACAACTGAGAGTGAAGTAAGCAAAACACCAAGTAAACGAACTACCAAGTAAACGAAGCACAACGAAACAGCTGGTATCGAAGCAAACGAAGCACAATGCTCCAGCTCAAAGAGCAGTAAACGAAGCACACTGAAGCACAGCCGGGACACACACACACATAATAGAGCACCTATATAATTTAGTCACACACAAATAGCACTCACATAAACACAGACACATACTCATAAACACACACACTCACACACAGACTCATAAACACGCAGACACATATACCTACAGTACACACACACACAGGCACATACTCATAAACACACACACACACACACACACACACACAGACTCATAAACACACAGACACACATACCTACAGTACACACACACACAGACACATACTCATAAACACACACACTCACAAACAGACTCACAAACACACAGACACATACCTACAGTACACACACACACAGGCACATACTCATAAACACACACACTCACACACAGACTCATAAACACACAGACACACATACCTACAGTACACACACACACAGACACATACTCATAAACACACACACTCACACACAGACTCACAAACACACAGACACACATACCTACAGTACACACACACACAGGCACATACTCATAAACACACACACTCACACACAGACTCATAAACACACAGACACACATACCTACAGTACACACACACACAGGCACATACTCATAAACACACACACACACAGACACATACTCACGCACACCTACACACACACAGACACATACCTACACACACACACACACACACACAGCCAATCACCTCCCCCGCCTCTCCTCCCCCATCACCCCCGGAGGAGTCACTAGAATGGCATCATCAGCGACCAGAGTGGGGTGTAATTTGATGCCATTGGTGGGTGGGGGGGAGGGGGAGAGAAGTTGGTAAGGTGGGGGGAGGGAGGGGTGGGTGGTAGGGGGAGAGAGAAGTTGGTAAGGTGGGGGGAAAGGAGGGAGGGGTGGAGTTGGTAAGGGGGGAAGGGGGGAAGTGGAAGTTAAGGTGGGGGGAAAGGAGGGAGGGAAGGGGGGAGAAGTTCGTAAGGTGGGGGGGGGGAGGAGAGGGGAAAAGTAGGGTAAGGTTGGAGGAAGGGTGGTTGGTGAGGTGGGGGGGAGGGGTAGGGGAAGAGTTGGTTAGGTGAGGGAAGTGGGAGTTGGTAAGGTGGGGGAGGGAAAGGTGGGGTGGTAAGGAGGGGGAGGTGGTAAGGTGGGGGAGGGGAAGGGGAGTTGTTAAGGTGGGGAAGGGGAAGGTAGTTCTGCATTTTGTCTCCCTCATCCATATGAAAAAAATAAAAATACTGTGAGAAAAGAATAGATACCTGAAGTGATAGATACAGGTTATACATTATTAACCCCTTGACGCATATTGACACTTTATTATGGCTATTATTAGGCAGGGAGGAAGGAGGGAGGTAGGAGGCAGGGTGGGTAGGAGACAGGGAGGTAGGAGGCAGGGAGGAAGGAGGGAGGTAGGAGGAAGGAGGGAGGTAGGAGGCAGGGTGGGTAGGAGGAGGAAGGAGGGAGGTAGGAGGCAGGGAGGAAGGAGTACAAAGGAGTACAAAGGAAATCAAGCAACAACAGATCCAGTGACCCTTCTAGGTTGCTTGTCCTCCAAAACACTGAGGATCAAGTGTCCAAACAGTGGTTTAGAGTGGGTAAGGGAACATTGGAAAGGGAATTACTGCCCTGGAACTAATGTCCGTGGCAGGATTAGGAAGTTAGTAGGGGACAGATGGGTTAGTAACTGAGGGGGGGATAAAATAAAGTTATTCATTTACAAACGCAGTCAGTCGCGGGTTTGATGCGAGATATTTGTCTAGGCGGAGTTTAAATGAATCAACGGTGATGCAGTCTATAACGTTTTGGGGAAGCCCATTCCACAAGTTGACAACTCGATTGAAGAAGAAATTCTTAGATTCGTGCGAGTTAAAAGATTTACCAATAATTTTGCAACCGTTTCCCCGCGTATAATTAGATTGGTCGATAGTGAAGTACTTACTACAGTTCATATTGTCGATGCCTTTGATGATTTTGAACACTTGAATTAAGTCGCCTCTTAATCTGCGCTGGGTTAAAGGAAATAGATTTAATTCTCTAAGACGCTCTTCGTATGGTTTGTTCTTTAGGCTAGGTATCATTTTGGTAACTCTACGTTGAACTCGTTCTAGCTTGTTTATATCTTTTTGGTGATAAGGGCACCAGGATTGAACGCAGTATTCCAGAAGAGGGCGGACTAAGGAATTGTAAAGGGTTAGGATAACTTCTTTGGATTTATGCTCAAATGACCTGCCTATAAAGCCAATTATTTTGTTTGCCTTCTTAACAACTTCTGAACATTGTTGACTCGGTTTTAGGTTACTCGATATTGTTACTCCCAGATCGGTTTCTCTGTTTACATTCTTAAGCTGAGTGCCATTCATCGAATAGTTTGCTTTCTCATTTAGGTATCCGATATGTAGTACTTTACATTTATCCGCATTGAAACTCATTTGCCAAATTTGGGCCCAACATGACAATTTATCTAGATTGTGTTGCATATCGTCAACTTGTTCTTTTGAGAGTACGCTATTTGCAATTTTTGTATCGTCAGCAAATTTTGAGATTGTACAGGTGAGACCCTCATCTATGTCGTTGATGTAAATTAGAAAGAGAATTGGTCCTAGTACCGATCCCTGGGGTACCCCGCTACTTACATTGGTCCATTTTGATGCCTTACCCGTTTATGACTACTCTTTGCTTTCTGTCGCTGAGCCAATTTTCAATCCATTTCAACACACCGTCTTGTATTCCATGCGCTTTTAGTTTTAGCAGTAAACGTTTGTGGGGAACTTTGTCAAAGGCCTTTTGAAAATCAAGGTATATAATATCTACAGCTTTACTCTCATCGTAGAGGTTGAGGATATCGTGGAAGAAGTCTAAGAGGTTTGTTAAACAGGAACGTTTTTTACGAAAGCCGTGTTGAGTATCTTTAAGTATGTTATTTTCCTCTAAGTGATTTACGAGTCTGTCTCGTATGACCGTTTCTAGCATTTTACATACAACTGAGGTTAAGCTAATTGGACGAGGAGGGAGATAGGGTGGCAGGGAGGAAGGAGGGAGGTAGGAGGCAGGAAGGAAGGAGGAAGGTAGGAGGCAGGGAGGAAGGAGGCAGGGAGGAAGAAGGGAGGTAGGAGGAAGGAGGGAGGTAGGAGGCAGGGAGGAAGGAGGCAGGGAGGAAGGTAGGAGGCTGGGAGGAAGGAGGGCTGGAGGAAGGTAGGAGGCAGGATGGATGAAGGTAGGAGGCAGAGAAGAAAAAGGGAAGGAAGAAGGTAGGAGGCAGGAGGGATGGAGGAAGGTAGGAGGGATGGAGGAAGGTAAGAGGCAGGAGGGATGGAGGAAGGTAGGAGGCAGGAGGGATGGAGGAAGGTAGGAGGCAGGGAGGAAGGGTATATGGCAGTCATAGGGTTGATTGAGACCGTCATTACCTTGTTAACTCTCCCAGATCCTTCCTATGCAGTGTCAAATTGTCTAATGATAGCCAGAATAAACTGTCAAAACGCGTCATGATCTGCAAAGGGCTAATTAGTTAGACAATTGATGGAATTGGGCTATTGTTTTATCCGTCACTTCTTGCTTTGATGTTTTTTTGTTTTTTTTTATGGTTTCGAGATAAAGCCAGGAAACTTTTTTGACAGAAACCTTACCCACAGGTAGCTGAATTCTAACCTGCGTTACCTGAGCCAAACAACTAGAGTACAGAATGGCTCAGTGCGCTCAACCACCGTGTGCCTGTGAAAGACGTTCGCCCCATTAGTTTGTTGATTTTAAGACCTTTCACCTCTTTTCTTTGTCAATATTTAGACCTTTCATGCCATTTAGGTCTCGATTATTTCCTGGCGAGCGATAGCTAGCCTGAAATTAAATAGTGTGTGCCTGTGTATGAGAGAGAGAGAGAGAGAGAGAGAAGGGGGAACAGAATAATATTAGTGGTAATACACACACCATAATAATACACTGGCACAGATGATGGGGTTGGAGGGGGAGGGGATTTATGTAATGGCTCGTTCAATAGGCCAGGCAGGGAGAGGAATTTACGTAGATTTATATAGATTTTGCATAGATGTACGTAGATTTTCATAGATTTACATGGATTAAATTGAGGGAGGGGATTTTATGTATTGGCAGGGAGAGATATTTGCGTAGATTTATATAGATTTTGCCTAGATTTACCTACAGTAGATATACATATGTTTTTAGATGTTCATATATTTACATAGGTTTACTTAGATTTACATAGATTTATATAGATTTTGCATAGATTTACCTAGATATACGTATGTTTTTATATTTACATATATTTACATAGGTTTACTTAGATTTACATATATTTTGCATAGATTTACCTAGATATACGTATGTTTTTAGATTTACATATATTTACATAGGTTTACTTAGATTTACCTAGATTTACTTGGATTTACGTAGATGTAATTATATATACGTACATTTACATTAGATTTACACCTATTTACATATATTTACATAGATTATTGACCTCACAGACCTTATAATGCAAGGGAAGTGGTCATAAGTTAAGGAGAGGTATTTAGTTTGTTCCCTAGACCTCCATCAAGCTTAAAATTACACCCCCTTGCGTCCCTTTCAAGATAAATTTGTACATTTTTCGGTAGAAAAATGTCCAGGCCGAAGGCCGGTTCCTCTTAAATTACAGGCTCGCTATCGCTCGCCAGGATAAAATAGACACCTGAATGGCACGAAAGGTCTTAATATGGGGTGAAAGTTCTTAAAATCGCTAAACTAATGGGGCAAACGTTTTATAATATCAAAAGCAATGGGGCTAAACATGAGGGAGAAAGGGGTCAAGAAAACAATCTCTCAAGTGGAGATCTCCCCTTAATTCTAATAGAGATAGCAGAACCTAAAATAGAGAATAGTGGAAGTAAAGGAGAGCACAGAAGAGAGGGAGAGAGAGAGAGAGCAGTCTCATTTGTTTATTTAAGCCTCTTTCCCACATTCCCAAACTGGTCGTGACAGACAGCCTGCCACACTGTCCCAATTGAAAATTCTTGATGGTTCTTGATCGCTCGACCGTGACATCACATGTCTAATTAATTATCTACGAATTGGCTAAGCATTAGCTACAAACTGGGCTGAACTTATGCCGAACCGTCACAACTGTCTATGAACTGTCATGATTTACCTATAAAGTACCTACGACACCTCATGATTTGCTATGAATTGTCAAGACTTGTCAAGAACTGTTATGATGTCCCACAACGATTTGGTAAGACTTCCAGAAACTTGTAGCAGTTCGTAGGACTTGGTAGGTGAGTCATAGGAATTCAGCATATTTTTAGGCTCTACAGTCAATTATGATTTATGAAGAGGCACGAATTGCTATGAAGTCCTACGAACATCTATGATCCATCTACGAATGACTGACGAACTGCTACAACCTTTTTTTATTCGGCAACTTAATTTTAAATTTTCAAGCATGCTCAAAATATTATATGATGGCTATGATTCTCCTGAACTGTAACGAGAGCCGTACCAAAGTCTGACGAACTTCTTGACAATCTCCCTACGATCTCGAGATTGTAGTGGTTCGAAATCAAATTCGGGAGTGTGGGAAAGGGGTGTTAGTAAAACCATTGTACAATTCTTGCATATTTACAAAACTAGATAGAAATACTGGCTGATCCTCTTTGGGAGTATACTTTCTTGAAAAAGCTACATTTAAAATCATAATACTTACTGAATAGTTCCTCACATAGACTATTATACAAATACCAAAAAAATAGCTAAGTGAAGTAATATTATACACATACATACACTTATATACACACGCACACGCACACACAAACGTATATTCACATACATATATACCGGTACTACATAAATACATTTAAACATAATTTTGGACTACTTTACGATAAATTATTACATGAAAATGAGTACAGATAAATTATATCATTAAGTTCCTAGTTAGTTAGTATTGGCTTTCATTATATTTGATAGGTTTGTCAAGATGTACAAGGTTCCATACCTCCACTTCATGAAATGCAATATATTCACGAAATGTTTTATAAATTCATCAATGGAAACTTCAATGTAGATTTATTCTAAAATTATGTATGGCGATACACATTCCAATTAAATTATTACACCACTGTTGAACACTGTGAGCAGCAGTGATTTGACCTCGAGTGGTTGCTATATCTGTTGTTGCTTGACTTCCTTCGTACGCCTTCATACTTTGTACTCTCTCTTTCTCTCTCTCTCTCTCTCTCTCTCTCTCTCTCTTTTAATATAACATTTTGATGATTTTGATACGTATGATGCTGGTCAGAGTTAATAAATGCATTATACAATCTCTCATTCGGGAGAGAGAGAGAGAGAGAGGATAGATAGAGAGATTGATAAATAGATAGATACATAGAGAGAGAGGGAGGGGGGCAATTAGAGCGAGTGTGTTTATCAGGCGAGAAGGAGAAAAGTGTGCAAGTGTTGTGAGGGGGGAAGGGGGGGGGGAGGTACAGCAGTCTAAAATTAGGAAGGAAGGAAGGAAGGAAGGAAGGAAGGAATTAGAGGTAACACGGAAGGAAGGAGGTAGGAAGGAAGGAAGGAAGGAGGTAGGAAAGAAGGAAGGAGGTAACAAGGAAGGAAGGAAGGAGGTAGGAAGGAAAGAAAGAAGGGAGGAGATAACAAGAAAGGAAGGAAGGAGGTAACAAGGAAGGAAGAAAGGAAGGAAGGAGGTAAGAAGGAAGGAAGGAGGTAACAAGGAAGGAAGGAGGTAACAAGGAAGGAAGGAAGCGGGTAAGAAGAAAGGAAGGAAGGAGGTAACAGTGAAGGAAGGACTCGGGTAAAAGGAAGGAAGGAAGGAGGTAACAAGGAAGGAAGAAAGGAATAAGGAATGAAGAAAGGAAAGAAGGAGGTAACAAGAAAGGAAGGAAGGAGGAGGTAACAAGGAAGGAAGAAGGAAGGAAGGAAGGAAGAAATTAGATAACATGAAGGAAGACATTGGAGATCAGGGAGATAGGAAGGATGGATGGAAGGAGGAAACAAGGAAGGAAGGAAGGAATTGGCGATGAAGGCAGGAAGGAAGGAAATAGGTAACAAGGAAGAAAGTAAGGAAGAGGAGGGAAGGAGGAAGGTAGGAGGCACAGGAAAGAAAGAGAAATGGAAGAACGAAAGAAGAAATAGATTGTTATGAAGATAAATAGACCTAATTATACTTAGATAAATGGATAGATACATATAAACAATATATATATATATATATATATATATATATATATATATATATATATATAGAGAGAGAGAGAGAGAGAGAGAGAGGGAGAGAGAGAGAGAGAGAATCGGGTGGAGGTAGAGAGAGTTGAAGGGTCATATATTATATGCTGGTGTCAGAGTGGGAGAGCTGACATGATTCTCACCTTAAGTCGCTCACAGAGTTATAGGAAGTTACACAGACTGCACAGACCTTGCCAGCCATATTAATCACTCTGGCCATAAATCAAAACTAGTACTTGCTATTAAGGGGGGTCACCGTTTTTTTTTTTTTTTTTTATCTTTCTCTCCTTTTCTCTCTTTCCCTGGTTTGTATCCATTCGGCCCCATTCAGCCAACTATTTTGAGACGTTTATCCCCATCCAGGTGTCGATATCTTCCTGGCAGTGAGCCAGCGAGTCAGCATTGTATGGGAAAATCCGGCTTCGCCGGAGACATTTTTCTATCGAAAAATGTAAAAAATTAGCTTGCTGTAAAAAAAAAAAATTAGCTTGCTGTAAAAAAAAAAAAAAAAAAAAAATATATATATATATACTATATATATATATATTGGCACCTGGATGGGGGTAAACGTCTTAAAACAGTAGGCTGAATGGGGCCGAATGGATACAAGTCAAAGAGAGGAAGAGAAAGAGAAAAGAAGGTGGCCTCCCTCAAATGGAAGACAAGGACAATACAGCAGCAGGCTCTCTCCTCACCTACCTATTTTGGGTCAACATCATTTATAGTTGAAAGAAGAGGCCCCAGCTGAAGGAAATGAATTAAACTGTGGAATTCATAATATCCTCTAGTTGCATTATAAATTATGAAGCTTACGGTATCATCATTATTATTATATTGTTATTCTTATTCTTATTATTATTATTATTAGTAGTAGTAGTAGTAGTAGTAGTAGTATTTGTGGGACCAAGTCATAAGGCCCAGCGGACATCACCAGCATCATCGTAGCCCAACACCCAGTCAGGATCGAGGCTCACTTTCCCTCAAACTCCCAAGTTCACCAGGAGATCACTCATTATATGAAGGAGGTGGACCAGAGGGAGGTCGCCGTGAGTCACAATGTCTTCACTGATGCCGCCCCTGCATCTGTGACCCTCCTGTCGCTATGGCTGAAACCCCCCAACCCCACCAACCACCCGTTGCCCAATCAGGGATCCCGAGCGAGAGGTGGCAAGAGAAGGACGCTGATTGGCCTGATTCCCCATGACAGAAACCCCACCACAAACAACCCCGACCTTTGCCCTCCTCGTGGATCAGGAGTTGGAAATCTTGATCCCCTCCGGTCTGTGATTGGTCCACTGAAGAAGATCAAGCAGGCCTCATGGTCCATGGTTCGCTTATAGAAGAATCAGTGTTATTCCTACAACTATATCCTTTATTAAAAAGGGTACCATGGTTGAACGTGAAGGCACAGAAGAAAAAAAGAAGTGATAGACGTCTGTTTGCTGAATTTTAGAAGCCTGCATGTATATGAGTTCAAGACATTTAGTGCGTTTACCTTATTAGTCTTCATACCATGCACACTACCAGTTACTAGGTGTAAGTAATGGTCACTCTTCTGTAAATCTAAAATGGCTTACTTAAGAATGGGAAAGGGGTGGGACCTTCTATTTTTTTTTTTTTTTTTTTTTTTACTATAAAAAAAAAAAAAAAAAAAAAAAAAAAAAAAAAAAAAGTTACTAGGCTAGGTGTCTACCAGGACTTGTAAAGGAACTGCCACGGTCTCTCTACTCTGCATATAAACTCTGTGTATGCCTTTTGTACAATAAACCATATTTTATGTTCATATATTCACGCATATCTCGGTACATTCATTACAGTGTGTACAGTACTATTTTGGTCAAGCCTCGACGCCTTCATCTTCTGCCCCTCCCTTCCTCACCCCTATTACTTCCTATGTCCCCTTCCCTGTTTCAAGAAATTAATGTGATTATATTTACTGTCTTACCTTCTCTATATTCATGTCTTGGCATTTTTAATATTTTGTTTAACTGTTCTACTCTCGCTCTCTCTCTCTCTCTCTCTCTCTCTCTCTCTCTCTCTCTCTCTCTCTCTCTGCACTTCCGATCATTTGCTACCAATATCTCTTTTTCTTCTCCCTCCTCCTCTGCCTTCCTCTCTCCCTACCCCACCCGTTATTCTCTCTCTCTCTCTCTCTCTCTCTCTCTCTCTCTCTCTCTCTCTCTCTCTCTCTCTCTCTCTCTCTCTCTCTCTCTCTCTCTCTCTCTCTCTTTGCCCTCAGAGACACACCTAAGAGGATTTGAGAAAATTTTCAAAAAACGCTTACGACCCAAGATCCTCTTTACCCGTCACCGCTTTGTTTGTGTGTGTGTGTGTGTGTCTGTGTGTGTGTGTGTGTGTGTGTTGGTGAGTCTATATGTGTCCATGTATGAAATACTTTATTATGTTTCTTCCACCAACCAACTTCACCTTTAAACTCAATTAATGAAATCAACAAATACAATTGTTGCGACAATCACTATTATATTTTGTTTAAGTAGCCTAGTACGGACCATTAGGTCTGTTGTTGCTTGTATTCCTTTAAATCCTGTTGTATTTGTATTGTTTTTGTCATTTTCGAGTAATTTATTTTAGTTTGCCCCTTAAATTAAAAGAAAACCCATGACGTGTATTATACCTCTTCTACCTCCCACCTGCCTCCCTCCTTCTCCCCCAACATCCTCCTCTCTTCATCTCCCTCCATCCTCCTCTCCTACTCTCTACACTCCCAATATCTCCCCCCTTCCTCCCCAACCTTCCCTACAGCTTCCTCTCTCTACCTCCTTCCCTCCCTCCTCTCCTACTCCCTACACTCCCTCTCCACTCCCCTCAACATCTTCCTCTCTCCCTCCTTACCCTTCTACTCCCTACACTCCCAATATCTCCCCCCTTCCTCCCCAACCCTCCCTACAGCTTCCTCTCTCTACCTCCTTCCCTCCCTCCTCTCCTACTCCCTACACTCCCTCTCCACTCCCCTCAACATCTCCCTCTCTCCCTCCTTACCCTTCTACTCCTTACACTCCCAATATTCTCCTCCCCCCTTCTCCTCAACCTCCCTACATCTTCCTCTCTGTACCTCCCTCCCTCCCACCCTCCCTCTCCCCTCCCCTCCCCTCCCCTCCCCTCTCCACTCCCCCCCACAGTTTCCTCCTTCCTTCCTTCCCCTCCTACTCCCTACACTCCCAATATCCCCCTCCCACTTCATTTCCTTCACCCCTTCTCCTCAACCCTCCTAACATCTTCCTCCTTCTCTCCACCTCCTCCCCTCCTCCCCCCCCCCCCCCCCCTTCCTGGTCATCTATCATCTCCCTAGAAACCTGACCCTTGGCGCCCCCCTGAGACCCCCTTCACTAGTAACAGGGGGTCAAGTGGGGTCATAAAGTGCTGCCCTAATTGGCTCTCATGTGTGACCTGATCGACCTTACCTGACCTATTATGACGTGACCTGACTTGTTGTAGCCAACCTGACTTGACCTTCAGGAGCTGACTTACTATGACGTGACCTGACTTTTTGTAGCCAACCTGACTTGACCTGAGCTGACTTACTATGACGTGACCTGACTTTTTGTAGCCAACCTGACTTGACCTGAGCTGACTTACTATGACGTGACCTGACTTTTTGTAGCCAACCTGACTTGACGTGACCTGACTTTACTGTAGCCAACCTGACCTGACCTGACTTACTATGACGTGACCTGCCTTTACTGTAGCCAACCTGACTTGACCTGAGCTGACTTACTATGACATGACCTGACTTTACTGTAGCCAAACTGACTTGACCTTACCTGACCTACTATGACGTAACCTGACTTTACTGTAGCCAACCTGACTTAACCTAACCTGACCTATTATGACGTGACCTGACTTTACTGTAGCTAACCTGTCTTGACCTAACCTGATGTACCGTGACCTGGCTTTACTGTAACAACCTTCCTTGAACTGACCTGACTTACTAAGACGTGACCTGACTTTCTGTAGCCAACCTGAGCTGACCTACTATGACGTGACCTGACTTTACTGTAGCCAACCTGTCTTGACCTGACCTATTATGACTTGACCTGACTTCAGTGTATGACTCCACTCTAACAATCCCAATGCTACTCCCTTGCCCGATAAACAGAACAATAACAACTTTGGTGATTCGCGATTAAGTTGTGAGTTAAGGGGAGACAGACCGTTTTTCTGTACCCCCTTCTCCCTAATGTTTAGCCCCACTAGTTTTGAGATTTTAAGACGTTGGTTCCATTAGTTTGGGGATTTTATGACCTTTCACCCCATTTCTTTGTCAATATTAGGACCCTTCGTGCCATTTCGGTGTCGATTTTATCCTGGCAAGCGATAGCGAGCCTGTCATTTTAGGAGGAACCGGCCTTTGGCCGGACATTATTCTACCGACAATTGTACAAATCTATCTTGAAGGGGAGTTTAGTGGGTGTTTTTCTAAGCTTGATGGAGGTCTAGGGAGGAAACTAAAAAAACATATATGAATAAATGAATTAATAGACCAAACAAACGGCCAGCCTCCCCTTAATGGAAGCTGCATTGGCGAACTTTAGTCTCTGCACGATTACACCAGCAATTATTGGCTGTGTGTTTGTTTGTCTGTATACTGTATATATAACACGGGTTTAGTGAGTATGTATGTGTCTGTTATGGGTAGGTGAATGTTTGTGTGTGTGTGCGTGTGTGTGTGTGTGTGTGTGTGTTATGGGTAGGTGAATGTTTGTGCGTGTGGTTGTTTGTGTGTGTGTGTGTGTGTGTATATGTTTGTTTGTCTGTATACTATATATATAACACGGGTTTAGTGAGTATGTATGTGTCTGTTATGGGTAGGTGAATGTTTGTGTGTGTGTGTGTGTGTATATGTTTTGTTACGTGCTTACTAGTGCCTTTGTGTGTAAGTACAAGTGTGTGTGAGAGAGAGAGAGAGAATTAAGGAGCCTATAACAAGCCTCTCCTCCACAGTTGAGAGCCAAATTCAAGGTTCGTTATAGACACAACTAGCAGGGGTACCCGGCGTTGCCCGGGTAATCACCATAATCACCATCACTACTACTACCATAATTACCATCATCAATCACTACTACCACAATCATCACAATACTACTACTACCATAATCACCGGCCTCCACCTCCCTGTGCCTCATTAAACGGCGACCTCGATTTCGGCCGCTAAATGACCTCCGATTTTGGATCTGACCTCATCCGTATCCCCATTTTGGGGGGCTGCGAACAACTTTCGTTCCATACACCTTTTCGATCGGAGGCCTCCTTCTGCCCCAAACGGCCCTTTTTCCGATTTCGCGCCCATTTTCTCCGTTCCTTTCACCCTGGGGAATTCTATTGTTTCACTAAAACCTGCCTAGGGACCCCCTTACTATGCCTACCAAGTATGAACGCTCTAGCTTAAAAACTGCGTCCGCCTATAAAGAACAGACAGACAGACAATCAAAATTATTATATAGATAAGAACACAAGAATATGGGAGTCGGCCTGAGTCAGCGATTCCCTTTGTCAATGTTCACTGTCTCAAGTTGTAAAATTCTGTTGTATCATAAAACAGGTGATCGTACAGTGGCGCTAATAAGTCATGTCTCAGCTGTCATTACGTTTGTCTTGCTCTGTGCTGTATTATTAATGTCTGTCAGATGTTGAATAGGGGGGGTAAGTGTAGGAACATGTTTGTATATTCCACTCGATATGAAAAAAATGAAGCTTAGATATTGCTGATACCAATTATTGATCAAAACATACTTGGTGCCGAGACATCACTTATTAGCGCGACTGTACACTCGGATACCATAGTCTCTAACCCACTCATAAGAATTCCTGGACCCCCTGTG
>CM064480.1:1547749-1581683 GCA_032716605.1 Paralithodes platypus
TCAATTAACCCTCTGACTTCCATACATCCTTCATAATCTCAATCAAATCTTCTAATAACAGCCAGTAAAATCTACAGTATTATATGCCATGTCAATCAGAGAGAGAGAGAGATAGAGGTGAAGGTGTATAAGTATGTGTGTGTGTGTGTGTGTGTGTAAGAAGAAGAAAATGAAGAAGAAGAAAATAAAAAGAGTAGTAAAAGAGAGAGAGAGATGAAGGTGTTAGAGTGTGTGTGTGTGTGTGTGGGTATATGTTTGCGTGTGTGTGTGTGTGTGTGTTTACAGTATGTGTGGGTGTGTGTGTTTGCGTGTAGGAAGTTTTGCGTCACCAGGCCGTAAATCAGGTAATATTGGCCGTTCTGGAGGCGAGAAGAGCAGGGATTAGCACTGGGAGGACAAGAAAGAAGAAGAAGAAGCAGAAGAAACAACAACAAAAACAAGAAGAATGATAAAGAGGAACTGATGAAGAAGAAGTAAAGAAGACATTGATGGCAAAGACAGCACAAAGAAGAACTTGTTACAGGCAGCATTGCCTTTTATCTCCATATACATAGACACACAATCGAAACGAGAGAGCTATAAACAAAAGGTGGAAAATTAGAAGAATATTAATTTTGTTTACGTTATTATTTGTGTTATGAAATATTTTGTATTATAATTTGTTGTAGCCACTTCCTTCCATCCACTTTATCCATCATCATTCTCCACCATAAATACCTCCACCTCTTTCTCCACCACCACCATCACCATCTCTTTCTCCACTACTGCCATCACCACCACTACCACTGCCATTACCATCACCGCCATCACCACCACCACCACCACTGCCATTACCATCACCACCACCACCCTCCTCACCAACACGTCTCTCCCAGCTGACCCCCCCCCCCCCCTTCACCTGGATATCATTAACCTTTTCAGAATTAACCAAGCAGTATTGTAATTAGTATGGTAATCAGGGATCGGGTCGGTCTGGGCCCTAGGAGGATTCTTCTCTTGTTCGGAAGAGGAGATTGGGGGAGGAGGGCTGACAGGGACTGAAAGAGGAGATTGGGGGAGGAGGGCTGACAGGGACTGAAAGGTTAATTTGCATAGGAAGGATGGAGGGAGGCAAGTCAGAACGGCCGCACTCCTTAACGGCCGCACTCTTTAATGACCGCACTCCTTAACGGCAGCACTCTAATGGCTGCACTCCTTAACGGCCGCAAACAAAACGGCTGCACTCTTTAATGGCCACACTCTTTAACGGCTGCACTCCTTATCAACTACACTCTTTAGCGGCCGCACTCATTAACGGCAGCACTTCTTAATGGCCCCACTCCTTTATGGCCGCTCTGTTTAGCTACCACACTCCTTAACGGCCACACTCCTTAGCGGCCGCACTCCTTAATGTTCACATTCCTTAATGTCCACACTCCTTAATGTTCACATTCCTTAATGTCCACACTCCTTAATGTTCACATTCCTTAATGTCCACACTCCTTAATATACACACTCCTTAATATACACACTCCTTAATGTACACACTCCTTAATGTCCACACTCCTTAATGTACACACTCCTTAATATACACACTCCTTAATGTACACACTCCTTAATGTCCACACTCCTTAATGTTCACATTCCTTAATGTCCACACTCCTTAATGTCCGCACTCCTTAATGTTCACATTCCTTAATGTCCACACTCCTTAATGTACACATTCCTTAATGTCCACACTCCTTAATATACACACTCCTTAATATACACACTCCTTAATGTACACACTCCTTAATGTACACACTCCTTAATGTCCACACTCCTTAATGTCCACACTCCTTAATATACACACTCCTTAATATACACACTCCTTAATGTACACACTCCTTAATGTCCACACTCCTTAATGTCCACACTCCTTAATGTCCACACTCCTTAATGTCCACACTCCTTAATGTCCACACTCCTTAATGTCCGCACTCCTTAATGTCCACACTCCTTAATATACACACTCCTTAATGTCCACACTCCTTAATGTCCACACTCCTTAATGTCCACACTCCTTAATGTCCACACTCCTTAATGTTCACATTCCTTAATGTCCACACTCCTTACTATACACACTCCTTAATGTACACACTCCTTAATGTCCACACTCCTTAATGTCCACATTTCTTAGCGGCCACACTCTTTAGCAGCCACACTTCTTAACAACCGCACTCCTTATTGGCCACAACCAAAACGGCCACCCTCCTTAATGGCCACACTCCTTAGCTTAGCGGCCGCAATCCTTAATAACCAAAACAGCCAGAAACAAACTGGGCACAGTTTTAAATAGTCTAATTTAGGCTAATTAAGTTTGGGTTTGGTTAAAGTTAGGTTAGCTTAGGTGAAGTTAAGTTAGGTTAGTTCTAGTCAGTTGCGTTAAAGAAATTCCAGTAAGTAAAATATTCCAGTACCGGTAACATAAGTATACCCTCCATTACATAGAAAACATAGACATATACAATATTGCCTACACACACTCTTTCACACACACACACAAACACACACACACACCTACACCTACACACACTCACACTCATTCACACACTTACACACATTCATTATAATTAGTATTCACTCACTCACGCTGTCACCTAAATACTGTACATACACACACACACACACACAAACACTCACTCATACACACAGACTCATTCACACACATACACACACTTAGACACACACAGTCACACACCCACTCTCTCTCTCTCTCATTAGCTGCCATCCCTTCACATATAATAGTTGAGTCAGCATATTGGAAACTAACTCTCTCTCACTCTTCCATACAACCTTTCTCACTCTCTCTCTCTCTCTCTCTCTCTCTCTCTCTCTCTCTCTTTTGCACCTTGCCCTGAACCCAACGTTGACTGCATTTGTAATTGAATAAATATTTTCTTTAGTAGAGCTTGTTCAATAACCTAATAGATCTTAATATAATTTCCCCTGCTAAGAACTAAGCCCCAGGGCAGCACTTACTTTTCACATCTTTCCTACATACTCTCCGAAATACTGTTGCAACACTTGGTACAGCAGTGTTTTGGAGGGCAAGTAACCTAGAGAGGTCGCATGATCTGTTGTTGCTTGTTTTCCTTTGTACTCCTTTGTACTCTCTCTCTCGCTCTCCATACATATATATATATATATACTGTATACAGGTATATATAACCTTCCGCTAAAATTAGTGCTCGTATGCCTGTTTCTTCTTCTTCTGAGAGAGAGAGAGAGAGAGAGAGAGAGAGAGAGAGAGAGAGAGAGAGAGAGACAGGAACCGACACATTCAATCAACTCCACGATGCTATCTTAGGGAAACATCTACCTATCTACTTCCACTCCTTTATACCAATTCACTTTCAGGGTTTGTTATTTTAGTCCTCCCTTCTTTTAGTCCCATTTTCTTTCACTCTTCTCTCCTTTGTACTGCCTATTCCCATCCTTTTCTTTCATTTTCTCTCTTGTACTGCCTATTCCCATCCTGTTCTTTCATTTTCTCTCTTGTACTGCCTATTCCCATCCTTTTCTTTCATTTTCTCTCTTGTACTGACTATTTCCATTCTTTTATTCCAATTTATTTTCATTATCTCTTTTTGTCTCTCACCACCTACTGTATGTCCATTTGTGTTACAGCTTTCTTTATTCTTTCTCTTCTAGTCCTTCTTTCCCCTTTCCCATGGCCTTTTATTCCGATTACTTTACTCTCTCTCTCTCTCTCTCTTTATATATATATATATATATATATATATATATAGAGAGAGAGAGAGAGAGAGTAAGGAAGAGTGGGTTTCTATAAATTGGCCACCACTGGACGTTTATGAAGCAAGTTGTGTAGTTTCAAGCGGAGGAGTGGAGATGGAGAGAGAGAGAGAGAGAGAGAGAGTGAGAGAGAGAGTGAGTGAGTGTGAGTGAATGAGTGAGTGAGAGAGAGAGTGTGTGAGTGAGTGAGAGTAAGAGAGAGAGAGAGTTACACAGAATTACACAGATACTCAGACCACACACGCCTTCCGTCGCTGCTAGATGGTCCGGCCTTAATACTACTAGAGACAGGGATAGTTTATAGTACAAGATTATGACAGCAAAGTAGAAGGCTCTCTCCCCACCCTCCGCTCCCCAGGGCACAAAAGCCGTACAGGAAAATAGGATGAAATGTAACCTCATGGGTCAAGAAAATAGGATGAAATGTAACCTCATGGGTCAAGAAAATAGGATTAAATGTAACCATATGGGTCAAGAAATGTAACCATATGGGTCAAGAAATGTAACCATATGGGTCAAGAAATGTAACCATATGGGTCAAGAAATGTAACCTCATGGGTCAAGAAATGTAACCTCATGGGTCAAGAAATGTAACCTCATGGGTCAAGAAATGTAACCTCATGGGTCAAGAAATGTAACCTCATGGGTCAAGAAATGTAACCTTATGGGTCTGGAAATAGGATGAAATGTAACCTTATGGGTCTGGAAATAGGATGAAATGTAACCTTATGGGTCTGGAAATAGGATGAAATGTAACCTTATGGGTCTGGAAAGGATGAAATGTAACCTCATGGGTCAAGAAATAGGATGAAATGTAACCTCATGGGTCAAGAAATAGGATGAAATGTAACCTCATGGGTCAAGAAATAGGATGAAATGTAACCTCATGGGTCAAGAAATAGGATGAAATGTAACCTCATGGGTCAAGAAATAGCCACAAGGAATGTAATTATATACAGGATAATAAGAAAGATAACTTACATTTACATACTGATTGGTAATGTATTAAATCATATTAATCCAATCTCCATCAGATCATCGTCCAATCTCTTCCTAAACGTATCAATTGAATCACTATCAACCACCTCCTTTGGTAAACTGTTCCATTCGTTGACCACACTGTATGTGAAGATGTTTTGTGTGGCATCTCTCCATCCCTTCTTTCTATTGTATTTAATTCCTTTACCTCGAGTTGCTTCATTGTTATTAATCGGAAACGGTGCATTGCTATCTACTCGGTCAAATCCTTTAACCCTTCCACGCACATATGACGCAGAGGTTGCCAGATTAGCAATAAGAAATAGAGTTATCTCACTCTTATAATTACCTCTCCAAAATGTGTTTTCTGCCCACAGCTAACTCAAAGACAACTGCAGTGGTTGAAGTAACTAAACTAAAGGTTTGTAAATATCCCTGATGCTAACAAAGGCTTTAAAGTATCCCTAATAGGCTCAAAATCGCGTCATATGTCGGAGAGGGTTCAGAACAAATTATATATATATATATATTTTTTTTTTTTTTTTTTTTTTTCATAATATGGTTTGTTTGTCAGAGAGGGGATTATAGCTTAGTTGTTCTGCGCTGCACGGATTATAGCCTAGTTGTTCTGCGCTGCACGGATTATAGCCTAGTTCTGCGCTGCACGGATTATAGCCTAGTTGTTCTGCGCTGCACGGATTATAGCCTAGTTGTTCTGCGCTGCACGGATTATAGCTTAGTTGTTCTGCGCTGCACGGATTATAGCCTAGTTGTTCTGCGCTGCACGGATTATAGCTTAGTTGTTCTGCGCTGCACGGATTATAGCCTAGTTGTTCTGCGCTGCACGGATTATAGACTAGTTGTTCTGCGCTGCACGGATTATAGCTTAGTTGTTCTGCGCTGCACGGATTATAGACTAGTTGTTCTGCGCTGCACGGATTATAGCTTAGTTGTTCTGCGCTGCACGGATTATAGCTTAGTTGTTCTACGCTGCACGGATTATAGTCTAGTTGTTCTGCGCTGCACGGATTATAGCTTAGTTATTCTGCGCTGCACGGATTCGAGTTTTGCAATGTCTTTCTTGAGAAACGGGGACCAGAACTGAACGCCATATTCAAGATGGGGGTCTAACAAGGCTTTTGAATAACGGCACGATAATCTTCTTGGTTTTAAAGGTAAAGGTAAAAGGGAGAGCGAGAGAGATAGAGAGAGAGATAGATAGATAGAGAGAGAGAGAGAGAGCGGAATGAAGTAAGAGGAAGCGATTGAGAAAATGGAGAGGAAAGTTTGGTAGGAAATGGACACTGTGGGGCCTTATAATATATATATATACTGTATATATATATATATATATATATATATATATATATATATATATATATATATATTATACTGTATATAATGTACAAATATATACATTATATATGTGTGTGTGTATATATTTATTTATTTAGTTTTGTGACAAGCAAGTACCTAAATTATATACATTTTTACGCTCAGTACACAATTAGAAGGCAAGACCCCCTACGATAAAATCATAATTATAATGTCAAACTTGCAAAATAAACAAACCAAAACGTATACGAACACAGTAAATAGACAAAACGTATACGAACACAGTAAATAGACAAAACGTATACGAACACAGTAAATAGACAAAACGTATACGAACACAGTAAATAGACAAAACGTATACGAACACAGTAAACAGACAAAACGTATACGAACACAGTAAAAAGACAAAACAACTAATCAAAATCGCTATGTGGAAACAACGCTTAAGGGGAGGTATTTAGTTTGTTCCCTAGACCTCCATCAAACTTAAAATTACACCCCCTTGAGTCCCTTTCAAGATAAATTTGTACATTTTTTGGTAGAAAAATTTCCCGGCCGAAGGCCGGTTCCTCTTTAATTACAGGCTCGCTATCGCTCGCCAGGATAAAATCGACACCTGAATGGCACGAAAGGTCTTAATATGGGGTGAAAGTTCTTAAAATCGCTAAACTAATGGGGCAAACGTTTTATAATATCAAAAGCAATGAGGCTAAACACGAGGGAGAAAGGGGTCCAGAAAAAAAAAATCCCTCAAGTGGAAATCGCCCCTTCAGCAAAATAATGCTCGATAAATAAGTCAGGCTTCACATGAACTTATTTAATGGCTAAAACTAAACAGAAAGCCATTATGTAATCAATCGAAACTCGGTATTCTTGATATTATTGGTGAGTGTATGCAGGTCTTAGTTATTGAGACACAATTATTATAGCATCTCTCCCGATCCATTCACATGACTTTAAGGGGAGACAAGGCGCTTTTCTAGACCACCTTCTCCCTCATCTTTAGCCCCATTATTTGGGCGATTTTATGAACTTTCGCCCCATTTCTGTCAATTTTCTGCTATTTAGGTGTCGAGTTTTTCCTGGCGAGCGATAGCGAGCCTGTAATTTATGAGGAATCGGCCTTCGGCCGGGACATTTTTCTACCGAAAAATGTACAAATTTGTCTTGAAAGTAGGGCTAGGGGTCGCCTTTTTAAGCTTGATGGAGGTCTAGCGAGGAAACTAGAAAAAAATTAAATAAATGAAAAACTCGACCAAACAGTGAAGGATCTGCCCTTAAAGGTGTTGTGATAGCAACTATGTAATGTATTAATTCCCACAGATCCTTCCTAAAGTGTAAACAATCGTCTAATGATAGCCAGCATTAACAATCGTCTAATGATAGCCAGCATTAACAATCATCTAATGATAGCCAGCATTAACAATCGTCTAATGATAGCCAGCATTAACAATCGTCTAATGATAGCCAGCATTAACAATCGTCTAATGATAGCCAGCATTAACAATCATCTAATGATAGCCAGCATTAACAATCATCTAATGATAGCCAGCATTAACAATCGTCTAATGATAGCCAGCATTAACAATCATCTAATGATTATCCAGTTTCAAAAGGGCTTCGAACAATTACCAGGCTTCGAACAATTACCAGGCTTCGAACAATTACCAGGCTTCGAACGATCTCACTCGACCCTATTTACAACTACAGATCCTTCGCCGGAGACATTTTTGTATCGAAAAATGTACAAATTTAGCGTTCTGTCAAAACAAAAATATATATATGCTGGCTGGCCAACCGCTTGCCAGGAAAATAATGACACCTGGATGAGGGTAAACGTCTTAAAACAGTTGCCTGAATGGGGCCGAATGGATATAAGAGGGAGAGAAAGAGAAAAAAAAGCGAGATGGGCTCCCTTAACCCTCTCACGACCATATGACGCAGAGGTTGCCAGATTAGCAATAATAAATAGAGTTCTCTCACTCTTATAATTACCTCTCCAAAATTAGTTTTCTGCCCACAGCTAACTCAAAGACAACTGAAGAGGTTGAAGTAACTAAACTAAAGGTTTCTAAATACCCTTGATGGTAACAAAGGCTTTAAAGTATCCCTAATAGGCTCAAAATTGCGTCAAGAACGTGAGAGGGTTAATAGCAACAAAGGTACGCTTGCACCCTTCCCTTATAATTAAACCATCTAGCAAGTCTTCACCAGATGCCTTCCTCCTGGCTGACCATCCTCCCTTCCAAAGGTAATTAAGGGAGGTTTCCACTTGAGGGATTTTTTTCTTGACTCCTTTCTCCCTCATGTATAGCCCCATTGCTTTTCTATTTTTAAGACGTTCGCCCCATTATTTTGACGATTTTAAGAACTTTCGACCCATTTCTGTCAATTTTAAGACATTTCGTGCCATTTAGGTGTCGATTTTATCCTGGCGAGCGATAGCGAGCCTGTAATTTAAGAGGAACCGGCCTTCAGCCGGGACATTTTTCTATCGAAAAATGTACAAATTTATCTTGAAAGGGGGTCTAGGGGCTGTAATGTTAAGCTTGATGGAAGTTTAGCGAACTAACTAAAAACCTTCCCTTAAGTTATCCCATCACCATGTTCCCTTGCCTTGCTCTTTCTAGTATTTCACTCTCCATTCCCCTGTACAGTCGCGCTAATAAGTGATGTCTCGGCACCAAGTATGTGTTGATCAATAATTGGTATCAGCAATATCTAAGCTTCATTTCTTCATATCGATGGAAATATACAAACATGTTCTTACACTTACCCACCTTATTCAACATCTGACAGACATTAATACAGCACAGAGCAAGCCAAACGTAATGACGGCTGGGACATGACTTATTAGCGCGACCGTACTTCCACCTTACCTTTTGATGTGTTCGCCACTCTTCTAGCGGCACCAAGGAGCGCGACGCCCCTCGTTTTGGGTGGTGATTTGGTGCAGTAGACTGTTTGAAGCGACAGCTCGCTCCCTTGCAAGGATGGGCTCGTCTGGCACCTTTTGCAGTTCGACATCCAGGGCTCTCTTGAAGCTGTCTAACGAGACGTCCCTCATGTCTCTTACTCGCCGTGGGAGTTTGTTGAAGAACAAACTCCATAAACGTCATCTTTCTGTATCTTATCATTAACCCCTTCAGTACCAGTGACGTCCTTTTAACTTATTTCTGGCTACTTTTAGACGATTATATTCAGTTTAAAAGGGGCCTCCAGCAATAACAGGCTTCGAACTACCCCCCTCAACCCATTGTACTACCACAGGTCCTTCCTAATCTGTACAAAATAGTCTAAATATAGCAAGAATAAAATTAGAAAGACGTCGCCGGCAGAGAAGAGGTTAATAATATGTGTTTAACCCCTACACAACCATTACGACATTTTAACCCTCTCACGTTCTTGACGCAATTTTGAGCCTATTGGGGATACTTTAAAGCCTTTGTTACCATCAGGGGTATTTAGAAACCTTTAGTGTAATTACTTTAACCTCTGCAGTTGTCTTTGAGTTAGCTGTGGGCAGAAAACTAATTTTGGAGAGGTAATTTTAAGAGTGAGAGAACTATATTTCTTATTGCTAATCTGGCAACCTCTGCGTCATATGGTCGTGAGAGGGTTAATAATAATTTGGTTACCATTAGACGATTTTTTTAGTTTATAATCTACCTGTACAGTCGCGCTACTAAGTCATGTCCCAGCTGTCATTACGTTTGGCTTGCTCTGTGGTGTATTAATGTCTGTCAGATGTTGAATAGGGTGGGTAAGTGTAGGAACCTGTTTGTATACTTCACTCGATATGAGGATGCTTAGATATTGCCGTTACCAATTATTGATGAAAACATATATACTTGGTGCCGAGACATCACTTATTAGGCCGACTGTACAATTCAATTGGGTAAATAGGATCTCAACAAACTCTCTTAGCATCATAAGTACTTCTTGAAGTGTATAAAATTGTCTAGTTTTAGCCAGAATTAAATGTCGGTGATGAAGTTGAGGGTGGCAAATCTGTTCTACCTGGAACAAACTTCCTGTAGAAGTTGTAAATAGTGCTTCAGTAGAACAGTTGCAGAAGAGAGTAGATTGTAAGTACTTGGTAAATTATTGGTAAATCTTTTAACTCACACGAATCTAAGAATTTCTTCTTCAATCGAGTTGACAACTTGTGGAATGGGCTTCCCCGAGACGTTATAGACTGCAGCACCGTTGATTCATTTAAACTCCGCCTAGACAAATATCTCGCATCAAACCCGCGACTGACTGCGTTTGTAAATGAATAACTTTATTTTATCCCTCCCTCAGTTACTAACCCATCTGTCCCCTACTAACTTCCTAATCCTGCCACGGACATTAGTTCCAGGGCAGTAGTTCCCTTTCCAATGTTCCCTTACCCACTCTAAACCACTGTTTGGACACTTGATCCTCAGTGTTTTGGAGGACAAGCAGCCTAGAAGGGTCACTAGACCTCTTGTTGCTTGATTTCCCTTGTACTTTGCACAATTTCCAATGAGTGTAGTGCACTACACAATCTCCAGCTTTCCACTTCGAGTATTTCCCCGGAATGGACCACAAGGTCTTTGAGATACTAACTATTCATTGTAACTCACTCTCACTCTCGATCCGCTCTCTCTCTCTCTCTCTCTCTCTCTCTCTCTCTCTCTCTCTCCCCAGGAAATTTACCTGTCACTGAGGGAAAGTATTCATGGAGTGAGGAAACTAATACGAGAGGGATGGAAGGGAAGGAGGAGGAGGAGGAGGAGGAGGAGGAGGAAGAGGAGGAGGAGGAGGAGGAGGAGAAAGAGGAAGAGGAGGATGAGAAAGGATGAGGATGAGAAAGGAGGAAGAAGGAGGAGGAGGAGGAAGAGAAAGGGGAAGAAGAGGAGGATGAGAAAGGAGGAAGAGGAGGCAGAATAGGAATAAAACGGGAAGGAAGGTAGAGAAGAGAGGGATGAATAATAGGTGAGGAATGGAGAGTAGTGAAAGAGGAGGCAGAAAGAGCAACAAGAGAAGGAGGATAAATCAAGAGAACAAAGAGTAAGTAAGAGAAGAACAAGAAAAAACAATAAGAAAAGGAATAGGATAAAGAAAGAGGACAAAGAGTAAGTAAGAGAAGAAGACGTAGATATAAACAAGAGGAGGATAATACAAGAGGATAAAGAGTAAGTAAGAGAATAAGGAGAAAGAGAAACAAGAGGAGGAGGATAAATCAAGAAGACAAAGAGTAAGTAGGAGAATAAGACGTAGAGGAACAAGAGGAGGAGGATAATACAAGATAACAAACAGTAAGTAAGAGAATAAGGAGAAAGAGGAACAAGAGGAGGAGGAGGATAAAGAAAGAGGACAAAGAGTAAGTAGGAGAAGAAGGAATTGACCACTTGCGAACTGAAGGAGGAACGAATTGACCACTTGCGAGTAGAAGGAGGAACGAATTGACCACTTGCGAGTAGAAGGAGGAACGAATTGACCACTTGCGAACTGAAGGAGGAACGAATTGACCACTTGCGAACTGAAGGAGGAACGAATTGACCACTTGCGAACTGAAGGAGGAACGAATTGACCACTTGCGAACTGAAGGAGGAACGAATTGACCACTTGCGAACTGAAGGAGGAACGAATCGACCACTTGCTAACTGAAGGAGGAACGAATTGACCACTTGCGAACTGAAGGAGGAACGAATTGACCACTTGCAAACTGAAGGAGGAACGAATTGACCACTTGCGAACTGAAGGAGGAACGAATCGACCACTTGCGAATAGAAGGAGGAACGAATTAACCACCAGCGAGTAGAAGGAGGAACGAATTGACCACTAGCGAGTAGAGGGAGGAACGAATTGACCACTAGCGAACAGAAGGAGGAACGAATTGACCACTAGCGAACAGAAGGAGGAACGAATTGACCACTAGCGAGTAGAGGGAGGAACGAATTGACCACTAGCGAACAGAAGGAGGAACGAATTGACCACTAGCGAACAGAAGGAGGAACGAATTGACCACTAGCGAGTAGAAGGGGGAACGAATTGACCACTAGCGAGTAGAAGGGGGAACGAATTGACCACTTGCGAGTAGAAGGAGGAACGAATTGACCACTTTCGAGTAGAGGGAGGAACGAATTGACCACTTGCGAGTAGAGGGAGGAACGAATTGACCACTTGCGAGTAGAAGGAGGAACGAATTGACCACTTTCGAGTAGAGGGAGGAACGAATTGACCACTTGCGAGTAGGAGGCGGAACGAATTGACCACTTGCGAGTAGAAGGAGGAACGAATTGACCACTTGCGAGTAGGAGGAGGAACGAATTGACCACTTGCGAGTAGGAGGAGGAACGAATTGACCACTTGCGAGTACTGTAGTTAACATTAAGACAATATATTTTAGCATATAATCTACCTCTAGGGCTCAAAGGGGTAAATACAATCTCAATAAACCCTCTGAATAACATAGGTTCTTCTTAAACTACATAAACTCGTCCAACTTAAGTCAGACTAAAAGATACAAAAGGCGTCATGGTGCTGAAGGGGTTAAGAAGACGACGCACTATTATGATGGTGGCAATTAACCCTTTCAGTACCGGTGCCGTCCTTTTAAGTCTATCTCGGCTACTCTTAGACGATTTTTTGGCAGTTTATTCACAGGCTTCGAACTATCTCACTTAACCCTTTTTACTACCACAGCTCCTTCTTAAGCTGCATAAAATCGTCTAAATATAGCTAGCATATGATGAAAAGACGTCACCGGTACTGAAGGGGTTAGGAGAGAAGGAGTGAAGGAGGCGAAGAAGAACAAATGGTTGTGTTGGTGCTAAAACTGCATACCAGAGAACACGAAGAGAGATAGATAGAGAGAGAGAGAGAGATAGTAAAGAGGGGGTTGGGGGGAGGGAGGGTGGGGTAGAGAGAGAGAGAGAGAGACAACCATAACCTACTGATAAGGAATGGATGTGTTTGTGGAGGAGAGAGAGAGAGGGGGGGGGGGCGAAGAGATAGTAAAGAGAGAGAGAGAGAGACAACCATAACCTACTGATAAGGAATGGATGTGTTTGTGGAGGAGAGAGAGAGAGGGGGGGGCGAAGAGATAGTAAAGAGAGAGAGAGAGAGAGAGAGAGAGAGACAACCATAACCTACTGATAAGGAATGGATGTGTTTGTGGAGGAGAGAGAGAGAGAGGGGGGGGGGCCGAAGAGATAGTAAAGAGAGAGAGAGAGAGAGAGAGAGACAACCATAACCTACTGATAAGGAATGGATGTGTTTGTGGAGGAGAGAGAGAGAGAGAGAAGTGTGAAAAAGATTGATGGATGCGTAGTTTTCGAGAGAGAGAGGTATTTACATAGAGTTACATAAATACACAAACTGCACAGACCTTGTGGTCCCTTCTATAACCCTGTTCATTATAGGCACGCCAGAAATCGTGAACCCTGGGGGGGGGGGGGTTACTACTAATCAATTTAATTCAGTTTAGAAAGGATTTCTAGAAATCATAAAGCCCTGTCAACACTATCTGGCAGTGGCCGTCGGGCACGTTGTGGCAACTTTGACATCAAACCAGTGAATTGCCCGTGCCCGTAGTTGAGCGAAATCACCAGCCACTGTCCGGTGGTTTGACGGTGGCTAGGCTACCTGCACAAACCTTCATGTTTAATGTGGACCCCTGGCTGTCCGTCCCTCACAGTCTACCACTGGTGGGTGATCTGTGTACACTAACTACATTGTTAGCATGTCTAGCCCTCCGTACACGTGCACCAAAGAATCTCCAAACATTCACTGGTCGAAACAAAGTACCCTACAGTTAATTGACTTGTACCGCCAACACCCGTGCCTAGGGAACGTCAAAAGTGAGACTTGCAAAGATAGAGATAAACGTGCAGCAGCAGCACTCATGGCAATTGCAGAGGAGATACGGAATATTAGTGCTACCATTACCACAAGGGACATAAAGCGGAAAATAGAAACCCTACAAAATCAACATAGACGTGAAATGCGATTATTACAAATGTCCCAGAAGTCTGGATCTGGGACGAACGAGATTTACAGACACAAATTATGGTGCTATTATGTTCTCTGATTCCTCAATTATAGTGACACAATCAGAACATCTGTGTCAACCATGAGTGTACCGGTACCACGAACATCTGTGTCAACCATGAGTGTACCGGTACCACGAACATCTGTGTCAACCATGAGTGTACCGGTACCACGAACACTACCCACGATATAGCGGCGGAGGGACATGCTGATTAGGAGGTATGTAAGCTCTCTCTCTCTCTCTCTCTCTCTCTCTCTCTCTCTCTCTCTCTCTCTCTCACTCATCCATCTTCATCACCACATCGTCTCCCTTAGCCCCAGTTTTTCAAATGTGTTTTTAATTTACCCCTTTCCCTCTTGCCACTTTCTTTAATTAGTTGTTTTTAATTTGTTCTCCTCCTCTTTACCCCCCTCCTCAGTTTCCCCCTCCTCCAGCACCACCTCCTCCTCCTCCACTCCCCTCCTACATCCCCTCCACCCAACCACCTCCTCCTCCTCCACCCCACCTCCTCCTCCTCCAATCCACCTCGTCTTCCTCCACTCCCCATCCTACATCCCCTCCACCCAACCACCTCCTCCTCCTCCAATCCACCTCCTCTTCCTCCACTCCCCCCTCCTACATCTCCTCCACCCAACCACCTCCTCCTCCTCCTCCTCCTCCTCCCCTACTCCTCAACCATCTCCTCCTCCTCCTCTCGCTAATTCTTAAATCGAGTTTAGATGGCGGATCATTTCGCAGTTTGTGTCTTGAAAGTTTATATATTGTTTTTGTATTCGTGTATCTTGGGGTCTTCTGGGGGGATTTGTATTGTATATTTGTATTGTATATTTGTATTGTATATTTGTATTGTATATTTGTATTCATTTGTATTTGGTGGATGTCTATTGTGTAGTTATTTCTGTCATGCAACTCTTGCATTTTACGCCACTTATGATAGGCTACACTGAAGTGGAGAAATGCATTTGGCAATCTTTTAATTGTGGCTACATGTTTTAATTGACATATGTTCTTTTCATAATACTCAGATACTCAATTATTTCCCATAGAACTGGAGTCTATGCAAATCGCTCCAGTCGTGGTATTTGTATATGTGCATGACCTTTGACAACCACTGTGGTGGATACAATATGTTAGCTGTTTTATATTGCTCTATTATTGCATTTTAAACTAAACCTTGAATTTGTCCATGTCTTGTTTATTGTCTACTTATTTTCCATTGGATTACGCAGTCTTCGTACTGCTTCTTTTGTGCATATAAAGTATATATATATATATATATATATATATATATATATATATATATATATATATATATATACTGTATACAGTAATTCATTAGCATTTTATCTTTTCATTTCATATTTCACGTGAAGTGGGTCACTAATGTTGGCTCTCATTCTCATTTGTCCAACCCTTTCTGTACCGGTGACGTCCTTTTAACTTTATTCTGGCTACTGTTAGACACATTTGTTTTCAGTATAAAAGAGCATCCAGCAGTTACCAGGCTTCGAACTGTTTCTCTTAACCCGTTTTACTACCACAGATCCTTCTTAAGCTGCACATAATCGTCTGAATATAGTTAGGAGAAAATTTAAAAGGCTAAAAAGGCTAAACTAAAGTCTTTCACATTATTCCAGGCATAAATCTGCGGTCTGGAAGTGGCTGGGACCTCGGGAAATGTCAACACTGCCACGTAATAGATCGGCTCACTGGCAACCTGGGTAAGTACTTCTATAAATAGTTTGTGGACGTGGTTTTAGCTTTATTTGTATTATTGTATTTATGTGTGTAGTTTATACAGTACTGTATATATATCTATGTACCTGTCTATCTGGCTATGACCTCTAAGAATGTGTTTACTCCTATCTGCTTGTGTGTGTGTGTGTGATGGGTAGAAAGTATGCTGCATATGAATTGATCAGTATATATTCCACAATGGCAGGAATAAAATACAAGGCCATACTGCTAAAATATTAACCAAAAAACATGAGACATAACACTCCAGCCTATCAAGCATATATCTCCCACAAAGCCGGCCCCTCTTTTATTAGCGAGATCTGAGATAAGACATATAGACTCTTTGACCTTTGATAGCTTCAGTTTGGTTGGGGGGAATAATAATACGAGTTTTGACCATGACCTTTCTGGCACAATAGATGAACTGGACTGAACTAATGGGAGAAGGGTAGGAGAGATTGCTGGGTGGCGTTCACCTTGGATATCGGCGACTCGTTCAAATGCGACTTTGTTTTGCTTAGAAATGAGGAAGGAGAAACGAATAGACTATAAAGAAGATGGTTTGTTTATTGTATTGATCACTTAGAGAGTAGGCTATGCTACCTAACCACCTCCTCGGATCGATAATTTGGATTACAAAAGGTGGTGCTCGGTGCTGATCACAGATTCCTCTAATTGGTAGCAATCATGTTCAATATAGTCATCATGATTGACCGATCAATCCAAGTGAACATACCCCTTTTGTGTGTTCACGGGGATTGTCTGGATGGACAGACCCCTGGTGAGAGAGAGAGAGAGAGAGAGAGAGAGAGAGAGAGAGATAAACCATTGATAATAATGTAAAGTAAAGCAAGTTAAAAAGACTATAAAACATTAGGGATACATAGGAATGTTTTATTTATATATATATATATATATATATATATATATATACTGTATATCATCAATGATAGATATCAAGAAACATATATATGAAGAGAAAAAGTGGCTAGATGACAGATGAAGAGAGATTGATGGAAAGTAAGCGAGGAAGTTAAACCAAATGCAAAAGTAAAGAAAGTAGTTGTATAATACAGAGGAGAGAGAGAGAGAGAGAGAGAACAGTGGCGAGCAAGAGAGAGAGAGAGAGAGGGAGGCACTGAAAAAGAAATATGTACCAAAAAATATCTCTCGTTGAGCGGCGTTTACTCTGGTCGCCCCAAAATACGGTCGCCGGCTGGGAGATACGATTTTTGGTGCCGCTACGGTTTTTGTTTGGTGGTTTCGAAGCGTGGCCTGACTTCGTAAACACCGGCGAAACAAAATTCAATTCGGCTATCGCTTGTCAAGACCTATAATAAAAAACTAGCTAAAGATAAAAAAACAACACTGTGTTGAGGGGTTGAGGCCAAAATAACAAAAGATACAAAAATAGATACTGTGTTGAGGGTTTGAGTTCGACCATTCCCTCTTTTCGATGGCATGGAGATTGGTTCGAGAGCTTTACATGTATTTGGTCGTATATGAAGGTCGATTTCATGAAGTTTAGGAAGGATGTATGGTAGCTAAAAGGGGTTCCATGTCATCTCAACCAGTAGACCATTTCAACCAGTGCCAAATTAACCAGTGCCAAAATATAGTAGGCCTACTAACCTAACCTAACCTAACCGTATTGGTTGATTTGGTACTGGTTGAGAGATACTGGTTGAAATGGTCTACTGGTTGAGTTGACCGGTCACCGTTAAA
Organism: Paralithodes platypus; assembly: GCA_032716605.1. Taxonomy (NCBI): domain Eukaryota; kingdom Metazoa; phylum Arthropoda; class Malacostraca; order Decapoda; family Lithodidae; genus Paralithodes; species Paralithodes platypus. The sequence continues at coordinate 1,565,322 of CM064480.1, forward strand.
AAGCCATAATAGAAAACATAATAAAACATAAACCAAAAACATACTTTGCATGTATTTGGTTGTATAGATATCTTATGAAAAGGGAAGAAGTGAAGCCATTGATTTCGGGGGTTGATGAGTGATTGGTGCTTCTGAATGCTTGTGTGCTTGCTTTTTGTGGGCGAACTGTTTTATGTTTCCTTCTCCTGTCACCTCTTTTTTCCTTTCTTGTGTTTCTTGCTGATCCTCCCTACCCCTTGTGGGAGTAAGGGCTGGCTACTGACTGACTGAAAAGGGAGTAGTCGTAGGATTAGATATATTTCGTAATATTTCATAGTCAGGAGCTAGGAAGTCCTTTTGACCCCCCCCCCCCTTAGAAAGGAGAATATTATGTATTTAGACGTGTGTGAAAGATCACTCGATATACGGGTGTGTTCTTTATTATATTCAGATTAGGAAGGGTATGTGGAAGTCAAGGGTATACTTGAGGTAGTCTTTACCTTCTTCATTCCCACAGATCATTCCTAACCTGTATACAATCGCCTAATGATATCCATAATAAACTGTCAACATTTGTCCTCAACGAGTTAAATCGATCGTCAAAATGTCCAAAACAGTGACTTTCCTGAGTGTCTTGGTGTTGGTGGGGCTGAGTGTAGTTGGTGGTGGCAAGGGAGACCCGGTGGAGCCTGTGCCGCTTGTAAGGTGTGGTGTGGTGGAGATGGTTGTGGAGTTGGTGGGAAGGGCTGTGGAGTTGGTGGGGAGGGCTGTGGGGATGGTTGTGGAGTTGGTGGGGAGGGCTGTGGAGTTGGTGGGGAGGGCTGTGGGGATGGTTGTGGAGTTGGTGGGAAGGGCTGTGGAGTTGGTGGGGATGGTTGTGGAGTTGGTGGGGAGGGCTGTGGAGTTGGTGGGGAGGGCTGTGGAGTTGGTGGGGAGGGCTGTAGAGTTGGAGGGGAGGGCTGTGGAGAGGGTTGTGAAGTTGGTGGTGACGGATTGAGTGTAGAGGGAGAGTGAAGGGGGGTAGGGATAAGTTGTAGTGGTGGGTGAAGGTGCTGGAGGGAGAACGAAGTGGGGAGAGTTTTAGATGTGGGGTGTAAGGATGAAGTGTAGAGGTGCGTGTAGGAGGTTCTGGAGGATGAGGTGGCTAGGGATAAGGTTTAGAGGTGGGTGAAGGAGGATGAAGTGTAGAGGTATGTGAAGAAGGAGGTGCTGGAGGATGAGGTGTTGGGGCTAGAGGATGAGGTTAGTAGGGATAGGGAAGAGGGGATGTAGGAGAGACAATAAGGTCGAACACAGCCACCAAGATTGAAGAACCAGTTAAGGAAACCTAAGAAAGGGCCCTGAACTGGGATTATGATGAGGGTACCTTGGGCGAGTGTTTGCTACCGCAAGAGGATGTTGGGGATGAAATATTGACAGCCTGTGTGGATATCAAAGCCAACAACAATGATCTCAACTTTGATATGGATGCCAGTGAGGAGAATGAGAGGATTATGTTTTGGGCTGCCATGTTCGTGATTTCCCTAGCCCTTGTTCTTCCCTGCTACTGGTGCTGTTCGTGATTTATCTGGTCCTTTGTTTTTCCTTTGTATTGTTGATGTTCGTGTGCTGTTCGTGATTGTCCTGGTCACTGGTCTTCTCTTGTACTGCTGCTGTTCGTGATTAGCCTGGTTACTGTTCTTCTCTTGTACTGTTACTGTTCATGCTTGTGTAGGTCCTTGTTCTTCTCTTGTACTGCTGCTGTTCATGCTTGTGTAGGTCCTTGTTCTCTTGTACTGCTGCTGTTCATGCTTGTGTAGGTCCTTGTTCTTCTCTTGTACTGTTGCTGTTCATGCTTGTGTAGGTCCTTGTTCTTCTCTTGTACTGCTGCTGTTCATGCTTGTGTAGGTCCTTGTTCTTCTCTTGTACTGCTGCTGTTCATGCTTGTGTAGGTCCTTGTTCTCTTGTACTGCTGCTGTTCATGCTTGTGTAGGTCCTTGTTCTTCTCTTGTACTGCTGCTGTTCATGCTTGTGTAGGTCCTTGTTCTTCTCTTGTACTGCTGCTGTTCATGCTTGTGTAGGTCCTTGTTCTCTTGTACTGCTGATGTTCATGCTTGTGTAGGTCCTTGTTCTTCTCTTGTACTGCTGCTGTTCATGCTTGTGTAGGTCCTTGTTCTTCTCTTGTACTGCTGCTGTTCATGCTTGTGTAGGTCCTTGTTCTCTTGTACTGCTGCTGTTCATGCTTGTGTAGGTCCTTGTTCTTCTCTTGTACTGCTGCTGTTCATGCTTGTGTAGGTCCTTGTTCTCTTGTACTGTTGCTGTTCGTGTTTGTCCTGATCACTGTTCTTACCCTATACAGTCGTTTATAAAAATGTGTGGACCTGACCTATTTCTAATTATGCAAGTATATCTCTGGAAACGAATTTATCAACTCTGCATAAGCAGAGTGGTATCACCCCCGTATACTGCTACCCTGGCGGCTGAAATGTCTGTCGTTGTCATCGTCGGACGAAGACGATGACGACAACGCAGACATTTCGGACAGTAGGATACCAGTATACGGAGGGGTGATACCACTCTGCATAAGCAGAGTGGTATCACCCCCGTATACTGCTACCCTGGCGGCTGAAATGTCTGTCGTTGTCATCGTCGGATGAAGACGATGACGACAACGCAGCCATTTCGGACAGTAGGGTACCAGTATACGGAGGGGTGATACCACTCTGCTTATGCAGAGTTGATCAATCAATATGTCCATAATGGCTAAGATATAGAAATTATGTTATAGAACATGTTATGCTTAGCATCATCCATATAATCATATCTTCAAGTTTGGTACAACCTGTGTATACACACATACAGCATATATATATATATATATATATATATATATATATATATATATATATATATATATATATATATATATATATACACAGTATATATACTGTATGGTATATATAAGAGAGAGAGAGAGAGAGAGAGGTACTAAGCCTAAGGGAGGGGAAGGAAAAGGGAGAATTGGCCTCATTAAGAAAGTTAGAAGGCAGGAAAAATGAGTCTGGGAAACATTATTGAAGGTAAGATGTGGAGAGAGAGAGAGAGAGAGAGAGAGAGAGAGAGCGAGAGACTTATGAGAGAGTTAGAAAGTGGTAAGTTTTTGTTTGTTTTGTTTTTTAATAATGCTGCATGCAAATATAAAGTTTGTATAACCAGTGACCTCCGAGAAGTTGACAACATGGATAAAAACCACACCATATGAGGAGGAACACATTATGGACAACGCTATCTGATAAACCACACCATATGAGGAGGAACACTTTATGGACAACGCTATCTGATAAACCACACCATATGAGGAGGAACACTTTATGGACAACGCTATCTGATAAACCACACCATATGAGGAGGAACACTTTATGGACAACGCTATCTGATAAACCACACCATATGAGGAGGAACACTTTATGGACAACGCTATCTGATAAACCACACCATATGAGGAGGAACACATTATGGACAACGCTATCTGATAAACCACACCATATGAGGAGGAACACTTTATGGACAACGCTATCTGATAAACCACACCATATGAGGAGGAACACTTTATGGACAACGCTATCTGATAAACCACACCATATGAGGAGGAACACTTTATGGACAACGCTATCTGATAAACCACACCATATGAGGAGGAACACTTTATGGACAACGCTATCTGATAAACCACACCATATGAGGAGGAACACTTTATGGACAACGCTATCTGATAAACCACACCATATGAGGAGGAACACTTTATGGACAACGCTATCTGATAAACCACACCATATGAGGAGGAACACTTTATGGACAACGCTATCTGATAAACCACACCATATGAGGAGGAACACTTTATGGACAACGCTATCTGATAAACCACACCATATGAGGAGGAACACTTTATGGACAACGCTATCTGATAAACGTCAATAAAGTGCTCCGCCTCATATGGTGTTTATAGTCGTGTTTATCGCTATTGGCGCCTGTACAGTCACCCACATAAGTTCTGTTCCTCGTCGTGATCTTATGTGTGAAAGTAAAATTAGCATGAATTAGTTTTTGCGAGTGCGGTTTTTGCGAGTGCGGTTTCATTTAACCTTTTCTGTACTGGCGACGTCTTTCTTATTTTACTGTTTTATGCAGCTTAAGAAGGATCTGTGGTAGTAAAAAGGGTTAATTAAGATTGTTTGAAGCCGGTTGATTGCTAGATAATAACTGAATAAAATCGTCTATTAGTAGCCAGTTTAAAATGAAAAGGATGGAACTGTTACTGAACGGTTTAATTATCAGTTGCTTAAGGGGAGGTATTTAGTTTGTTCCCTAGACCTCCATCAACCTTAAAATTACACCCCCTCGAGTCCCTTTCAAGATAAATTTGTACATTTTTCGGTAGAAAAATTTCCCGGCCGAAGGCCGGTTCCTCTTAAATTACAGGCTCGCTATAGCTCGCCAGGATAAAATAGACACCTGAATTGCACGAAAGGTCTTAATATGGGGTGAAAGTTCTTAAAATCGCTAAACTAATGGGGCAAACGTTTTATAATATCAAAAGCAATGTGGCTAAACATGAGGGAGAAAGGGGTCAAGAAAACAATCCCTCAAGTGGAGACCTCCCCTTAAATTAAGGGGGGTCACCGTTTTTGTTTTATCTTTCTCTCCTTTGCTCTCTTTCCCTGGCTTGTATCCATTCGGCCCCATTCAGCCAACTGTTTTAAGACGTTTATCGCTATCCAGGTGTCGATTTCTTCCCTTGCGAGCGATAGCGAGCCAGCATTGTATGGAGAAATCCGACTTCGCCGGAGACATTTTTCTATCGAGAAATGTACAAATTTAGCTTGCTGTCAAAACAAAAATATGCATATGCTGGCTCGCTGCCGATCGCCAGGAAAATATTGACACCTGGATGGGGGTAAACGTCTTAAAACAGTTGGCTGAATGGGGCCGAATGGATACAAGCCAGAGAAAGAGAGAAAAGGAGAGAAAGAGAAAAAAAGACGGTGACCCCCCCCCCCCCCGTAATCAGATGAGTTAAGGGGAGATATCGACTTGAGGGATTTTTTTCTGGACCCCTTTCTCCCTCATGTTTAGCCCCATTGCTTTTGAGATTTTAAGACAGTCGCCCCATTAGTTTGGCGATTCTAAGAACTTTCGCCCCCATTTCCGTCAATTTTAAGACCTTTCGTGCAATTTTGGTGTCGATTTTATCCTGGCGAGCGATAGCGAGCCTGTAATTTAAGAGGAACCGGCTCTCAGCCGGGACATTTTTCTACCGAAAAACGTACAAATTCATCTTGAAAGGGGCTCAAGGGGGTGTAATCTTAAGCTTGATGGATACCTAGAGACCAAACTAAAAACCTCCCCTTAACCAGCGCATAAGAATCCACCCTAGTAATTCAATCAATGCGCATTATAGTTCCGTGTCTAAGATTACAAAGAGCGACAGAACTTATGTGGGCAACTGTACTGTACGTGTGTGAGTGTGTGTGTGTAAAGAGAAAGAGAATCATCAAAGCAAAATGTTTACTATTCTTGTTTTTTTTTCCCCTAGACTTTTATATGACTCTGTGTGTGTGGGTTCCTCAGTTATATTTTAGGTTGATATTTTTACTTGTACTGGATATAATTTTAGAACGAGGATCCCTTTTTGAGCAAGAGATAGATAGAAACTCACACAAGGGTTATTTTTGTATTAGCATTATGATAAAAGCCATTATTGTATTTGTTTGTATTTGAATGCTTTCGAATATCATTGTTGTTTTGAGGTTTATTTGTTATCATTAGTCTTAGTATTGCTTTGTGTATGTAGATGCTTTTGAATATAATTTAATTTTTATTGATCTATTTTATTTTATATTTTTTTTTTTTTTTTTTTTTTTAATGTGGTGCTTTTGAATATCAGTTTTTGTTCTTTTTTTATTTATTTATTTATTTATTTTTTGGTATGTGGATGCTTTTGAATATTTTTGTTTTCTTCTTTTTTGTGTTATTGGTTTTTTTTTGTATGTGGATGCTTTTGAATGTTGTCTTTTTATTGTTTTTTTTTTTTTTTTGTATGTGGATGCTTTTGATTTTTTTTTTTTTTTTTTTTTTTTTTTTGGGTATGTGGAAGCTTTTGAAAGTTTTTTTTTTTTTTTTTTTTTTTTTTTGGTATGTGGATGCTTTTGATTTTTTTTTTTTTGTATGTGGATGCTTTTGAATATATTTTTTTCTTTTTTTTTCTTTTTTTTTAATAATGTTGGAATAGCGGTAAAAGACGAGCACGGTAAATAATATAGTGTTTGCACCAAAGGGATACTGCAACAAGCTGTCATAGTACACTTGGAATCCATAATTAGTGGAGGCGATTCAGTCGTGGCCACCCCCTCGCGTATCAAGGCAACTGCAGTAGATGAATGGATAGAAGAGTCCTCAATGCACACACACACTTTCTAAGCTCATGTTTTATACAGCTTAGGAAGGATCTGAGGGAATTATAAGGGCAAAGGCTGTCACAATTAACTCTCTGACTCCGACATGCCTTTCCTAATGTTAATAAAATCGTCAAATAATAGCCCCTGCAGCTGTGTTGGTCGTGTAATGGTTTAGATGCTTATGTTCTGGGTGTGGTGTCCCGAGTTCGAATCCCGGAAGGATCATATCCTTTCATTAACTTATTCAAGCGCATTTGGGTTTGTAATGGTGGTGGTGGTGGTGATAGTGGTGGTGGTGGTAGTGGTGGTGATAGTAGTGGTGGTGTTGGTAGTGGTGGTGGTGGTGGTGGTGTTGGTAGTGCTGGTGGCTTTGGTGTTGGTGGTGGTGATAGTGATAGTGGTGGTGGTGATAGTAGTGGTGGTGGTGATGGTAGTGGTGGTGGTGATAGTGGTGGTGGTGGTAGTGGTGGTGATAGTAGTGGTGGTGTTGGTAGTGGTGGTGGTGGTGGTGGTGTTGGTGTTGATAGTGGTGGTGGTGATTGATAGTGGTGGTGGTGGTGGTGGTGGTGTTGGTGGTGGTGATAGTGATAGTGGTGGTGGTGGTGGTGGTGTTGGTGGTGGTGATAGTGATAGTGGTGGTGGTGGTGGTGTTGGTGGTGGTGATAAGTTAAATGTAAAATGGAATAAATGTCTCTGCCAGAAATACTACTTTGGAAAGCTTATTATTAATAAATCCCTTGTACCTGTCTTGCCTCAGAACACCCAGGTTCTGCTTCAGGTAAAACACAGATTAATAATATGCACGAGGCATTTGCGAATTAATAGGCTTGAATAAATTAGCTTCCAAAACGTTCCGGGCACCAATATATTCCTCGCAAGACTTTTTGGAAATTTGATTGGTGTTAACTTTACCTTTCAAACATTAATTTGTTCTTGGAATTTGATAGAGATTTATTTTTTTTATTTTCGTATATATATTTTGTTTTTGTATAGACTTTTTGCATATATTGTTTGCCTTGTATGTTTTATGGAGTGGTTCAAAGTTAGATTAGGTATTATGTACCGTACATTTTTGCGGTAGTATTAAATATGTTATTTTTATTTATTAGTTATACTCTAAAAACACTTTAGTTGTCTACTGCATTGCCAAGCCTTTCATTCAAGTGGATGTAGTGGAAGCATCAATTGTGGTGGTTTGAGACGTAATCATTCCAGTGATAGCCCATGATCCTGCAAAGACATTTAGTACCAAAGGAGTTGATGTGTCTCTTCAACTCGCTGATAAGCGTCCATGTCTCACAGCCATATAATAAGACAGGGAGCACCAGCGTCTTAAAGATCCGCAGCTTCGTCCATCTGCACAGGTATCGACAACGCCATATACTTTTGTTGACGGAATCCATAACCCCATATACTAAGCCGAAGCGACGATTGACATCATAGCCCGACTCGCCACTATTGTTGATCACGCTACCAAGATAAGTAAATTTATCAAAGATCTTTAAGTCCTCACCAATTGCATCATCCAATAAGTCATCAAATGCTTGGACTTTGGTCTTAGTCCAAGAGACCTTTAAACCCAACAGCTATGAGTCCTCGTGTAGTGCCTCAAGGGCCAATCTGAGAACATCTGATGTCTCTGCTAGAATCACTGCATCATCTGCAAAGTCAAGATCTGTGATCCTGAACTTACCGATGTCTGCTCCGTAGCAACTCTGCCCGACTGCATGGCCCAGTAACCAGTCCATACAAGTGCTGAAAAGTGTAGGTGCCGGAACACCCCCCTGTCTCACACCTGGATTTACAGGGAAGAAGGAGGATGATCCCCCACCACACTTGACAGCACTCTCTGTTCCTGTATAGAGTCCAGAAACCAGGTCAACAATCACCTAGGAATCCCCCGTAACCATAATAGACCCTGAGCCGTCTATCGGTGCACCTAGCCAAATGCCTTCTTGAGAATAACATAGACTGCAAGCAGCCCTTTTTTAAGCTCAAGTGAGCGTTCCACGAGTACCCAGAGCGCCAGAATCAGGTCAATTGTTGACATTTTGGGTGTAAATCCTGATTGCTCAGGTCTCTGCTCCTTTAGTAGGTGGCGTCGGATTCGCACCAGCAAAATATGGGCGAAAACCTTGCCTGGCAGACTGAGCAGTGTAATACCACGGTAGTTATTGCAGTCCTGTCGGTCCCCTTTTCCCTTTCCAAATAGGGGTGACTAGACCCCTTCTCCAGTCAAGAGAAATGGTACCTGTCTGCCATACAGCATGTAGGACCGCATATAACCCATGGATCATTCTTGTTGGGATAGCAAACCTGATAATAAGGGAAAGTGGAAGGAAAGGATAGCAAAGAACAGAGAGAGAGAGAGAGAGAGAAATAAAGAGAAGGATATAGAGGAAGACTGTCAAGGAGAGATACTGAGTGAGAAAGAGAGATACAGAGTGAGAAAGTGAGCTATTTCTATTCTCGCTGGCACACCTTGGGCTGAAGTTGATCTCCCAGCAGACTTGACCTCAATGTTCCCTTAATTGATGTTTGAGTGGTGGTGATAGTGGTGGCAATGGTGGAGGTGGTGGTGATGATAGTGGTGGTGGTAGTGGTGATGGTAGTGGAGGTGGTGGTGATGGTGGTGGTAGTGGTGATGGTGGTGAAAGTGGTGGTGGTGGTAGTGGTAGAGGTAGTGGCGGTGGTGGAGGTAGTGGTGATATTAGTGGTAGTGGTGATTGTACAAAGGAAATCAAGCAACAACAGGTCTAGTGACCCTTCTAGGCTGCTTGTCCTCCAAAACACTGAGGATCAAGTGTCCAAACAGTGGTTTGGAGTGGGCAAGGGAACATTGGAAAAGGAACTACTGCCCTAGAACTAATGTCCGTGACAGGATTAGGAAGTTAGTAGGGGACAGATTGGTTAGTAACTGGGGGGGATAAAATAAAGTTATTCATTTACAAACGCAGTCAGTCGCGGGTTTGATGCGAGATATTTGTCTAAGCGGAGTTTAAATGAATCAACGGTGCTGCAGTCTATAACGTCTCGGGGAAGCCCATTCCACAAGTTGACAACTCGATTGAAGAAGAAATTCTTAGATTCGTGTGAGTTAAAAGATTTACCAATAATTTTGCAACCGTTTCCCCGCGTGGAATTAGATTGGTCGATAGTGAAGTACAGTACTTACTACAGTTCATATTGTCGATGCCTTTTATGATTTTGAACACTTGAATTAAGTCACCTCTTAATCTGCGCTGGGTTAAAGGAAATAGGTTTAATTCTCTAAGACGCTCTTCGTATGGTTTGTTCTTTAGGCTAGGTATCATATTGGTAACTCTACGTTGAACTCGTTCTAGCTTGTTTATATCTTTTTGGTAATAAGGGCACCAGGATTGAACGCAGTATTCCAGAAGAGGGCGGACTAAGGAATTGTAAAGGGTTAGGATAACTTCTTTGGATTTATGCTCAAATGACCTGCCTATAAAGCCAATTATTTTGTTTGCCTTCTTAACAACTTCTGAACATTGTTGACTCGGTTTTAGGTTACTCGATATTGTTACTCCCAGATCGGTTTCTTTGTTTACATTCTTAAGCTGAGTGCCATTCATCGAATAGTTTGCTTTCTCATTTAGGTATCCGATATGTAGTACTTTACATTTATCTGCATTGAAACTCATTTGCCAAATTTGGGCCCAACATGACAATTTATCTAGATTGTGTTGCATATCGTCAACTTATTCTTTTGAGAGTACGCTATTTGCAATTTTTGTATCGTCAGCAAATTTTGAGATTGTACAGGTGAGACCCTCATCTATGTCGTTGATGTAAATTAGAAAGAGAATTGGTCCTAGTACCGATCCCTTGGGTACCCCGCTACTTACATTGGTCCATTTAGATGCCTTACCGTTTATGACTACTCTTTGCTTCCTGTCGCTGAGCCAATTTTCTATCCATTTCAACACACCGTCTTGTATTCCATGCGCTTTTAGTTTTAGCAGTAAACGTTTGTGGGGAACTTTGTCAAAGGCCTTTTGAAAATCAAGGTATATAATATCTACAGCTTTACTCTCATCGTAGAGGTTGAGGATATCGTGGAAGAAGTCTAAGAGGTTTGTTAAACAGGAACGTTTTTTACGAAAGCCGTGTTGAGTATCTTTAAGTAAGTTATTTGCCTCTAAGTGATTTACGAGTCTGTCTCTTATGACCGTTTCTAGCATTTTACATACAATTGAGGTTAAGCTAATTGGACGATAATTACTGGGTAGGGATTTGCTGCCTTTTTTGAATATCGGTGTTACGTTGGCTAGCTTCCACTGATCAGGCATAGTCCCAGACTGCAAGGATGCATTGAATAGCAATGTCAGTGGTTTGGAGAGCTCATCCTTAGCTTCCTTTAGAACTCTAGGTGAGATTGTATCAGGTCCAGGCGTTTTATTTACCTTGAGTTTATCTAAACAATTCAATACTTCTCTCTCTGTAACGGTGATATTGCTTAGAACATCTGAATTATCAATCTGAATCGGCGATGGTGTAGGGATATCACTGAGGTCTTCGGTTGTAAAAACTGATGCAAAGAAGGTATTGAGGGCATTACTCATTTGTACTTCGTCTTTGGTGTATTCTCCATTTTCATCGACTAACGGTCCAACAGTTGAAGTAACTACTTTTTTCTTTCTGATATAACTATAGAATTCTTTCGGGTTTGTTTTACTTTGATTCGCAACATGTAACTCCAGGGTCTTTTTACTTTGCTTAATTAACTTTATGGCTTTGCGTCGTAGCTCTACAAATTTCACCCGTTCTTCGTCATTTTGTGAGGATTTTAATCGATCATTAGCAAATTTTTTAGCAAGCAGACAGTCTGAAATATCTTTATTCCACCATTTGGGCTTATCATTATGGCCTGGACGCCGTATTTTCGATGGTATGCAGTCTTGCACTGCCTTAAGGTAAGTGGTTGTGAAACACTCCCAAGATGTATTTATGTCGTTATTGTTAGTCAGAAAGCTCCAGTCAGTTTCTTTAAGCTTTGATTTAAGTTTATGAAAATTTGCTTTCTTGATATTAGGGACTTTCTCAATGCTGCTATTTGATTTGTTACTAGTAAACTTTAAAGTGAAAGTTATCGTACGATGGTCGCTGTTACTGAATTCATCACCAACATTAAAATTCTCTATTAATTCTTCTTTTGTTGCGAGTACAAGGTCAAGCACATTATTACCACGGGTCGGAGATTGTACAAATTGAAAAAGTGAACTCTCTTGCAAGTTAGCATAGAGGTCGTGTCCAGAGTGTGAAGTAAGAATATCGCCCCATTTAGTCACGGGTAAGTTGAAATCGCCAAGAATTACGGTATCTTGTATGTTAGTTATTTCTGTAATTTGTTCATAAATTTCACTGTCAGTTTGCACTGATTGAGATGGGGGTCTGTATAATAAAGCTAGTGTTATTTTAGTTCCTCGTTTATTATTTAATAGTACGTAAGATATGTCTATATTCGCAATTTGAGGTTTTGACATTAAGACGGGATTAAGACTTTCCTTTATAAAAAACAGAACTCCTCCTCCATTTCTATTGATCCGTTGTGAAGGTGGTGGTGGTGGCCGGTTCCAAAATCACTTCTACCACAATAATTACCAACACCACAACTGCCACCTCCACCTTCACGATCACTTCTACCACCACTATCACCACCACCATTACCACCAATATCACCACCACCATTACCACCACCACCACCACCACCACTACTACTACCACCTATTCTACCACCACTAACACCACCAATATCACCACCACCACCAACATTATCACCACCACCACCAACATTATCACCAACACCACTACTACCACCACTAACCCCACCAATATCACCACCACCACCACCACCAACATTATCATTATGGTGATGGGCTGGTCTATCAGAGTGAGAACTGAGCGATCTCTGCCATACCCATAGCTTACTCTGACTGTTCCTTTTACTTATATATTTTCTAGATCTCAAGTGACGGCGTCTGTTCCGTGGATTGACCTCCCAATCTACCAAGATTGGAAGCCAAAGCGTCACATTTTTCCTTTGCCCTCAACTTTCTCTTCATAATTGCTGAGGGGCACAGGGCTCTGGGTGGGGCTTTGGTTTCCCGGGCGTTTCCGCACCCCCCTTAGCTCCCCGCCATGGAGTGGCTTTGGTCACCCAGGCTTTATTGTGGTCGGCAGGGAGGGTTCTATGGGGGCGCTCGATTATGGCCTTGACCACCACCACCACTACCACCACAACCACTACCACCACCATCACCACCACCACCACCACCACTACCACCACAACCACCACAACCACTACCACTACCATCACCACCACCACCACCACTACCACCACAACCACTACCACCACCATCACCACCACCACCACCACTACCACCACCACCACCACCACCACCACCACCACCACCACCACCACCACCACCACCACTACCACCACCACCACCACCACCACTACCACCACAACCACTACCACCACCACCACCACTACCACCACCATCACCACCACCACCACCACTACCACCACCACATCACTACCACCACCACCACCACCACCACCACTACCACCACCATTACTACCACCACCACCACTACCACCACCACCACTACCACCACCATCACCACCACCACCACCACTACCACCACCACTACCACCACCACCACAACCACTACAACCACCACCACCACCACCACTACCACCACAACCACTACCACCACCATCACCACCACCACCACCACTACCACCACAACCACTACCACCACCATCACCACCACCACCACCACTACCACCACAACCACTCTCATTGAAAAGCTTGAGGATACAATACACTGCTCATGTGGTCATACAATACACTGCTCATGTGGTCATACAATACACTGCTCATGTGGTCATACAATACACTGCTCATGTGGTCATTCAATACACTGCTCATGTGGTCATACAATACACTGCTCATGTGGTCATACAATACACTGCTCATGTGGTCATACAATACACTGCTCATGTGGTCATACAATACACTGCTCATGTGGTCATACAATACACTGCTCATGTGGTCATACAATACACTGCTCATGTGGTCATACAATACACTGCTCATGTGGTCATACAATACACTGCTCATGTGGTCATACAAAAATATATATTTAAAAAAAATCAAAATATTTACATATACCCTAATTTAACTTTGAACCATACCATTAAAACACGCCAGGCAAAAAGTCGTGCATAAAAAAAAAAAAAAACAAAAAAAAAATATTTACAGTTATTATAATAAAAAAATATCTTTTCAAATTCCAAGAACAAATTAATGTTTGAAAGTTAAAGTTAAAGCCAACCTAATTTCCAAAAAGCCTCGCTGGGAATATATTAGTGCCCGGAACGTTTTGGAAGCTAATTTATTCAAGCCTATTAATACCTCGTGAATATTATTAATCTGTGTTTTACCTGAAGCAGAACCTGGGTATTCTAATGCAAGACAGGTACAGTCGGCCAATTAAGTGATGTCGCGGCCTCAAGTAGCGTATATTTCAATCAATAATTGGTATCAGCACTAAAATCGAATAATCGCCAATAATCGCCAGAATATGATGAAAAGGACGTCCCTGGTACTGAATGGGTTAAGGGGAGGTATTTAGTTTGTTCCCTAGACCTCCATCAAGCTTAAAATTACACCCCCTGGAGTCCCGTTCAAGATATATTTGTACATTTTTCGGTAGAAAAATTTCCCGGCCGAAGGCCGGTTCCTCTTAAATTACAGGCTCGCTATCGCTCGCCAGGATAAAATTGACACCTGAATGGCACGAAAGGTCTTAATATGGGGTGCAAGTTCTTAAAATCAGTAAACTAATGGGGCAAACGTTTCATAATATCAAAAGCAATGGGGCTAAACATGAGGGAGAAAGGGGTCAAGAAAAAAACCCTTAAGTGGAGATCTCCCCTTAAGTGTAGATCTCCCCTTAAGGGGAGATTTTCACGTCAGAGGTATTTTTGTTAGATCCCCTTCTGTCACATGTTAAGCCTCAATAGGTTTGAGATTTTAAGATGTTCGCCCCATTACTTTGGCTATTTTAAGACCTTTTGCCCCATTGCTGTCAATTTTAAGACCTTTCGTGCCATTTAGATGTTGATTTTTACTGACGAGCAATAGCGAGCCTGTAATTTAGGAGGAAGGAGGAAGCCGGAAATATTTTCAACCGAAAATTGTATACATTTATCTCATATCTTGGGGATATTTGCTTAAGTTTGATTGAGGTTTATGGAGAAATCTAAAATCCTTCGCTTAACCCTCTCAGACATATGACACGATTTTGAGCCGATTAGGGATACTTTAAAGCATTTGTTACCATCAGGGGTATTTAGAAACCTTTAGTTTAGTTACTTTAACCTCTGCAGTTGTCTTTGAGTTAGCTGTGTTGAGCCTATTGGGGATACTTTAAAGCCTTTGTTACCATCAGGGGTATTTAGAAACCTTTAGTTTAGTTACTTAAACCTCTGCAGTTGTCTTTGAGTTAGCTGTGTTGAGCCTATTGGGGATACTTTAAAGCCTTTGTTACCATCAGGGGTATTTAGAAACCTTTAGTTTAGTTACTTTAACCTCTGCAGTTGTCTTTGAGTTAGCTGTGTTGAGCCTATTGGGGATACTTTAAAGCCTTTGTTACCATCAGGGGTATTTAGAACCTTTAGTTTAGTTACTTTAACCTCTGCAGTTGTCTTTGAGTTAGCTGTGTTGAGCCTATTGGGGATACTTTAAAGCCTTTGTTACCATCAGGGGTATTTAGAGACCTTTAGTTTAGTTACTTTAACCTCTGCAGTTGTCTTTGAGTTAGCTGTGTTGAGCCTATTGGGGATACTTTAAAGCCTTTGTTACCATCAGGGGTATTTAGAAACCTTTAGTTTAGTTACTTTACACCTCTGCAGTTGTCTTTGAGTTAGCTGTGTTGAGCCTATTGGGGATACTTTAAAGCATTTGTTACCATCAGGGGTATTTAGAAACCTTTAGTTTAGTTACTTTAACCTCTGCAGTTGTCTTTGAGTTAGCTGTGTTGAGCCTATTGGGGATACTTTAAAGCCTTTGTTACCATCAGGGGTATTTAGAAACCTTTAGTTTAGTTACTTTAACCTCTGCAGTTGTCTTTGAGTTAGCTGTGGGCAGAAAACTAATTTTGGAGAGGTAATTATAAGAGTGAGAGAACTCTATTTCTTATTGCTAATCTGGCAACCTCTGCGTCATATGGTCGTGAGAGGGTTAATAATCCAGAAGCGTTGATAGCCTCTGAAGTCCTATTTGAACTAACTAACTACTCTGAATTACTACAACTTCTTAGCAACCAATAAGAAAGTGCAAGCTAGAAAGAATGATACGGAATTATGGGGGTCACCGTTTTTTGTTGTCTTTCTCTCTGTTTCTTTCTTGCTTTGGCTTGTATCCATTTGGCCCCATTCAGCCAACTGTTTTAAGACGTTTATCCCAATCCAGGTGTCGATTACTTCCTGGCGAGCGATAGCGAGCCAGCATTGTATGGAGAAATCCGGCTTCGCCGGAGACATTTTTCTATCGAAAAATGTACAAGTTCAGCTTGCTGTCAAAACAAAAACATATATATGCTGGCTCGCTACCGCTCACCAGGAAAAAATGGACACCTAAATGGGGGTAAACGTCTTAAAACAGTAGGCTAAATTGGGGCCGATTGGATACAAGCCAAAGAGAGAGGGAGAGAAAGAGACAAAAAGCGAGGTGGGCTCCCTTAAGAACGTGAGAGCAAATTAATAAATGAACAGTTGACTTCACATAGCTTTGAGAATTAGTAAGCTTCTGCTCTCACTCACTCTCTCTCTCTCTCTCTCTCTCTCTCTCTCTCTCTCAGAATCAAGAAAGTGAGAGAGAAGAAATAAATGAACAGTTGACCTCAGATAGCTTTG
>CM064480.1:1581783-1660718 GCA_032716605.1 Paralithodes platypus
CCGTATATACTAAGACAAAAGCATATAGTCCTCCCGTATATACTAAGACAAAAGCATATAGTCCTCCCGTATATACTAAGACAAAAGCATATAGTCCTCCCGTATATACTAAGACAAAAAACGCATTATAGTCCTTCACCGTATATACTTGACTAAGGGGACCAAAAGGCATTTATAGTCCTGCCCGTAATATACTAAGGGGACCAAAAAACGCATTATAGTCCTCCCGTATATACTAAGACAAAAGCATATAGTCCTCCCGTATATTCTAAAGGCACAACAGCATAAAATTAGTCCCTTCCCCGTTATAGTACTAAGGGACAAAAGCCATAGAATAGATCCCTTGCCCCGTATATACTAAGACAAAAGCATATAGTCCTCCCGTATATATTTTTAACTATAGGACAAAATGCATTATTAGTCCTCCCGTATGCATACTAAAAGACCAAAGCACTATAGTTCCTCCCGTATATTACTAAGACAAAAGCATATAGTCCTCCCCCGTACGTATACTAAGGACCCAAAAAAAGGCATATTAGGTCCTCCCGTATATACTAAAGGAACAAAAAAAGCAATTAGTCCGCTCCCGGAATATTAATAAGACCAAAGCATCAGTCCGCCCGTATATAACTAAGATAGATGGTAGTTATGATAGGATTCCCAGGAAACATCTCAACCAGGGTAGAACCGATTTCCAGTTTAGCTCTCAACCAGTGCCCAAATTCAAACCAAGGGAACCAAAACCAAAACCCAGTAGCCAAAACTATAGTACTAACCCTAAAACCTAAACTATAAAAACGGTATTGGGTTATTTGTGCTGGTTTGAATTTGTGTTATCTGGTTGAAATGGTTCTGGTTGATTTGGTACTGGTTGAAATGGATCTACTGATTGAGTTGTCCGGTCACCGTGTAATAGATATGTCAAAAGTATATATATAGATAGAGAGAGCTAGGCCAGATTTAAAATACATTTAATAAGAAACCAAAAGGGGGTCCAGTAAGTAAGCTCAAAACCCCTGCAGAAAATGCCCCCACCGGGGTCAGGGAAAAATAAAAAAAAGGGAATTAAAAAAACGGGCAAATTTTTCCACCCCAGAAAAAGTTTGGGGGACGGAGTATTTTTGTTCCCCCGGCTTTCTCATCTGTCTGGTTTCTTTCTCTCTCTCTGTCTTCTCTCTCTCTCTCTCTCTCTCTCTCTCTCTCTCTCTCTCTCTCTCTCTCTCTCTCTCACGCACACAAACACACTCTTACACACACTCTCTCATGTTCACTCACACTCTCTCTCACCCTCACTCACTCTCACTCTCTCTCTCGCTCTCACCCTCACTCACTCTCACACTCTCTCTCACTCACACTCACACTCATCCTCTCTCTCTCTCTCTCTCTCTCTCTCATTCTTCCTCTGTGACCAGCAAATGTGTCAAGGCGGATTTGTCACCCGCGAACGGGAACATTTTCGGGCCCCACGTCTAGCTGTCATGGCTGTGTTGTTTTGCCCCCCCCTCCCCCCCCCCCCCCCCCCCCCCCCCCCCCACCCCCCCTTCATGGGTAAGAATGACAGTGCAGGAAGTGTTGGTGTTCCCTTTTGATCATCAGTTGATTATAATTAGGCTAAAAATAATGACCACTATAACCTCTACGACTAAATAAAAAAGAACCAGCGCAATCGAGCTAATAGATCCACCCATTTTGGGAGAGAGGGTCAGGGGGGGCCCAGGGAAGCAAGAAATTTGTGTGGATTATGTGCTTCCCATTTTGCTCTTAGCACCCTTTTGGGGGGAAATTTAACCTAGGGGTTAGGGGTTCATGAAGAATTTTTGGCCTCCTTATAATGAATGGACTATAGTCAGATGAGTTAAAGCCGCTGCATCAGTAACGACACTCGTAATTCATTCATACTAATTTTCCCTTCATACGATAGATCACAACTAGTGGAGAAGAACCTTAATGTGGGGTGAACTGTTACCCTTACCCTCGTTCTCCTCCCCCTACCCTCTTCTCTCCCTCTCCCCTCTTCTTCCCTCCCTCTCTCGCTTTCCTCCCTCCCATCCCGCCAACCCCTCGCCCTCTTCTTCCCTCCCCTCCCTCTCCCCTCTTCTCTCCCTCTCCCCTCTTCTTCCCTCCCTCTCTCCTCTTCCTCCCTCCCTCTCCCCTCTTCTTCCCTCCCTCTCCCCTCTTCTTCCCTCCCTCCCTCCCTCCCTCCCTCTCCCCTCTTCTTCCCTCCCTCTCCATCCCCCGCTTCGTCCTCCCTCTCCCCTCTTCGTCCTCCCGCCCCCCCGCTTCTCCGCCCTCGCCCGCTCTTTCTTCCCTCCTCTCTCCTCTTCTGCCTCCCTCCCCTCTTATTCATCTTCCCTCCCTCCCTTTCCCCTCCCTCGCTCCCTCTCACCCGCGTCTTCCCTCCTCTCCCCCTCTCTTCCTCCCGCTTCCCCTCTTCTTCACCGCCCTCTCCCCCTTCTTCCCCCCTCCCTCCCCCCCTCCCTCTCCCTCTTCTTCCCTCCCTCCCCCCCCTTCCTCCCTCCCCCTCCCCCGTTTCACTCCCTCCCGCCCGCCCTCCTCTCTCCCTTTCTTCCCTCACGCTCCCTCTTCTTCCCTCCCTCTCCCCTCTTTCTCACTCTATCCTTCTTCCCATCCCTCCCCTCCTCCCTCACCCCCTCTCCCCTCCTCCCTTCTCTGGTCCGTTCCTGCCAGTTCAGGTTTATCATATATATATAATTTATCTCTCCATTGTTCGTTCGTTGCCCAGTGATTTTTCTTCTTCCCCCCTCCTGTTTACTGGGTTTCTTAAAAAAAAACATGCTAATTAAGGTGAGTGTCTCCCCTTCCAATGTCTTTGTAACTCTCGCTCTCGTTCTCTTTTTCTCGCTCTCGTTTGCTCTGTGGTTGCTCCGCTCTCGGTTCCTCCCGCTTTTCTCTCTCGCTCTCGCTGCCTCCTCCATCTCTGTTTATAATTATATTATATAAGCTATTAATATCTAGCTATATATCTAGATATATATAATATATAATATATTAATATCTATCTATATCTCTATATTTATTAATATCAATTCTATATATATAATTAATATTAGATATTATATTAATATAATATATATATAATATAGTCTAATATATATATTATTATTATATATTATATATATTATATATCCATAGATATATATAATAGAATATATATTGTAAAGCTGTAATTATAATATATATATATACTGTATATATACTGCTTTTCTACATTCATGTGTCATTCTCTCCTCTCTCTCTCTCACGCACAATTTCCCCCTTTATCCCGTCCGTGCTGCAGAAAATAGAAGAGGTTGTGGTGGTGATCTTAGGGGGCTATTTTCCCCCCCCCCCCTCCTCTCTCTGCCCCTCTCTTATGTGTTCTTAGTGTGTTCTTAGTATGGTCTTAGTGTGTTCTTTGTGTGTTCTTAGTATGTTCTTAGTGTGCCAAAATCAGGGAATGTTCCAGCCAAAATGTCTGGCATCTAGCTAACGATTTTACTCAGCTTAGAAACAACGTCTACCCATTAAAAAGGATAAACAAAAACTATACTCGATTACTTTGCAACTGATTTAGGCCCTCTGGTAATGTTGCTATTTGCAACGTCACGTAAATTACAAAACAGCACCAAATTTAGGCAACAAGTAAATGGAGCCAGGCACTTCCTAGCATAATAGCGGTGCTAATTTGTTTTCTCTATTTATTTCAATGGGAGGGAGTAACAGTGGAGTTGTAGTTCACATGGCCGTATCTCTATAGCCTGTCATGACCCCCCCCCACCCCCTCGAGAGATCCTAAGTGGGGAGTCCTGTAGAGTAGGGTATCTCTTACTACCACCACAACAACCTCCACCTCTTTCCCCTTCACTTCCTACTGCTCCCCCCTCTTCCCTATCTTCCACCTCCTCCACCACAGCACCATGTCCTACTCCGCCTTGCATTATCCACCCACCCACCCCACCATCATCTCTATTCCCCTTTCTCTAAAGCTTCCAACGTTCCCTGACTGCTCTTGCTCCCCTTTCCTTCCCTATACCCCTACCTCCTCCACCACAGCAACCCCCATTGTTCCTACTCCTCCATTAATCCAACCACCCACCTCTTTTCCCCTTCTTCTTCCTTGTCTTTACCGGGCTTCACTTTCCTTACTGCTCCCCCCCATCTTCCCTAATTACTCCACCTTCCTCCAACCACACGGACCATTGTTCATACCTTTCACTGCATATCCACCTACACCACCACCACAACAAAATCAACAGCCCCTTTCCCCTTCTTGTCAACCACCTTCTACAACTTACTTCCTACACAACCCTCCCCTTTCTTCCCTTATCCTCTTTCCTCCCTCGCTCCTCCACCACCTCCACCTTGGTCAGTGGTTCCCTCGTCAAAACTTTGGCCGCGTGGAGGCGACATGAACGACTCTTCTCCTTTGGCGCTGCTGATGGTGGTGGTGAAAGAGAAAGGAGAACATGTGTAGTGGTGGTGGTGGTGGTGGACTTGGTGGTGGTGGTTGGGGTAGTGGTGGTGAAAGGACTACCCCTCTTTTCTAAAACAAAAACTCTTCTTATTAACTAACTTTCTTCTTCTCTCTTAACAGATTAAGTTGCCTGTCTCTGTAGTGGATGTTACCGCCCTATGTGGGGGATTGTGGTTCTTTTATTTAATAATTTTTCATTTTAGTAAAGGGTTGTTTCCACCATAGGAGGATTTTGATTAAATTTTAATTTGAATTTATATTTGTTCCTTGTTCCTATCAATTTTGGTTTGTTTTTAGTTTTTGCAGAGTTTTACATTTTAATTAAACTTACTTCCTTTTTTTCTAAAAAAACTACCTCTCTTCTAAAAGACTACATGCTCTTCTTAAAACCTTACCTCTCTTGTCCTAAACTGCATGTCCTCTTTTATAACTACCTTACTCTGCTCGCTGCTAACAACTTAACCTGTCCTACTTATAACTACTACTTCTCTCGGTTATAACTATCTCCTTATACGACCTCTCTCTTATAAACTACCTCTCTCTTTACTAACTATAAACTACCTTAACTCTCCTGTTATAAACCTACCCGGTCTCTCTATAACTAACCTCTCCTCTTATAACTTACCTCTCTTCTTATAACTAACACACCTCTCTCGCTTATAACTAACGACTCTCTCTTATAAATGACTCTCGCTTCTCTTCTTATAACTACCTCTCTCTCTTATAACTACCTGTCTCTTTTATACACTACCTCTCTGATTATAAAACTACCTCTCTCTTATAACTACCTCTCTCTTATAACTTACCTGTCTTCATGAAGAAATAACTACCATCTCTCATTATTAACAAAAAACTACCTCTCTCTTTATAACTACCTCTCGCTTATAACTACCATCTCTTCTTATAACTACCCTCTCTCTTATAATACCATCGTCTCTTATAACTACCTGTTGTCTTATAACTACCTCTCTCTTATAAAGACCCTCTCTCTTATAACTACCTCTCTTTCTCTTTATAACTACCTCTCTCTCTTATAACTACCTCTCTCTTATAACTACCTGTCTCTTATAACTACCTCTCTCTTATAACTACCTGTCTCTTATAACTACCTGTCTCTTATAACTACCTCTCTCTTATAACTACCTCTCTCTTATAACTACCTCTCTCTTATAACTACCTGTCTCTTATAACTACCTCTCTCTTATAACTACCTGTCTCTTATAACTACCTCTCTCTTATAAATTACCTGTCTCTCTTATAACTACCTATCTCTTATATCTACCTGTCTCTTATAACTACCTCTCTCTTATATCTACCTTTCTTATAACTACCTGTCTCTTATAACTACCTGTCTCTTATAACTACCTCTCTCTTATAACTACCTGTCTCTTATAACTACCTGTCTCTTATAACTACCATCTTCTCTTTATAACTACCTCTCTCTTATAACTACCTCTCTCTTATAACTACCTGTCTCTTATAACTACCTCTCTCTTATAACTACCTGTCTCTTATAACTACCTGTCTCTTATAACTACCTCTCTTATAACTACCTCTCTCTTATAACTACCTCTCTCTTATAACTACCTCTCTCTTATAACTACCTGTCTCTTATAACTACCTCTCTCTTATAACTACCTCTCTCTTATAACTACCTCTCTCTTATAACTACCTCTCTCTTATAACTACCTGTCTCTTATAACTACCTGTCTCTTATAACTACCTGTCTCTTATAACTACCTGTCTCTTATAACTACCTCTCTCTTATAACTACCTCTCTCTTATAACTACCTCTCTTATAACTACCTGTATCTTATAACTACCTGTCTCTTATAACTACCTCTCTCTTATAACTACCTCTCTCTTATAACTACCTCTCTCTTATAACTACCTGTCTCTTATAACTACCTCTCTTATAACTACCTGTCTCTTATAACTACCTGTCTCTTATAACTACCTCTCTCTTATAACTACCTCTCTTATAACTACCTTCCTCTTATAACTACCTGTCTCTTATAACTACCTCTCTCTTATAACTACCTCTCTCTTATAACTACCTGTCTCTTATAACTACCTGTCTCTTATAACTACCTCTCTCTTATAACTACCTCTCTCTTATAACTACCTCTCTCTTATAACTACCTCTCTCTTATAACTACCTCTCTCTTATAAATACCTCTCTCTTATAACTACCTCTCTCTTATAACTACCTCTCTCTTATAACTACCTGTCTCTTATAACTACCTCTCTCTTGTAACTACCTCTCTCTTATAACTACCTCTCTCTTATAACTACCTCTCTCTTATAACTACCTCTCTCTTATAACTACCTCTCTCTTATAACTACCTCTCTCTTATAACTACCTCTCTCTTATAACTACCTGTCTCTTATAACTACCTATCTCTTATAACTACCTCTCTCTTATAACTACCTGTCTCTTATAACTACCTGTCTCTTCTAACTACCTCTCTCTTATAACTACCTATCTCTTATAACTACCTGTCTCTTCTAACTACCTCTCTCTTATAACTACCTCTCTCTTATAACTACCTATCTCTTATAACTACCTGTCTCTTCTAACTACCTCTCTCTTATAACTACCTCTCTCTTATAACTACCTCTCTCTTCTAACTACCTCTCTCTTATAACTACCTCTCTCTTATAACAACCTCTCTCTTATAACTACCTCTCTCTTATAACTACCTCTCTCTTCTAACTATCTCTCTCTTATAACTACCTCTCTCTTATAACTACCTCTCTTATAACTACCTCTCTTATAACTACCTGTCTCTTATAACTATCTATCTCTTCTAACTACCTCTCTCTTCTCTTCTAACTACCTCTCTCTTCTAACTACATCTCTCTTCTCTTCTAACTACCTCTCTCTTCTAACTACCTCTCTCTTCTCTTCTAACTACCTCTCTCTTATAACTACCTCTCTTCTAACTACCTCTCTCTTCTAACTATCTCTCTTCTAACTATCTCTCTTCTAACTACCTCTCTCTTCTCTTCTAACTACCTCTCTCTTCTAACTACCTATCTCTTCTCTTCTAACTACCTCTCTCTTCTAACTACCTCTCTCTTCTAACTACCTCTCTCTTCTCTTCAAACTAGCTCTCTTCTATCTAGTCTAACTATCTATCGCTTCAAACTATCTCTCTCTTCTAACTACCTCTCTCTTCTCTTCTAACTAGCTCTCTTCTAACTATCTATTCTAACTATCTCTCTCTCTCTCTTATAACTACTTACCCATCAACCAACCAACCAACCAGCCTATCTATCAAACAACCAACCTACATTTCAACTAACCAACCAACCTACCTACCAACCCACCTACTTGCCAATCAATTAACCAAATAACTTTCTAGATACCTACCTCCCATTCATCCCTCCATCCCTACCAACTAACCTACCAACCTACTAACCAATCTACCAACCAACCAACCTATTTACTTTCATACTTCCCTACTAATAAATCGACCTAATTACTAACCAACCAACCTACCTACCAAACAACCAACCAACCAACCTACCTACCTGCCAACCAACCAACCTTCCAGGCATTCTACCAACCTTCCAGCCATCCTTATCCCATCCATACCAACCAACCAACCAACCTACCTACCTACCTACCTACCTACCTACCTACCTACCTACCAACCTACCAACCAACCAACCAACCAACCAACCAACCTACCTACCTACCAAACAACCAGCCAACCAACCTACCTACCTGCCAACCAACCAACCTTCCAGGCATCCTACCAACCTTCCAGCCATCCTTATCCCATCCCTACCAACCAACCAACCAACCTACCTACCTACCTACCTACCAACCAACCAACCAACCAACCAACCAACCAACCTACCTACCTACCCAACAACCTACACTACCTACCTACCAACCTACCAACCTACCTACCTACCTACCTACCTACCAACCAACCAACCAACCAACCAACTTACCAACCAACCAACCAACCAACCAACCAACTAACTTACCTACCTACCTACCTACCAACCAAACTATTTACTAACAAACCAACCTCCTACCAACCAACCTATCTACCAACCAACCAACCAACCAACCAACCTACTTACCTACCTACCTACCAACCAACCAACCAACCAACCAACCAACCAACCAACCAACCAACCTACCTACCTACCTACCTACCTACCCACCTACCTACCAACCAACCAACCAACCTACCTACCTGCCTACCTACCAACCAACCAACCTACCTACCCACCTACCTACCTACCAAACCAACCAACCTACCTACCTACCTACCTACCTACAAACCAACCAACCAACCTACTAAACAACCAACCAACCTACCAACCAACCAACCAACCTATCTCCCTTCCTTCTAACCAATCTACCAATCAACCAACCTACCAACCTATCTCCCTTCCTTTTAACCAATCTACCAATCAACCAACCTACCAACCAACTCTCTGGAACCCTTGGCAAGTTACCATCTTCAAGTTTGATGGGCAAAAAACTGAACTTGGTCACTGACAGGAAAATTGCAACTTCCACCTCCTTCTCTTATTACGCTCTCTCTCTCTCTCTCTCTCTCTCTCTCTCACTCTCTCTCTCTCTCTCTCTCTCTCTCTCTCTCTCTCTCTCTCTCTCCTCTATCTCTTCTGCTCTCTTCTCTCTCTCTCTCTCTCTCTCTCTCTCTCTCTCGCTCTCTCTCTCACATTTTCTTCAACTTTCCTTTTCTATCGGTCATGCCATCTCTACTAGAATTAAGTCCTGACCACCTCGTTTGGATCGTAAGGTCTGTGTGGCCAGTGTATCTATGTAAATATATTTAAATCTCTCTCTCTCTCTCTTGGTTTCCCTTTCCTTCATCTCCACTTCTGCATTTTCCTTTTTGTTCTTGTTATTGTTCTTATTGTTGTTGTTCTTCTTCCTCCTCGGTTGTGAACTGTGATAGGATCGAGACTTTCAAGAACCGTCCAGAAAAATACTTGGCCACTGACCCTCAATTAAGGGGAGATCTCCACTTGAGGGATTTTTTTCTTGACCCCTTTCTCCCTCATGTTTAGCCCCATTGCTTTTGATATTATAAAATGTTTGCCCCATTAGTTTAGCGATTTTAATAACTTTCACCCCATATTAAGACCTTTCGTGCTATTTAGGTGTCGATTTTATCCTGGCGATCGATAGCGAGCCTGTAACTTAGGAGGAACCAGCCTTCGGCCGGGGATTTTTTCTACCGAAAAATGTACAAATTTATCTTGAAAGTGACTCAAGGGGGTGTAATTTTAAGGTTGATGGAGGTCTAGGGAACAAACTAAATACCTCCCCTTAAGGGGAGATGGTTCGTACATTTATCGGTAGAGAAATGTCCCGGTCGACGGCCGATTCTTACTAAACTACTGGCGAGCGATAAATCGATACCTACAGTAAATGGCACGAACGATCTTAATATTGTCAAAGGAATGGGAACGAATGGTCTTAAAATCGTCAAACTAATGGGGCGAACGTCTTTAAATTTCAAAACTAATGGGGCTAAGCATGAGGGAGAAGGGGGTCCATAAAAAACAACTACATTACCTCCCCTTAATATTTATGGGCGTCGTCGGCCAAGTCTGAGCTACGTGTGTGTATGTTTGTGTGTGTGTGTGTGTATGTTTGTGTGTGTGTGTATCAGTGTATGTTTGTGTGTGTGTCAGTGTGTGTGTGTGTGTGTGTGTCAGTGTATGTTTGTGTGTGTGTGTGTGTGTATGTTTGTGTGTGTGTGTATCAGTGTATGTTTGTGTGTGTGTCAGTGTATGTTTGTGTGTGTGTCAGTGTATGTTTGTGTGTGTGACGAACACAACTACTTAGATTGTATTACACATATTGAATGTCAGCGAGGATACTATGGAGAAAATAAATAGGCATGTTGAAGACAAACCTATAAAGTCTATGGGAAAGAAATGTATAAGTTGGGTAGGAAAGAGAGAAAGACAGAAAGAAAGGAAAGGAGAACATGAGAACTCACATTATGCAATCTTATCTCTATCTTTCTCTCGTTTATTCCTCCTCTCTCTCTCTCTCTCTCTTTCTTTCATTCGCACTCTGACAAACACACAGACTCTTCCTCTCACACTGATAAACACACACACACACACACACACACAGTCTCTCTCTCTCATACACACACTGACAAACACATACAGACTCTTTCTCTCACACTGATAAACACACACACACACACAGTCTCTCTCTCTCTCTCTCATACACACACTGACAAACACATACAGACTGTTTCTCTCACACTGATAAACACACACAGTCACTCTCTCTCTCTCTCTCTCTCTTTCTTTGCTATCCTTTCCTTCCACTGTCCTTTATTCTTGGGTTAGCTATCTCTACTAGAATTAAGTCCTGACCACTTTGCTGGGATCTTTAAGGTCTGTGTGGTCAGTGCATCTATGTAAATCTCTCTCTCTCTCTCTCTCTCTCTCTCTCTCTCTCTCTCTCTCTCTCTCTCTCTCTCTCTCTCTCTCTCTCCTTCCATTTGTTTTTTTTTTCCCCTACCGTTTTTATCTACACTCTCCGGACTTTCCCGGACATCTGAGTCGCATCAAGTCGATTTAAGAAAAGTTTAAGTTTGCTTTGGCTTATCAGCAAAGATCAGGAGGAGGAGGAGGAGGAGGAGGGTTGAGTAAGAGGGGAGGAAGTGGAGGGGAGAGGGGGAGTAAGAGGGGAGGAAGTGGAGGGGAGAGGGGGAGTAAGAGGGGGAAGAGAGAGGAGTGTTCTGGGGGTGAAGGAGGGGGGGACGGTTTCAAGGAAGGGTTAAGGGGACACTGACTGCTTTTTTGGCCTATAAATTAGTTCATTCATAAATTCTTAGTTTCCTTGCTAGACATCCCTCAAACTTAGAAAAACATCCCCTAGACCCCCCCTCAAGATAAATTTGTACATTTTTTGGTAGAAAGATGTCCTGGCCGAAGGCCTTTTCTTCTTACAATTACAGGCTCGCTATGGCTCGCCAGGAAAAAATTGACACCTAAATGGCACGATAGGTCTTAAAAAATATAACGAAATGGGACAAAAGGTCTTAAAATCGCCATACAAATGGGCCAAACATCTAGAAATCTAAAAAATAATGGGACTAAACACGAGGGAGGAAGGGGACCAGAAAAACCACCGTCTCCCCTTCACTCTCTAAGGCACAAAACATGATTCGCGTGGTTTATAGCATATTTTAATCCTTGAAATAACCTAGATGCACCTTGAAGATGTCAATTTAATTTAGTTACCCCAAATCTATTCCATTTTCTTTCAATGGTGGTTTAAAGAACACCATTTTAGATGACAAACTTAACTAAATTTTCGTAAGTCCACATCAATGAACATAAATATAAGCTGTATTTGTGCACCTCAGGGGGCTAATATTTCAAACACCCTGCTATCCATGCCAGGGCGAGGGAATGCGAAAGTGGTCCCGGACCCTAAGAATTGGAACTTTAAATGTTTCTGTTCGGGCTCTGTCTCGAGTCGGCCACCTCCAGCAATGAGGTATGTGCCTGAGTATATACTGTACATACATACATACATTATTATTATTATTATTATTATTATTATTATTATTTATTTTATTTTTTATTTATTTTTATTTTTTTGGAAAGAAATGTATAGTGCTTGTTTAGTGGAGTGAAATTAATCGGAGGAGGAGGCTTTACCTTTCTCTCCTTTAGTACCAATATACCTTTAAGGGGAGATGGGTCGTTTTTCTGGTCCCCCTTCGTCGAATCGTCCCCATGTTTAGCCCCATTAGTTTTCAGATTTTAAAATGTTTGTCCCATTAGTTTGTCGCTTATAAGACCTTTCGCTCCAATTTTTGTCAATATCAAGACTTTTCGTGTTATTAAGGTGTCGATTTTTTTTCCTGGCAAACGATAGCGAGAATGTAATTTTGGAAGAAAACCGAAAAATGTACAAATTAATCTAGAAGGGGGATCTAATGGATGTTTTTTTTTTTACGTTAGATGGAGGTCTAGGGAGGAAACTAAAATCATAATAAAAAGATACACAAATGAGCCAATACTTAAGCCCCTCCCCCTTAACCCCTTCTGTACCAGCGACGTCTTTTTAATCTTATTCTATCTATATTTAGACGGTTTTGTGCAGTTTAAGAAGGCTCTATGGTTGTAAAAAGGGTTAAGGGAGATAGTTTGAAGCCTGTTAGTTGTTGGAGGCCCCTTTTAAACTGAATAAAATCGTCTAATAGTTGCCAGAGTAAAGTTAAGGGGAGGCAGATCGTTTTTCTGGACCCCCTTCTCCCTAATGTTTAGCGCGACTAGTTTTGAGATTATAAGACGTTGGTTCTTTGTCAATATTAGGACCCTTCGTGCCCTTTAGGTGTCGATTTTTTCCTGGCGAGCGAAAGCGAGCCTGTAATTTTAGGAGGAATCGTCCTTTGGCCGGGAAATTTTTCTACCGAAAAATGTACAAATCTATGTTGAAGGGGGGTCTAGTTTTTTTTTTCTGAGCTTGATGGAGGTCTAGGGAGGAAACTAAAAAAAAAAAAATGAATAAATTAATTAATAGACCAAACAAACGGTCTGTCTCCCTTTAAATGGACGGCCCCGGTACAGAAGGGGTTAACATTCCATAGACACAACAGAGGAAGCACAAGATACCCACAACAGAGGAAGCACAAGATACCCACAACAGAGGAAGCACAAGATACCCACAACCATGAATACACCACACTAATAAGATTTTGAGTGAAACCAATGAACCACTAATCCAATAGGAGCAACCATTGAGGGAGAGTTGATCGGGGCATGAACTGCACAGAGGGGAGAGTGGAAGTAGATATTGATTAGAGGGGGGACAGGTGAGAGAGAGAGAGAGAGAGAGAGAGAGAGAGAGAGAGAAAGTGAGCGAGAGAGAGAGAGAAAGAAAGAGAATGAGTGAGAGAGAGAGAGTGAGCGAGAGAGAGAGAGAAAGAGAATGAGCGAGAGCGAGTGAGCGAGAGCGAGTGAGCGAGCAAGAGAGAGAGAGAGAGAAAGTGAGCGAGAGAAAGAGAGAAAGAATAAGTGATAAAGTCTCAAGACACCGACCTCCAGACTACTTCGGCCCAAACTAGACCACAACCAGGGCCCCGAAATGTCCACTAAAAATCTGTAATAAAAAGGTTAAGATGTTTCGGCCCAGTAGCAGTTTCGGTCCTGAGGTGATGAGGGTGTGTGTGGGGGTGGGGGGGGTTGAGGGTCGAGTGGTGTGTGTGTGTGTGTGTATGTGTGTGTGGAGGGAGGAGGTTTGAGTGGTGTGTGTGTGCGCGTGGGGCCCCCCCCCCCCCCCCCCACGCACACACACACACCAGGGAGGGAGGAGGGTTGAGTGATGTGTGTGTGTGTGTGTGTGTGTGTGTGTGAGAGAGAGAGAGATAAAGAAAACAAATGACTCCTGTTTTACGTAGGCAAGATATTATTGGCATCAAATCGTGCCACGTATTTTGTTTCATATCATCACCATAAGCCCACCATTACATTGTTAAACTATAAGTTGCCAGGGAAAGGGCTAGTGTGAAGCCGCTGTCACACGAGCTGTTTTCCCGTCAATTTTCCATGAGCAAGTTTTGTCTCTTATTATTTCTAGACATTTACGCCAGTGGTATCGGTAAGTAGACTGAAGGTAGATTATGTTAGGCGGCTGAATTCTGATAAAGTGTGTTTTTTTAAGCTTTCAGACCACAATTGCCCGTAAAAATTGCTCGTAAAAAGGCTCGTGTGGCTCCGGCTTAATACTCCTCCCTTACCCATAGCCTCTGGGACCTCAAGCCAAACAACTATTACCATATCTATAGGCTGTTAACGGGGTGCTACTCGGTTTGTCTGGACCCCCTTCTCCCTCATGTTTAGCATTTTAGTTTGGAGGTTTTAAGACGTTCGTTCCGTTAGTTTGGCGATTTTGAGACCTTTCGCTTCACTTTTTTGTCAATATTAAAACCTTTCGTGCCCTTTAGGCGCCGATTTTTTCCTGGCGAGCGATAGCGAACCTCTAATTTTAGAAGGAACCGGCCTTTGGCCGGGCCATTTTTCTACCGAAAAATGTACAAATTTATCTTGAAAAGGGGGTCTCGATGGTGTTTGTTTAAGCTTGGTGGATGTCTCGCGAGGAAACTCAAAAATAAATAAATAAATAAATAAATGTATAGACCAAAAACCAAGCAGTGTAGGGTTCAGAGGTCTTCCCCCCTTCGTCAATTTGAGGTGTAATATCATTGTTGTCCCTCCCTATATAATCACCTTGGGCCTCGTTTAATACATACCAATATACGTACACACATATCCATATACATATACATATTCATACATATACATATACATATACATATTCATACATATACATATACATATTCATATACATATACATATTCATACATATACATATACATATACATATTCATACATATACATATACATATTCATACATATACATATACATATTCATACATATACATATACATATTCATACATATACATCTTTGCCATATGCCTCTGTAGGCCTAACATATTATTTGTTGAGTATATATCACAAATACACGTGAGCCACTAAATGTTTCTAATCTCTCAGTGACGGTCGGCGGTTCGAACCCCACTGAGAGATTAGAAACATAGTATTTGTTAGTCATCATATATACTTTGTATATTGGACAATGCACTGAATAGAATTTGAGAGTAATATTTCTCTAACATTAATGAATCTAGAAAGGAGTGATATTTTGATGACTTCGATATATAAATTTCGACTCACTGGATGGAAACTGATTACTATTGGGTGTTTGTGAAAGAGTAGCAGACGACGCTATCCGGTCCCCCATTTAGACGATTGTGTGCAGTTTAAAAAGGACTTGCGTTATTCAGAGGGTTTATTGAGATCGTATTTACCCCTTTGAGTCCTTAACACCTTATTGGCGGGCTAGGTGGTCTATTTGACCGTACCGCACAGCGTTTTTTTTTTACCCTAAATAGGGTTGTTTACGTGATCATTTTCATGCCTAAATAAGAACCAGAGCATAAAACAAATATCTATCCCTGAAAGGGCGTAAACAGAGCTTTCCAATGACACCCGAACCATCCTCGTACGACCACTAGTTCTCTTGCAACGATCGTGCAACACGAGTGCAAAAACCCTGAAATAAGGTAATTTCCTTACATAATTCCCTGTGTAGCGAGTGAAAAAGGAGGTCGGAAAGTAGAATACAGTTCAGTATGTCCACGGTGGTCGTGGGGAGTGATCATAAGGTTACTACGCTCGTCCCACCGCTCAGCTCTCTCTCTCAGCAACATTACATGCTGAAAATAGCGCTCGACAGCTGTCGTGCACCGCCACTTAGTCCAAATGTATTTCACTCGACATATGTTGCGCGCCGCCAGTTAAGGGTTAAGGTAGATTATAAGCTAAAGAAAATTGTCTAATGGTAACCAGAATATGAGTTATGTCATGATGCTGAAGGGGTTAAGGGGAGATTATCACTTAAGAGGATATTTTCTGGACCCCCCCCCCCCTCCCACATATATAGCTCCATTACTTATGTAATTTAAAACGTTCGCCCCATTAGTTTGGTGATTTTAAGACCTTTGGTCTCATTTCTGTCAATTTTAAGACCTAAGATATAGCTAGCCTGTATTTTAAGAGGAAACGGCTTTCGGCCGGGAAATGTTTCTACCGAAAAATGTACACATTTATCTCGAATGGGGGTCTTGGGGGTATTTTTTGTTCTTTAGTTTGATGGAGGTCTAGGGAGGACACTACAAAAATGATAAATAAATAGATAATTAAATATATATATAAGAATCTCCCCTCTCTTTAACCCGTCTGCTCGTAAGGCTACCCCGGGCGGCCATAAAGTCGGGGATGGGTCGGTTATGGCCAGAGCAGGATTGACGTACGACGGAGCCAGCTGGTCGACTCGTAATCTGGATGACTCGTAATTTGGTTGACTCGTAATCTGGATGACTCGTAATTTGGTTGACTCGTAATCTGGATGACTCGTAATTTGGTTGACTCGTAATCTGGATGACTCGTAATTTGGTTGACTCGTAATCTGGATGACTCGTAATTTGGTTGACTCGTAATCTGGATGACTCGTAATTTGGTTGACTCGTAATCTGGATGACTAGTAATTTGGTCGCCTCATAATCTGGATGACTCGTAATTTGGTTGACGCGTAATCTGGATGACTCGTAATTTGGTTGACTCGTAATCTGGATGACTCGTAATTTGGTCGACTCGTAATCTGGATGACTCGTAATTTGGTCGACTCGTAATCTGAATGACTCGTAATTTGGATAACTCGGTTTTTGTTCGTGTTTTATATACAATATATGTGGATAAGGGAGACAAAAGGTAAAACTGCTTGTGATGAGTGCCTCTCCCAGGGTTGAAAGAGTGACAGAGCCAAAATCAAGGAAGTCAAACTCCGAATCAAAATGCCTGGTCCCACGGAGTTTGAAGCAATTTAAGTCATAGGATAAGGGAAAGATGGATTCAGGGAGAACGTTCCAGAGCTCAACTGATGAATAGAAGAAAGATTGGGAATATCGTTTCACTCTGGTTGGAGAGTTGTGCATTTTATATATATATATATATATATATATATATATATATATATATATATATATATTTATATATATATATATATATATATATATATATATATATATATATATATATATATATATATATATATATATATATATATATATATATTACTATCTATCTATCTATCTATCTACCTATATATCTATCCATTTATCTCTCCAACTTTCCATCGCCCCCACACTCTCTCGCGCGGGCCAAGAAACAATGATAACTTTCCAAGCCCCCTAACAAAGCCCCCCCCCCCCCCCCCCCACACCTCCCGCCAACACCAGCAGACACCAGGATAAACACACCTGCTACTAAACTTACCCACTCCAAACTTACCACGTACGATGAGTGTTTGTTTGTGTGTGTGTGTGTGGGGTGGTGGGTGTGTGTTTGTGTGTGGTGGGTGTGTGTGTGTGTGCGTGTGTGTGTGTGTGTGTGGGGTGGTGGGTGTGTGTTTGTGGGGGGTGGTGTGCGTGTGTGTGTGTGTGGGGGGGGGGGGTGTGTGTGTGTGAGAGAGAGAGAGAGAGAGAGAGAGGGAGGGAGAGCTACAAGGAGTTACAAGGAATAGTTTGTATCTCAGAGACCTTGCGGTCCATTCCGGGGAGATAGTCGAAGTGGAAGGAGATACACTGTTTAGTGCACTACACTCTTTACAGAGTGTGCAAAATACTATCTACTCTCTTCTTGAACTGTTCTACTGAAGAACTATTTACAACTTCTGAGAGCAGTTTGTTCCAGGTAGAACAGATCTTATATGTGAAAAAATGTCCACAAATACTAGTGCTGAACCTTTTCGATCCTAATTTCCAGCTATGGTGGCGTGTTGTATTCGTATTGAGGCTAAACATTTTCCTATAATCCACGTTGTCAAACCTATTAAGTACCGTATTTTAAAAACTTCAATGAGCTGACCTCGTAGTCTGCGTGTCTCCAACGGAAAGAGATTAAAGCTTTCAACCGGTCCTCATAGCTCAGTCTTCTAATCGATGGAATAAGTTTTGTAGCCCTAGCTTGTACTCTTTCCAGTTGCTCTATATAATTCCTGAGTGCTGGAGACCAGAATTGAATAGCATACTCCAGAAGAGGCCGTATCAGGGCGTTGTAAAGTGTGAGGACTATTTCCTTATTTCTATACTTAAATTGCCTCTTAATATAGACCAATAATGTCTGAGCTTTCTTCTCTACTTCAATGCACTGCTTGGAAGACTTTAGGCCACTGCTAATGAGAACACCCAAATCCTTTTCCAAGTCAGTCACTTCCAGAGGCATTCCCAATAGCGAATAGCCTGACTTGGGGTTTGCTTGGCCGATATGCATCACCTTGCACTTTTCCAAGTTTAGAGACATCTGACATGAGAGAGAGAGAGAGAGAGAGAGAGAGAGAGAGGGAGAGAGCTAAGACAATTATACACTTAAGCGAATTTGTGAGGGGAAGAAAAAGGAAGAGAGAGAGGTGAAAGAGAAGGAAAAGCGAGAGGAATGGGTAGCTAAAAATAGCTAAGTGAATTGTTAGAACGAGGCTGAATGCTTGGAGAAATACTGGGGGAGGTAAATGTGTGTGTGTGTGTGTGTGTGTGTGTGTGTGTGTGTTATTCACTCCCTTGCTTGTTCGTCAAGGGGAATCCACGCCATGCGAGCTAAGCTCATTATTATCGCGCCTCCTTAATTTTTTTTTTTTTTTTTTTTTTTTCTATATTCCAACTTACTTCCTCTCGGGCATAGGCTGAGAGCCTTAACATTCACCGCTTTACAATGAACAGTGAAGCCCGTGAGGTCTTGTTCCAGTCTATTGGGAATGTATTGCGTGAAATGCATGTTAATTGTTTATGTATCGTTGGAATGGCTGTGGATGTGTGTGTAGTCTGTATTTTAGCCAATTGGCGACATCTGGAAACGAAGGCTTAGGGTTAATATGTACGGTACCATTCTCACTACGGTACCAGTCTCACCCGAAGGCTTAGGTTAACCAGTAGCTTAGGTTGACCAGTACGATACCCATCTCACCTTGTAACCGATCACCAACCCCAGATGGGATGTCACAACTTCGTCCACTTATACCAGGTTCCTATTTATACTGCTAGGTGAACAGAGGCTACACCGTTAGGAGACTTGCCCAAATGTCTCTTCCCCGCCCGGGTCTCGAACCCGGGACCTTCTGGTTGTGAGCCAGACGCGCTATCAGTTACGCCACACACACACACAGACACACACACACACACTTACACTCTCTCACACACACACATACACCTTTCCTGTAGCTCTCCTAATGAACACTTTTATCGCCCGCCCTTAACAACAGTGTTTCCCCTTCCTCCTGACGAGAGAGAGAGAGAGAGTGAGTGAGAGTGAGCGTGAGCGAGAGGGTGAGACAGAGACGAATAGTTAGATATAAGAGATACAGAGAGAGAGAGAGAGAGAGAGAGAGAGAGAGAGAGAGAGAGAGAGAGAGAGAGAGAAAGAGAGGTAAGACAGTGACGAATAGTTAGAGATAAGAGATAGAGGGAGAGAGAGATGGTTGGGCAGGAAGGAAGATCTGCTGGTGCTAACGTAGAGAGAGAGAGAGAGAGAGAGAGAGAGAGAGAGAGAGAGAGAGAGAGAGAGAGAGAGAGAGAGAGAGAGAGAGAGAGAGAGAGAGAGAGAGAGAGAGAGAGAGAGAGAGAGAGAGAGAGAGAGAGAGAGAGAGAGAGAGAGAGAGAGAGAGAGAGAGACGCATACATTATAAATAGTTCTATAAAGTCTCAATTTAAAATCTAATCGATAGTTTTATTCCAATCAACGCACAATCACATTCCAGTCACTTCCAATCACCCTTCATCCACTGAACAATCTCTCTCCAATTGGCCACTTACGAGTTTCAGGCTATACGGAAGTTGGAGCTGTAAACATCGATATTAAACACAAATAAAGTAATTATGTGGGTTTGTAATGGATAAATAGTATGTTGAATTCGGTTATAAGTATTTATTGAATCACTACAACCGTATTATAGCTGGTTATTCTGCTAAATATCGATGTCTGCAACTCCAACTTCCTTACAGCCTGAAACTCGCAAGTAGTCAATTGGCCACTACCGAGTTTCAGGCTATAAGGAAGTTGGAGCCGTAGACATCGATATTTAGCAGAATTACCAGCTATAATACGGTCGTAGTGCATTTATATATACATAAATTCCAAAATAGCATACTTTCTATCCATCAGAAACCTAAATTATTCTTGCATTTCTGCTTAAGGGGAGGTATTTAGTTTATTCCCTAGACCTCCATCAAGCTTAAAATTACACCTCCTTGACCCCCTTTCAAGATAAATTTGTACATTTTTCGGTAGAAAAATGTCCCGGCCGAAGGCCGATTCCTCTTAAATTACAGGCTCGCTATCGCTCGCCAGGAAAAAATCGACACCTAAATGGCACGAAAGGTCTTAAAAGTGACATAAATGGGGCGAAAGTTCTTAAAATCGTCAAACTAATGGGGCGAACGTCTTAAAATCTCAAAAGCAATGGGGCTAAACACGAGGGAGAAGGAAGTTCGAAAAAAAAATCCCTCAAGTGGAAACCTCCCCTTAACCCTCTGAGTACCAGCGACGTATGTTATATTTTATTCTAGCTATATTTAGACGATATTATGCAGCTTAGGAAGGAGCTGTGAGAGTTGAAAGGGTTGGTTGAGATAGTTTGAAGCCTTATTATTGCTAGAGGTCCTTCCTAAGCTGAATACAAGCGTCTAATAGTTGCCAGAATATGGTGAAAAGGACGTCCCCGGTACTGAATGGGTTAAATATCGATGTTCACAGCTCCAACTTCCTTATGGCCTGAAACTCACAAGTGGTCAATAGCCACAGACGAATCACCTAGAAAACAACTCTCTTATCACCTTCCAATCAACGCACAATCCTTCTCCAATCACTCACTAATCACTCCAATCACCTTCCAATCACTCAATAATCATCATCCAATCAAATCCTCCTCCAATCACCAACTAAATAGCTCAACAATCACCTTCCCCACTCATAATTTTCAATCGCTCGTCTTTCAAGAACCAAATATTACCGAGAGTACAGTATATATATACTGTATATATATATATATATATATACAGTATACTGTATATATATTTGGCCCACCTGCACCAAGTCTCTCTCTCTCTCTCTCACTCTCACTCTCACTCTCTCTCTCTCTCTCTCGCTCTCTGTTGACAATCGCGGTTCGCAATTTCATCCAGTTTGCGCGGGCGACCACTGAGGCGGAGAAGACGGTCTTGTTCGGGGTGCTTGTATAGTAGGGTGGCGTCATGGAACAGACAACCTAAATTTGTGGCAGACATTTTGATTCCTACTTGCACTGCGTTTATCCGTTAATGTGCCATTATTATTAACTTTTGTATTTAATTTATGTATTCATGTATTTATGTAAATAGTTATTATCAGGCCATTATTGTTCACTTTTTATATATATTTATATATTCATTTATTTATTTATTTATATGCGTTCCAGCAACTCTTCATCACACCCCTACGAGGCTGGTTATTGCCCTTCTCGATTGGTGTCAGCAATGTCCCCACATTGCCGAGTAATCAGGATGGCGAGATGGCAATTTACCATCAACTGGGGGTGAAAAAATAAGAAAAATAAAAAATCAACTGAGTATACCTCTTCCAGCAAGGGACTGGAGTTTTCGAAAAGGGGCCCCAGTCCTGACGCTACTCTTGACTTACAGTGTGCTGGCTTAATAATCCAGAAGGGTTGATAGCCTCTGGAGTCCTATTATAACCAACGTCCAGCCTAGGGAAACAAGATGGCTGCCGGTGACTTATATAACTCCCGGGATCCAATAGTGTGTCCGGACGCTGTTATGCTATGTATCCCGGGTCGGGGGCTCAGATTGGCTAGCACAGATGGAGGAGTTTTACCTTTGACTCCAAGTGCTTTTGATGAGTTTCTATTTCCTGGGTTGATACTGTATGCTTGATTTATGTTCTGTCACATCTTTTTCCTTTCTCGAGCCTCTTGCTGATCCTCCCTACCCCTTGTGGGAGTGAGGACTGGCTACTGACTGACTGATTAGTATAGGTTGTTAAAAAACAAAACAAAAAACGAGAGATAGTATTATATTCGGGTCAGCGAGTCATGCAGCCCCTTCAACTGTCGGAGAAGAAGAAGAGGAGATGGAATGTAAACAAACCGCGCGGTGCATTGTGGGAAATATATGGGAGGAGTGCAGGGCTACTCTATTCAACCCACTCTATACCGGCTACGTCCTTTTCATACATTCTGGCAACTATTAGACAACTTTATTCGCTTTGGAAGGATCTGTGGTAGCTAAATAAATAAATGAGATAGTTTGCAGCTATAAAATGGTTAGAGTTTATCTGTGTTCGTTGTTTTTTGTGTATTGTTGATGGTAGTGGAAGGGGTGGTGTTATGTTTGTATTGTTGTTGTTGATGTAACGTGTATTGTTGATGGTAGTGGAAGGGGTGGTGTTATGTTTGTATTGTTGTTGTTGATGTAACGTGTATTTTGATGGTAGTGGAAGGGGTGGTGTTATGTTTGTATTGTTGTTGTTGATGTAACGTGTATTGTTGATGGTAGTGGAAGGGGTGGTGTTATGTTTGTATTGTTGTTGTTGATGTAACGTGTATTGTTGATGGTAGTGGAAGGGGTGGTGTTATGTTTGTATTGTTGTTGTTGATGTAACGTGTATTGTTGATGGTAGTGGAAGGGGTGGTGTTATGTTTGTATTGTTGTTGTTGATGTAGCGTGTATTGTTGTTGTTGATGTAACGTGTATTGTTGTTGTTGATGTAACGTGTATTGTTGTGGGTGGTGGTGTTTTTGCTGCTGTTGTTGTTTATGTTGATGTTGTTGTTGGTGTTTGCTATTGTCGTTGTTTTGTTGATCCTGGTGTTGATGTTTTTGTTGTTGATGCTGTTGTTTTTGTTGTTGTTGCTGTTGCTTTGTTGATGTTTTGGTGTTGTTGTTATTGTTGATGTTGTTGATTGTGTTGTTTTTGTTATTGTTGTTGTTGCTTTGTTGTTGTTGCTTTGTTGATGTTGTCCTTCCTCCGTCCTTTCCTTCCCTTCCTTCCTTTTCCATCTCCTATAATTCCTCCGTCCTCCTTCCCTTCTTTCCTTCCTTCCCTCTCTTCTTTCGTACATCCTTTCCCCCTTTCCTCTTTAATTCCTCCATCCTTCTGCCCTTTCTTCCTTGTTTCCTTGCATCCATCCTTCCTTCCATCCATCCATCCTTCCTTCCTTCTGCCCTTTCTCCTTCCTTCTGCCCTTTCTCCTTCCTTCCTTCCTTCCTTCCTTCCATCCATCCATCCTTCCTTCTGCCCTTTCTCCTACCTTCCATCCTGTTTCCCTTCCTTCCTTCCTTCCTTCTACCCTTTCTCCTTCCTTCCTTCCTTCCTTCCATCCATCCATCCTTCCTTCTGCGTTTTCTCCTTCCTTCCTTCCTTCCATCCATCCATCCATCCTTCCTTTCTGCCCTTTCTCCTACTTCCATCCTGTGTTCCCTTCCTTCCTTCCTTCCTTCTACCCTTTCTCCTTCCTTCCTTCCTTCCTTCCATCCATCCATCCTTCCTTCTGCCCTTTCTCCTTCCTTCCTTCCTTCCTTCCTTCCATCCATCCATCCTTCCTTCTGCCCTTTCTCCTACCTTCCATCCTGTTTCCCTTCCTTCCTTCCTTCCTTCTACCCTTTCTCCTTCCTTCCTTCCTTCCTTCTGCCCTTTCTCCTTCCTTCCTTCCTTCCTTCCATCCATCCATCCTTCCTTCTGCCCTTTCTCCTACCTTCCATCCTGTTTCCCTTCCTTCCTTCCTTCTACCCTTTCTCCTTCCTTTCATCCCCCTTCCTTCTTTCCTTGTGCCTGCCCTTTTCGTTATCCCTTCCTTCCTTCCTCCTTCCCTTCATTCCTTCATCCCTTCTTTGTTCCTGCTTTTTTTCGTTATCCCTTCCTTCTTCCCTCCATCCATCCCTTCTTTCTTTCCTCCATCCCTCCCTTCCTTCCTTTCTACACTTCCTCCTTCCTGCCATTCCTTTCCCCCTCCTCTTTCTCCTTTAATTCTTCCTTCCCCCCCCCCCCTCCCTCCTCCCCCTCCTCCCCCAGAAGCCACCACCATTTTCTCTAAGAAGACACAAGAAGACAATATTGGCTGGACTCTCTCTCTCTCTCTCTCTCTCTCTCTCTCTCTCTCTCTCTCTCTCTCTTGATTGCTGTAGCTTGATTGGTCAGTTGTTTTGGTTTTCAAAATGCTTAACCCCTTCAGCACGATGACGTCAATGTCATCATATTCAGGTTACCATTAACTCATTTTCTGTAGCTAATTATAATCTACCTCCAGGACTCAAAGGGGTAAATACGATCCAATAAACCCCCTCAGCAGGATGGCGTAGTGTTCATCATATTCAGGTTACCATTAGACAATTTTTGTTAGCTTATAATCAGAGGTCAAATATTATACGAGCTCTTTATTATAAGACGTCTTTTTATATGGGAGATTTTTATGGGATTTTTTTCTTAACCCCTTTCTCCCTCATGTTTAACTCCACTGCTATTGAGATTTTAAGACGTTCGCCCCATTAATTTGGCGATTTTAAGAACTTTCGCCCCATTTCTGTCAATTTTTAGAAATTTCGTGCCTTTTAGGTGTCGATTTTTTCCTGGCGAGCGATAGCGAGCCTGTAATGTAAGAGGAAACGGCCTTCGGCCGGGACATTTTTCTACCGAAAAATGTACAAATTTATCTTGAAGGGGATCTAGGGAGTGTAATTTTTAAGCTTGATGGAGGTCTAGGGTACAAACTAAATACCTCCCCTTAATCGATGTTATTCAGTTTTGTAAGTACCTCTAGCAATACATTAAGGCTTCAAATCATTTTACCCAACCCTTTAAACTACCATAGATCCTTCCTAAGCTGCATAATATCGTCTAGACATAGCTACAATAAAATATAACACACGTCGCTGGTACTCAGAAGGTTAAAAACATAGGTTAGAAATAGTGAATGTTTCAGAATTGGTTGAATATTGTGGTTGAGTTAACCACTTCTGTACCGGCGACGTCGTTCTAATTTTATTCTAGCTATATTTAGATGAGGTATATATATATACAGTATATAGATAGATAGATAGATATTGAGATAAATTTACAGTTACCCACATAAGGTATATACCTCTCAGAGTCCTTACACATGCATATAATTATAATGTCCATCATTCATTTACTAGTGTAGTTTCTTATGCAGTGGTTAACTCGTCTAACTATAGTCTATTCGCTGTAAGTTGACGAGAAATCATACCTCTATCCTCTGTAACTCAGAAAGGGCTAGAGCAAATTGGCTGTACATTTCCACCTTTATTCCTTGACTGACTCTTCCCAAATGGTAGAAATAATAGCTCAATTACTCTAGTCGTTTTTGAGTTACAGAGGTTGGAGGTCATGATTTTTCGCCTACTTACAGTGAATAGACTATAGTCAATGTGTTGTTCTATGTGTATGAATGAGACAAAAGGCAGGTTGCCTGTAACAAGTGCCTCCCCAAAATCCAAAGGAGTGACAGAGCCGAATTCAAAGTCAAAATGCCTGGACACACGAAGTATAAAGCAGTTTAATTCAAAGGTTGAAGGAAAGATTGATTGAGGGAGACAGTTCCCTACTTTACAGAACTTACTTGGGCAACTGTACGAGTTTGTGTGCGTGTGTACTGTGTGTGAATGTGTGTAATTGTGTGTGTGTGTACTGTGTGTGAATGTGTGTAACTGTTAATATCGGTGTGATTGTGAGTTTCCTGATTGATCCACAGGTATCTATTTGTCCATCACCTGGCTGTGTGTATATAGGCTTCCCCTGATGAATGGCACCTGGGCTCTATTACTGGGGGACCACCGCACTTGTGAACAAAACTCTTGATTAAAAAACTATCCACACACACACACACACACACACACACACACACACACACACACACACACACACACACACACACACACACACACACACACACACACACACACACACACACACACACACACACACACACACACACACACACACACACACACACACACACACACACACTATATCACCTGTATGAAATATGAACTGTAGTAAGTACTTCATTATTGACCAATCTAATTACACACGGGGAAACGGTTGCAAAATTATTGATAATTCTTTTAACTCACACGAATCTAAGAATTTCTTCTTCATTCGAGTTGTCAATTTGTGGTATGGGCTTCCCCGAGACGTTATAGACTGCAGCATCGTTGATTCTTTTAAACTTTGCCTATACAAATATCTTGCATCAAACCTGCGACTGACAGCGTTTGTAAATGAATAACTTTATTTTATTCCTCCCTCAGATTCATCAAGATTTATTGCGTATATATATATTACTAAGACGTTACTCTCTGTTTCCCAGATATACGAAAGATCACGTATAACTGTGTTATGTTATTAACCCATCTGTCCCCTACTAACTTCCTAATCCTGCCACAGACATTAGTGTCTGGGCAGTAGTTCCCTTTCCAATTTTCCCTTACCCACTCTAAACCACTGTTTGGACAATTGATCTTCAGTGTTTTGGAGGACGAGCAGCCTAGAGGGGGCACTAGATCTATTTTGTTGCTTGATGTCCTATGTACTCCTTTATACACACACACACACACACACACACACACACACACACACACACACACACACACACACACACAATTAAAAAAAATACGACCTGAAAGTTCGTAGGCATATCTATCTAGCTATCGATAACCTGATAATAAAGACTATGGATAAATACAATGGATGGCAGAATGGAAATAAACGAATGTATAGCGTGGATGACAGAATTGATATCATAATGGATGAATATAAATGGATGACTAGACGGATAACAGAATACATGACAGAACAGATATAATGTGGATGAATAAAATGGATGAATACAAATGGAAGACAAAATGAATGACGGGACAAATGACAGAATAGATACAACATGGACAAATAACAGAATAGATACAACATGGACAAATAACAGAATAGATACAACATGGACACATTAAATAGACGAGGGCATGGAAATATACGAATGGATAGAATGGTTGACAGAATGGATAACAATTGTGGATTGACAGAATGGATGACAGAAACACAAAAATGATGACAGCATTAATGACAGAACAGAGGCAGTATTAATGACAATAATGACGACAGAATTAATGTCAGAACAGACAGTATAGATGACAGTATGAAAGACAGAATAAATGACAGAACAGAGGCAGTATTAATGACAATAATGACGACAGAATTAATGTCAGAGCAGACAGTATAGATGACATAATATATGACAGTATGAAAGACAGAATAAATGACAGAACAGAGACAGTATGGATAACATAATAAATTACAATAACTGACCGAACAGAGACAGTATGGATGACAGAATAGAGACAGTATGGATGACAGAATACATTACAGAATATAAACAGTATAGATGACAGAATAAATGACAGAAAAGAGACAGTATGGATGACAATATATATTAGAACAGAGACAGTATGGATGACAGAATATGTGACAGAATAAATGACAGAACAGTGACAGTATTAATGAATGGAAGGGAGGAAGATGACAGGCAGGCTGAGGTACATACAATGCTATCATCGTAGTCGCCTTGATGTGTGTGTGTGTGTGTGTGTTTCTGTGTGTGTGTGTGTGTATGTATGTGTGTGTGTTTTTTTTTTTTTTTCTATATGGATGAGGGAGACAAAAGGCAAACCTTAGCTTAGGAAAGACGTCTACCCATTAGAAGGCTATCTACTTTATCAATTAATCCTTTAAGCTAGC
This sequence comes from Paralithodes platypus, assembly GCA_032716605.1. Lineage (NCBI taxonomy): Eukaryota > Metazoa > Arthropoda > Malacostraca > Decapoda > Lithodidae > Paralithodes > Paralithodes platypus. The sequence goes on from CM064480.1 coordinate 1,609,703, forward strand.
ATATGGTCTTCCTAAGCTTCATAAAATCGTCTAAATGGAGCTGGAAAAAAAGGTACCGGTATTGAAGGGGTGAATGTTAGTGGTAGTAATGGTTGTAGTAGTAGTGGTGGTGGTGGTGGTTGTAGTAATGGTAGTAGGTGTGGTAGTGAGGGTTGTGGTAGTGGTGGTGGTAGTGAGGGTTGTGGTAGTGGTGGTGGTAGTAGTGATGGTAGTAGGTGTGTTAGTGGTGGTGGTAGTGGTTGTGGTAGTGGTGGTGGTAGTAGTGATGGTAGTAGGTGTGTTAGTGGTGGTTGTAGTGGTGGTGGTGGTTGTAGTAGTGATAGTAGTAGTGGTGGTGGTGGTGGTTGTAGTAATGGTAGTAGGTGTGGTAGTGGTGGTTGTGGTAGTGGTGGTGGTAGTAGGTGTGGTAGTGGTGGTGGTAGTGGTTGTGGTAGTGGTGGTGGTAGTAGTGATGGTAGTAGGTGTGTTAGTGGTGGTTGTAGTGGTGGTGGTGGTGGTTGTAGTAGTGATAGTAGTAGTAGTGGTGGTTGTAGTAATGGTAGTAGGTGTGGTAGTGGTGGTTGTGGTAGTGGTGGTGGTAGTAGGTGTGGTAGGCTAGTGGTGGCTGTAGTAGCGGTGGTGGTAGCTTGGTCTCCAAACAAAGTTATCACTGTGTTGTTGTTGGTGGTGGTGGTAGTGGTTGTGGTAGTGGTGGTGGTAGTAGTGATGGTAGTAGGTGTGTTAGTGGTGGTGGTAGTGGTGGTGGTAGTAGTGATGGTAGTAGGTGTGTTAGTGGTGGTGGTGGTGGTTGTAGTAGTGATAGTAGTAGTGGTGGTGGTGGTGGTGGTTGTAGTAGTGATAGTAGTAGTGGTGGTGGTGGTGGTTGTAGTAATGGTAGTAGGTGTGGTAGTGGTGGTTGTGGTAGTGGTGGTGGTAGTAGGTGTGCTAGGCTAGTGGTGGTTGTAGTAGTGGTGGTGGTAGCCTGGTCTCCAAACAAAGTTATCACTGTGTTTGTGTTGTTGTTGGTGGTGGTGGTGGTGGTAGCAGGCCACGGTAGCACATTGTTTTTTTGTTTTTGTTTTATAATAGTAGTAGTAATCAATCAATCAATCAATCACATTTATTTCGTAATATAATATTACATAGGTACAGAAATTAGGACAGAGTCATAACAAATGTCAGTCACATGAATGTAACTAAGGGTTAAGGGGGGTGACCTGCTTTTTGTTATTTCTGTCCTTTTCTCTCTTTCTCTGGCTTGTATCCATTCGGCCCCATTCAGCCAACTATTCTAAGACGTTTATCCCGATCTAGGTGTCGATTTCTTCCTGGCGAGCGATAGCGAGCCAGCATTATATGGAGAAATCCGGCTTCGCCGGAGTAATTTTTTCTATCGAAAAATGTACAAATTTAGCCTGCTGTCAAACAAAAATAAAAAATATGCTGGCTCGCTACCGCTCACCAGTAAAAAATTCACACCTGGATGGGGATAAACGTCTTAAAACAGTAGGCTGAACGGGGCCAAATGGATACAAGCTAGAGAAAGATAGAAAAGGACACCAAAAACAGGTCACCCCCCCTTAACATACAAAACATAAGTATATATACAAAACATCATCATAGATACATAACTATACACACGCACAATATTTAGTAGTGGTAGTAGTGGTAGTCATAGTGGTGGTTGTAGTAGTAGTAGTGGTAGTAATGGTAGTGGTAATATTAGTGATGGTAGTCATAGTGGTGATATTGGTAGCTGTCGTGGTAGTAGTGGTAGTCAGTGGTGGTTGTAGTAGTAGTGGTTGTAGTAGTAGTGGTAGTAATGGTAGTGGTAATATTAGTGATGGTAGTCATAGTGGTGATATTGGTAGCTGTCGTGGTAGTAGTGGTAGTCATAGTGGTGGTTGTAGTAGTAGTGGTTGTAGTAGTAGTGGTAGTAATGGTAGTGGTAATATTAGTGATGGTAGTCATAGTGGTGATATTGGTAGCTGTCGTGGTAGTAGTGGTAGTCATAGTGGTGGTTGTAGTAGTGGTGGTTGTAGTAGTAGTGGTAGTAATGGTAGTGGTAATATTAGTGATGGTAGTCATAGTGGTGATATTGGTAGCTGTCGTGGTAGTAGTGGTAGTCATAGTGGTGGTTGTAGTAGTGGTGGTTGTAGTAGTAGTGGTAGTAATGGTAGTCATAGTGGTGGTTGTAGTAGTAGTGGTTGTAGTAGTAGTGGTAGTAATGGTAGTGGTAATATTAGTGATGGTAGTCATAGTGGTGATATTGGTAGCTGTCGTGGTAGTAGTGGTAGTCATAGTGGTGGTTGTAGTAGTAGTAGTGGTAGTAATGGTAGTGGTAATATTAGTGATGGTAGTCATAGTGGTGATATTGGTAGCTGTCGTGGTAGTAGTGGTAGTCAGTGGTGGTTGTAGTAGTAGTGGTTGTAGTAGTAGTGGTAGTAATGGTAGTGGTAATATTAGTGATGGTAGTCATAGTGGTGATATTGGTAGCTGTCGTGGTAGTAGTGGTAGTCATAGTGGTGGTTGTAGTAGTAGTGGTTGTAGTAGTAGTGGTAGTAATGGTAGTGGTAATATTAGTGATGGTAGTCATAGTGGTGATATTGGTAGCTGTCGTGGTAGTAGTGGTAGTCATAGTGGTGGTTGTAGTAGTGGTGGTTGTAGTAGTAGTGGTAGTAATGGTAGTGGTAATATTAGTGATGGTAGTCATAGTGGTGATATTGGTAGCTGTCGTGGTAGTAGTGGTAGTCATAGTGGTGGTTATAGTAGTGGTGGTTGTAGTAGTAGTGGTAGTAATGGTAGTCATAGTGGTGGTTGTAGTAGTAGTGGTTGTAGTAGTAGTGGTAGTAATGGTAGTGGTAATATTAGTAATGGTAGTCATAGTGGTGATATTGGTAGCTGTCGTGGTAGTAGTGGTAGTCATAGTGGTGGTTATAGTAGTGGTGGTTGTAGTAGTAGTGGTAGTAATGGTAGTCATAGTGGTGGTTGTAGTAGTAGTGGTTGTAGTAGTAGTGGTAGTAATGGTAGTGGTAATATTAGTAATGGTAGTCATAGTGGTGATATTGGTAGCTGTCGTGGTAGTAGTGGTAGTCATAGTGGTGGTTATAGTAGTGGTGGTTGTAGTAGTAGTGGTAGTAATGGTAGTCATAGTGGTGGTTGTAGTAGTAGTGGTTGTAGTAGTAGTGGTAGTAATGGTAGTGGTAATATTAGTAATGGTAGTCATAGTGGTGATATTGGTAGCTGTCGTGGTAGTAGTGGTAGTCATAGTGGTGGTTATAGTAGTGGTGGTTGTAGTAGTAGTGGTAGTAATGGTAGTCATAGTGGTGGTTGTAGTAGTGGTTGTAGTAGTAGTGGTAGTAATGGTAGTGGTAATATTAGTAATGGTAGTCATAGTGGTGATATTGGTAGCTGTCGTGGTAGTAGTGGTAGTCATAGTGGTGGTTGTAGTAGTAGTGGTTGTAGTAGTAGTGGTAGTGGTAATATTAGTGATGGTAGTCATAGTGGTGATATTGGTAGCTGTCGTGGTAGTTATAGTGGTGGTTGTAGTAGTGGTGGTTGTAGTAGTAGTGGTAGTCATAGTGGTGGTTGTAGTAGTGGTGGTTGTAGTAGTAGTGGTAGTAATGGTAGTGGTAATATTAGTGATGGTAGTCATAGTGGTGATATTGGTAGCTGTCGTGGTAGTAGTGGTAGTCATAGTGGTGGTTGTAGTAGTGGTGGTTGTAGTAGTAGTGGTAGTAATGGTAGTCATAGTGGTGGTTGTAGTAGTAGTGGTTGTAGTAGTAGTGGTAGTAATGGTAGTGGTAATATTAGTGATGGTAGTCATAGTGGTGATATTGGTAGCTGTCGTGGTAGTAGTGGTAGTCATAGTGGTGGTTGTAGTAGTAGTGGTTGTAGTAGTAGTGGTAGTAATGGTAGTCATAGTGGTGGTTGTAGTAGTAGTGGTTGTAGTAGTAGTGGTAGTAATGGTAGTGGTAATATTAGTGATGGTAGTCATAGTGGTGATATTGGTAGCTGTCGTGGTAGTAGTGGTAGTCATAGTGGTGGTTGTAGTAGTGGTGGTTGTAGTAGTAGTGGTAGTAATGGTAGTCATAGTGGTGGTTGTAGTAGTAGTGGTTGTAGTAGTAGTGGTAGTAATGGTAGTGGTAATATTAGTGATGGTAGTCATAGTGGTGATATTGGTAGCTGTCGTGGTAGTAGTGGTAGTCATAGTGGTGGTTGTAGTAGTAGTGGTTGTAGTAGTAGTGGTAGTAATGGTAGTCATAGTGGTGGTTGTAGTAGTAGTGGTTGTAGTAGTAGTGGTAGTAATGGTAGTGGTAATATTAGTGATGGTAGTCATAGTGGTGATATTGGTAGCTGTCGTGGTAGTAATGGTAGCTGCCTGGTCTCCCAACAATGTTATCACCGTCCCTGTGGTTGTTGTTGCTGTTGTTGCCGTTGTTGTTGTCGTTGTTGCCGCCACAGTCCAATATCCGGCTTTTGTCCCCTTGTCTGACTTACACGATATTACCGCGCCACAAGCCGTCACCAGCCGAACACAAGCCGCTATAAGCCGTGAAGAGCCTCAGCCGGTCCTCCCAAGCCTGCAAGAGTCTTAACAAGGCTCACAGAGGCTCTACTGTAGCCTGTTCCAAATAGATAGTCCATAAATCGTGAGCCCAATCTTCTGTAACTCAAAAAGAGCTAGAGCAAATAGGCTGTAAATGTCCACACCCCAGACGTCTTGTGATAGAGGACAAAACATAATATGCCCCACGCATCCTACTGCGTGTCGTACAAGGCGACTAATAGGGGTGATGACGGTAGACTTGTGGACCAACAGCCATTACTATGCAATAAAGTCTTATTATTTGTCATTGGCACTGTCTTGGTATGGTACTGCCGAGGCTGGTGGGGCGCAGATAGGTGCCGCAGGGGGACTTTCCTAGTTTTACCTGGGCGCTGTTTAGTGCCACGCCTGAGTCGGCCACAGTGTTTACATGGTGGGACAGTGTTATGGCAGAATGTTGTTGTTCTAAACTCCAAGTTGCCTAATGTACAGTACAGTCTTGGTAGTGGTGATGGGCTGGTCTATCAGAGTGAGAACTGAGCGATCTCTGCCATACCCATAGCTTACTCTGACTGTTCCTTTTACTTATATATTTTCTAGATCTCAAGTGACGGCGTCTCTTCCGTGGATTGACCTCCCAATCTACCAAGATTGAAAGCCAAAGCGTCACATTTTTCCTTTGCCCCTCAACTTTCTCTTCATAATTGCTGAGGGGCACAGGGCCCTGGGTGGGGCTTTGGTTTCCCGGGCGTTTCCGCACCCTCCTCAGCTCCCCGCCATGGAGTGGCTTCGGTCACCCAGGCTTTATTGTGGTCGGCAGGGAGGATCCTGTGGGGGCGCTCGGTTAAGGCCTTGGCCTTGCTCGGGGACTTGGGGCTGCTTGGCCAGGCAGCTTGGGGAACAACAACAACAACAGTCTTGGTATGGTCTTGGTCTTGTTCTAGCACTGTTGAGGCTGGTGTAGTTTGCAGATACTGTAGGTGCAGGTGTTACAGTTGAATTTAGTTGAGTCTTGCTGAGGCACGGTTAGCACTATACCAACATCAGCCAGTGTGATGACATGATGGGGCAGGGTTGTGACGGGACTTTTTTTTTGTATTATATTCCAACTGCGGAAAGGCAACTACGTCTGAGCCGTTACTATATATGTAATGAAAAACAAGATTAAGGGGAGGTTTTTAGTGTGTTCCCTAGACATCTATCAAGCTTAAAATTACACCCCCTTGACCCCCTTTCAAGATAAATTTGTACATTTTTCGGTAGGAAAATGTCCCGGCCGAAGGCCGAATCCTCTTATATTACAGGCTCGCTATCGCTCGCCAGGAAAAAATCGACACCTAAATGGCACGAAAGGTCTTAAAAGTGACATAAATGGGGTGAAACTTCTTAAGATTGCCAAACTAATGGAGCGAACGTTTTAAAATATAAAAAACAATGGGGCTAAACATGAGGGAGAAAGGGGTCAAGAAAAAAATCCCTCAAGTGGAATTCTCCCCTTAAGCCATTGCATGCATGTATGGATGTATGTACGTATGGATGTATGTACGTATGTATGTATACTGGCTGATCCTTCCCAAATGGTAGAAATATTAGCTGGATGAGCGTATGAGCTATAGAGGTTAATGTTCAAGAGTTTTATAGACTGCAGCACCGTTGATTCATTTAAACTCCGCTTAGACAAATATCTCGCATCAAACCCGCGACTGACTGCGGTTATAAATGAATAACTTTATGTTATCCCCCCCTCAGTTACTAACCCATCTGTCCCCTACTAACTTCCTAATCCTGCCACGGAATTAGTTCCAGGGCAGTAGTTTCCTTTCCAATGTTCCCTTACCCACTCTAAACCACTGTTTGGACACTTGATCCTCAGTGTTTTGGAGGACAAGCAGCCTAGAAGGGTCACTAGATCTGTTGTTGCTTGATTTCCTTTGTACTCCTTTGTCTTGGCCTACTTATTTGGAACAGGGTATAGTCTTACTATAGTTGGTGTTCAGGTAACGGTATATATCCAAGTCCTCCATCTTGATTACTTTCGTCTATTACACACATTTATTACACACATTTATTACACACATTTATTACACACATTTATTACACACATTTATTACACACATTTATTACACACATTTATTACACACATTTATTACACACATTTATTACACACATTTATTACACACATTTATTACACACATTTATTACACACATTTATTACACACATTATTACACACATTTATTACACACATTTATTACACACATTTATTACACACATTTATTACACACATTTATTACACACATTTATTACACACATTTATTACACACATTTATTACCACATTATTACCACATTATTACACACATTTATTACACACATTATTACACACATTTATTACACACATTTATTACACACATTTTATTACACACATTTATTACACACATTTATTACACACATTTTATTACACACATTTATTACACACATTTATTACACACATTTATTACACACATTTTATTACACACATTTATTACACACATTTATTACACACATTTATTACACACATTTATTACACACATTTATTACACACATTTTATTACACACATTTATTACACACATTTATTACACACATTTTATTACACACATTTATTACACACATTTTATTACACACATTTTATTACACACATTTATTACACACATTTATTACACACATATATTACACACATTTTATTACACACATTTATTACACACATTTATTACACACATTTTATTACACACATTTATTACACACATTTTATTACACACATTTATTACACACATTTTATTACACACATTTATTACACTCATTTATTACACACATTTTATTACACACATTTATTACACTCATTTATTACACACATTTTATTACACACATTTATTACACACATTTATTACACACATTTATTACACACATTTATTACACACATTTATTACACACATTTATTACACACATTTTATTACACACATTTATTACACACATTTATTACACACATTTATTACACACATTTATTACACACATTTTATTACACACATTTTATTACACACATTTATTACACACATTTTATTACACACATTTTATTACACACATTTATTACACACATTTATTACACACATTTATTACACACATTTATTACACACATTTATTACACACATTTATTACACACATTTTATTACACACATTTATTACACACATTTTATTACACACATTTATTACACACATTTTATTACACACATTTATTACACTCATTTATTACACACATTTTATTACACACATTTATTACACACATTTATTACACACATTTTATTACACACATTTATTACACACATTTTATTACACACATTTATTACACACATTTATTACACACATTTTATTACACACATTTTATTACACACATTTATTACACACATTTATTACACACATTTATTACACACATTTATTACACACATTTTATTACACACATTTATTACACACATTTATTACACACATTTTATTACACACATTTATTACACACATTTTATTACACACATTTATTACACACATTTTATTACACACATTTATTACACTCATTTATTACACACATTTTATTACACACATTTTATTACACACATTTATTACACACATTTATTACACACATTTATTACACACATTAATTACACACATTTTATAGCGAAATATGTTGTTCATCCCTTCTGTACCGGCAACGTCTGTTTAACTTTAATCTGGCTTCTATTATACGATTTTATTCAGTTTCAAAAGGGCCACCAGCAAATTAATTGGCTTCGAATGATCTCACTTAACCCTTTTTACAACCACAGATCCTTCTTAAACCGCACAAAATCCTCTACATAATAGCTAGAATATAGTAAGAGAGACGTCGCCGGTACAGAAGGGGTTACTTAGGAAAGTGGCGTAAATATTAGTGTTTAAGGGGAGGTTTCCACTTGAGGAAGTTTTTTTTCATGACCCCTTTCTCCCTCAAGTTTAGCCCCATTGCTATTTGAATGTTAAGATGTTCGCCCCATTAGTTTGACGATTTTAAGAACTTTCGCCCCATTTCTGTCAATTTAAAGACCTTTCCTACCATTTAGGTTTCGATATCGCTCGCCTGTAATTTAAGAGGAACCGGCCTTCGGCCGGGAAATTTTTCTACAATTTTGTTTACAAATTTATCTTGAAACGGGGTCAAGGCGGTGTAATTTAAAACCTTGCCTTAAATACGGTCAGGAGTGTTCGTAAGCCGTCACAAAGCCTCAACCTTTATATAAGCCTTCAAGAGCTTCACTTCACTTCTATAAGCCGTCACAAAGCCTCAACCTTTATATAAGCCTTCAAGAGCTTCACTTCACTTCTATAAGCCGTCACAAAGCCTCAACCTTTATATAAGCCTTCAAGAGCTTCACTTCACTTCTTATAAGCCGTTAAGGGGTCCACCTCGATTTTTTTCTCTCTCTCCCTCTCTCTCTGGGTTGTATCCATTCGGCCCCATTCACCCTACTGTTTTAAGACGTTTATCCCGATCCAGGTGTCGATTTTGTTGTGGCGAGCGCTAGCGAGCCAGCATATTTTTAAAGATGTTTTTGACAGTAGGCTAAATGTGTACATTTTTCGATAGAAAAATTTCTCCGGCAAAGCCGGATTTATCCATACAATGCTGGCTCACTATCGCTCGCCAGGAAGAAATCGACACCTGGATGGGCATGAACGTCTTAAAACAGTAGGCTGAATGGGGCCGAATGTATACAAGCCAGAGAAAGAGAGAAAAGGAGAGAAAAAAAAAACAGGTCACCCCCCTTAAAAGAGCTTCAATCACTTCTTATAAGCCGTTAGAAAGCTTCCTCGACGCTTTTCGCGCTTCTGGCAGCCTTTTCACATTTACTATACCCTGTTCGAAATAGATAGGCCAGAAATCGTGAACCCTTACCTTTGTCACACCTCCAAGCCACAAGGAAACAACCACCAGTCCATCAACACGTGCAAGAGTCACCAATTAAATGCTGAGTGTAAGAAGGTAATTTAACCCTTTGAAGCTCTGACCCGTTTTAGCATTTATTTTGGCTATCGTTAGACGATTTTATGCAGCTTAGGAAGTACCTGTGGGTATTATAAGGGTAAATTCTATCTCAATCAACCCTTTGACTTCCATATACCGTTACTAATCTGAATAACAAAAATTAATAGTAGCCAGAAACAGAACAGAAACGCGTATTGGAGCTTGAATGGGTTAACTCTCCCGAGAAAACCCCAGGTTTTGAGATGCCTGGCGCAGGGTTCGAACCCTGGTTAGCGACCTCAGTAGGTCAACCAGGTCCGCGCGCTAACCTACTGTACCGTACTACCGCGGACGTTCAATAGGATAGTAACCTTAGTTCTCCTTGAAAGAACCAGGTGATAGTCTCGTGGTGGAGACACGTGATGGGTTCCTTAGACTTCGCCATCAACGACTATTTTACACTATCCCAAACGTCAACTCTGGTAGTACAGTATTGGGGTTGCGGGATTTTGCGGGTAACTCATAAACGGCTATAGCAAATGGGCTGTAAATGTCCACACTTATTCCCTGGCTGACCCCTCCCATATGGTAGAAATATTAGCTCGATTATACTAGTCGTTTACGAGTTATAGAGGGTATTACAAGCCATTACAGGCCTTCACAAGCTACCACAAGCTATTAAAGGCCTCCACAAGCTACCAAAAGCCCCTATAAGCAACTACAAGCCATTATAGGCCTCCACAAGATACCACAAGCCCCCACATACCTCCACAAGACATTTAAGGCCTCCACAACCTACCACAAGCCCCATAAGCCACCACATGCCTTCAGAAGCTACTACAAGCTCCCATAAGCCACCACAAGCCATTACAAACAACCACAAGCCATTACAAGGCACCGCAAGCCATTGCAGACCACCACAAGCCATTACAAGCTCCCATAAGCCACCGCAAGCTCCCATAAGCCACCACAAGCCATTACAAACAACCACAAGCCATTACAAGGCACCGCAAGCCATTGCAGACCACCACAAGCCATTACAAGCCCCCATAAGCCACCGCAAACCACCACAAGCTTCCACAAGCCATTACAAGCCTCCACAAGCAATTACAAGTCACCACAAGCCATTACAAGCCTCCACAAGCCATTACAAGTCACCACAAGCCATTAAAAGTCACCACAAGCCATTACAAGCCACCACAAGCCATTACAAGCCTCCACAAGCCATTACAAGCCTCCACAAGCCATTACAAGCCACCACCAGCCATTACAAGCCACCACAAGCCATTACAAGCCTCCACAAGCCATTACAAGCCTCCACAAGCCATTACAAGCCACCACCAGCTTGTGTAAAGCCCCTTAAAAACAACTACAATGAAGACCCCTGGCAAAGTATTGAAAAGCCGCCACAAGCCGGGACAAGACTATTACAACTGCTGCTCCACACACACACACACACACATACACACAACCTCTCTGCACACACACACACACACACACACACACACACACACACACAACCTCTCTGTACACACACACACACACATTCTATAAGCTGCTAAGCTTACACACATACATTCATGCTCTCTCTCTCTCTCTCAAAAATGTTTAATATATTCCCGACAAACTCGCTGCAGCATGCAGTACCATTCCCCTCAGCTGTCCACCCCTAAACAAAACCAATGGAGTACTTTGCAACTCTTTCTCTCACTCTCTCTTTCTCTCATTCACTCTCACTCTCTCTCTCTCTCTCTCTCTCTCTCTCTCACTCTCACTCTCTCTACTAGAATTAAGTCCTGACCACCTCGTTTGGATCGTAAGGTCTGTGTGGCCAGTGTATCTATGTAAATATATGTAAATCTCTACTTGTAATCCCTTGTAACTCACTCACACTCTCACTCTCTCTCTCTCTCTCTCTCTCTCTCTCTCTCTCTCTCTCTCTCTCTTCCCCTTCCCTTCCCTTCTTCAGTAACTCTCCACTCCCGATAATTTGCTACCATTATCTCTTTTTCTTCTTCTCCTCCTGTCTTCCTATCCCTCCTTCTATTACCTCTCCTTATCCCTCCCGTTATTCTCTCTCTCTCTCTCTCTCTCTCTCTCTCTCTCTCTCTCTCTCTCTCTCTCTCTCTCTCTCTCTCTCTCTCTCTCTCTCTCTCTCTCTCTCTCATATATATATATATAAAACTACCCTTGTCTTAAACTCAGTAGCATGTACTTTTTTTATTTCTAAGGCCGGACTCCCTAGTAGGCACTGCAAAGTCTGTATAACTCTGTAGTCCACACACACACACACACACACACACACACACACACACACACACACACACACACACACACACACTCCACCACATACTCCTCTTAACTCACCCATTCACTTCCACATCATTTCACACCAACATCATCATTTCACTCTCTCCTTTCTCTCTCTCTCTCTCTCTATATATATATATATATATATATATTGCTTGCTTTTGCCTTTATAGAACAATGTGTTTTCAGTTTTTCCCGTAGTTTAAAGATAATGATGCCTTCTCTCTACACTCTTCAGAAAATTAAGACAAAGTAAAATGTAAATAAGAGGTGCCGTTGTAAAGGCTTATCCCGCAATACCTTAACCTAACCTTCCCAGACTTCCTTCAAACTATAAATTGTCCAGCCTGACCCCCTTCAAGCTAAATTTGTATATTGGTCGATAGAAAAATTTAATGGCTGAAGGCCAATTACTTCTAAGTTACAGGCTTGCTATCGCTCGCCCAGAAGAAAATTCATACTTGAATGGGGTGAGGCGTCTTATTTTCGCCAAATTAATGAGGTGAAACGTCTTGAAATATCTAAATTAATAGAGCAAAACAGGTGAGGTCCAAAAAGACCCCCCTCGGACCAAACAGGGCTGTAGCCATTTCAAAGAGTGGTTTGGCTAAGTTAATATACTGTAAGATAAGATAGGTTAATATACTGTAAGATAAGATAGGTTAATATACTGTAAGATAAGATAGGTTAATATACTGTAAGATAAGATAGGTTAATATACTGTAAGATAAGATAGGTTAATATACTGTAAGATAAGATAGGTTAATATACTGTAAGATAAGATAGGTTAATATACTGTAAGATAAGATAGGTTAATATACTGTAAGATAAGATAGGTTAATATACTGTAAGATAAGATAGGTTAATATACTGTAAGATAAGATAGGTTAATATACTGTAAGATAAGATAGGTTAATATACTGTAAGATAAGATAGGTTAATATACTGTAAGATAAGATAGGTTAATATACTGTAAGATAAGATAGGTTAATATACTGTAAGATAAGATAGGTTAATATACTGTAAGATAAGATAGGTTAATATACTGTAAGATAAGATGGGTTAATATACTGTAAGATAAGATAGGTTAGCATTGGTTAGGTTATCATAGATAGGTTAGCATTGGTTAGGTTATCATAGATAGGTTAGCATTGGTTAGGTTATCATAGATAGGTTAGCATTGGTTAGGTTATCATAGATAGGATAGCATTGGTTAGGTTATCATAGATAGGTTAGCATTGGTTAGGTTATCATAGATAGGTTAGCATTGGTTAGGTTATCATAGATAGGTTAGCATTGGTTAGGTTATCATAGATAGGTTAGCATTGGTTAGGTTATCATAGATAGGATAGCATTGGTTAGGTTATCATAGATAGGTTAGCATTGGTTAGGTTATCATAGATAGGTTAGCATTGGTTAGGTTATCATAGATAGGTTAGCATTGGTTAGGTTATCATAGATAGGTTAGCATTGGTTAGGTTAGCATTGGTTAGGTTATCATAGATAGGTTAGCATTGGTTAGGTTATCATAGATAGGTTAGCATTGGTTAGGTTATCATAGATAGGTTAGCATTGGTTAGGTTATCATAGATAGGTTAGCATTGGTTAGGTTATCATAGATAGGTTAGCATTGGTTAGGTTATCATAGATAGGTTAGCATTGGTTAGGTTATCATAGATAGGTTAGCATTGGTTAGGTTATCATAGATAGGATAGCATTGGTTAGGTTATCATAGATAGGTTAGCATTGGTTAGGTTATCATAGATAGGTTAGCATTGGTTAGGTTATCATAGATAGGTTAGCATTGGTTAGGTTATCATAGATAGGTTAGCATTGGTTAGGTTATCATAGATAGGTTAGCATTGGTTAGGTTATCATAGATAGGTTAGCATTGGTTAGGTTATCATAGATAGGTTATCATAGATAGGTTAGCATTGGTTAGGTTATCATAGATAGGTTAGCATTGGTTAGGTTATCATAGATAGGTTAGCATTGGTTAGGTTATCATAGATAGGTTAGCATTGGTTAGGTTATCATAGATAGGTTAGCATTGGTTAGGTTATCATAGATAGGTTAGCATTGGTTAGGTTATCATAGATAGGTTAGCATTGGTTAGGTTATCATAGATAGGTTAGCATTGGTTAGGTTATCATAGATAGGTTAGCATTGGTTAGGTTATCATAGATAGGTTAGCATTGGTTAGGTTATCATAGATAGGTTAGCATTGGTTAGGTTATCATAGATAGGTTATCATAGATAGGTTAGCATTGGTTAGGTTATCATAGATAGGTTAGCATTGGTTAGGTTATCATATATAGGTTAGCATTGGTTAGGTTATCATAGATAGGTTATCATAGATAGGTTAGCATTGGTTAGGTTATCATAGATAGGATAGCATTGGTTAGGTTATCATAGATAGGTTAGCATTGGTTAGGTTATCATAGATAGGTTAGCATTGGTTAGGTTATCATAGATAGGTTAGCATTGGTTAGGTTATCATAGATTTGATTGGGTAAAATACAAAAGAATACAAAGGACTTACAAACTACAACAGACTTATTGGTCATTACGGGGCAGTTTGGATATCTACACTGTTAAGGGGAGGTTTTTAGTTGATTCCCTAGACTTCCATCAAGCTTAAAATTACTCCCCCTTGACCCCCTTTCAAGATAAATTTGTACATTTTTCGGTAGAAAAATGTCCCGGCCGAAGGCCGGTTCCCCTTAAATTACAGGCTCGCTATCGCTCGCCAGGAAAAAATCGACACCTAAATGGCACGAATGGTCTTAAAATTGACAGAAATGGGGCGATGGTTCTTAAAATCACCAAACTAATGGGGCAAGCGTCTTTAAATCTCACAAGCAATGGGGCTAAACATGAGGGAGAAAGAGGTTCAGAAAAAAAATCCTCCAGGTGGAAATCTCCCCTTAAGCTACTAACTACTATGCTCCGTGTCTCTTCATCTGACGATACATTGAAACCTATAGCAGTTAATTTGAAACCTATAGCAGTTAATTTGAAACCTATAGCAGTTAAATTGAAACCTATAGCAGTTAATTTGAAACCTATAGCAGTTAATTTGAAACCTATAGCAGTTAATTTGAAACCTATAGCAGTTAATTTGAAACCTATAGCAGTTAATTGAAACCTATAGCAGTTAATTTGAAACCTATAGCAGTTAATTTGAAACCTATAGCAGTTAATTTGAAACCTATAGCAGTTAATTTGAAACCTATAGCAGTTAATTTGAAACCTATAGCAGTTAATTTGAAACCTATAGCAGTTAATTTGAAACCTATAGCAGTTAATTTGAAACCTATAGCAGTTAATTTGAAACCTATAGCAGTTAATTTGAAACCTATAGCAGTTAATTTGAAACCTATAGCAGTTAATTTGAAAACCTATAGCAGTTAATTTGAAACCTATAGCAGTTAATTTGAAACCTATAGCAGTTAATTTGAAACCTATAGCAGTTAATTTGAAACCTATAGCAGTTAATTTGAAACCTATAGCAGTTAAATTGAAACCTATAGCAGTTAATTTGAAACCTATAGCAGTTAAATTGAAACCTATAGCAGTTAATTTGAAACCTATAGCAGTTAATTTGAAACCTATAGCAGTTAATTTGAAACCTATAGCAGTTAATTTGAAACCTATAGCAGTTAATTTGAAACCTATAGCAGTTAATTTGAAACCTATAGCAGTTAATTTGAAACCTATAGCAGTTAATTTGAAACCTATAGCAGTTAATTTCGCGATGCTTAATGGTAAACTATGAAACAACTGTGTCTCTGCATCATATTAAGACCAAGTGTATAATATAATTAGCACCATTTTTCACTACAAAATCTTCAAAATAACTCCGAAATCTTGATGGGAACTTTGCAATTTGCCGTCAATTGAAAGAAACGATATAGGTAGAACAAGAGGATAGTAAAGCAGAAGGCTCCTCCCCACCCACCACTCCCTCCAGCTTACTCTGGCGTGGATATAGTTGAGACAAATTACCATGCAGCATGAAAAAAACTGACATGGAATTTCGGATGAGATAGGATTAAAGGTGGTTAATTAGTACTCTATGATAATTCTACATCTAAGTGTGATGTGTGATGGCATTATTCTAGCCTCTTGTATTAAGGGGATGTTTTTAGTTTGTTCTCTAGACCTCCATCAAGCTTAAAATTACCCCCTTAATTTTTTTTTTTTTTTTTTTTTTTTTTTTTTTTTTTTTTTTTTATATTCCAACTTACTTCCTCTCGGGCATAGGCTGAGAGTCTTAACATTCACCGCTTTACAATGAACAGTGAAGCCCGTGAGGTCTTGTTCCAGTCTAGGGAGTGAGACATGTGAAGCACGTAGAGTACAACGAGCACCTGCCATCTTGCCTTCACATGAGGCACGGTGCTCACTCATGGCCCGAAACGACCCCATCTCTGAAGCCACCTCGTTCCCGTGCTTCACTGTCTCACCCCCTACACTCGGACTCTCACACTTACACACACACAACGCCACCTGTTGAGCAGATAACTCACCCTAGACCCCCTTTCGTGTTTTAGTTTGTTCCCTAGACCTTCATCAAGCTTAAAATTGCACCCCCTAGACCCCCTTTCAAGATGAATGTTTGTAAATTTTTCGGTAGAAAAATTTCCCGGCCGAAGGCCGGTTCCTCTCAAATTACAGGCTCGCTTTCGCTCGCCAGGAAAAAATTGACAGCTAAATGGCACGAAAAGTCTTATAATTGACCGAAATGGGGCGAAAGTTCTTAAAATCGCCAAACTAATGGGGTGAATGTCTTAACTATAGTTTCGGCCATGGGTTAAAAAGTATGCAGAATTATATTTACATTACGATCCATGATATTTCTTCATTACGAGTTAAGAGTTATTCTGAAAGACTCAAGTGCTTATTGAGGGTTAGCTGCGAGTACGAAGCACCCACCTTTCAACACAGTCCCTCTCCTATTGTATCCAGCTCTCCAACCCAAGAATTGCCAAAGTTTCTCAGTCTTTCTTCTACTCAATAAGTGAACACTGGAATTGTCTCCTTCCATCAATCTTTCTTTCTTCCTATGACTTAGACCCCCCCCCCCCCCGACTGATCTTTCTCTTCTCCCCCCCCCCCCTACTTTCTTCTCTCCCCCAGTAATGCCCCCCCCAGACAATACCCCCCCCAGGGCTATTGTGGTGCCCTGAATGGCCATATAGAATAATTAGCCCACAGACAAAGGCACAACCCCAGAACTACCTCAGTGTGTGTGTGTGTGTGTGGGTGGGTGGGGGGGGGGGGGGGGGGAAGAGATATGTGTGTTTGTGTCTGTGTGTGTGCTGGGGGGAGGGGGAGGGGGTTGTTCGCGGGTGTGTATATTTTTGTATGTATGTGTGTGTGGGAGGGGGGGGGGGGGGGAACTGTGCTCGGTTTTGTCTGTGTGTGTGTGTTGTGTATGTATGTGTTTGTGTTGTGTGTTTGTATGTGTGTGTGTGTGTGTGTGTGTGTGTTGGATTTGGGGAGGGGGAGATGTTTTTGGGTGTATTTGAATTAGCGTGTGTGTTTGTGTGTGTGGGTGTTAGTGCGTGTATGTGTTATGGATATAAAACAAAACTCGTCTTCTGTAAGTACCAATATGTATCTAATTAATGCAAGTCTTAAAATCTGTAGAAACTTCAGAAAATAATCGAAAAACCGTTTAAAAGGTGAATATTCTTTTAGTGTGAGTACTTTGTCTTATATTCATCATTATTCATATATATTTCATAGCTATTCATAGCTATCTGCGAAACGTTGTTAATAAAGTGCTCCTCATATGGTGTTTATATTCATCTTATATATTGCTAGCATGGGGCTGATTTCCGAAGGGGGCTGTTTTCCGAAGGGGGCTGATTTCCTAAGGGGGCTGATTTCCGCAGGGGGCTAATTTCCGCAGGGGGCTAATTTCCGCGGGGGGTTAATTTCCGCAGGGGGCTAATTTCCGCAGGGGGGCTAATTTCCGCAGGTGGCTAATTTCCGCAGGGGGCTGATTTCCGTAGGGGGGTAATTTCCGCAGGGGGCTAATTTCCGCAGGAGTCTGATTTTCGCAGGGGGCTAATTTGCGCAGGGGGCTAATTTCCGCTGCCCGTGGGATAATTTCGAGAACAAAAACGATCAAATTCCTAACCACGGGCGGGCGAATATCGCTGCGAAATTCTCCTTCAATATTATTGCATTAAGTATGTACAGTACATTTGCAACAGTATTTCATAGCTCGTTTTAACCTAATTACATATCAATATTCTATAGTTAAGTCATTCACAGTATATATATTTGCAAACCGGATCGGAGGTCCTTTAGTCATTTCCTTTACTATCAGATATTGATATTATTCAAGTATATTTATATATAGGTAAAAATAAATATACGGAAATATGTATGTATGTGCCTTAACCCCTTCTGTACCGGCGACGTCGTTTTAATTTTATTTGCGCTAGTATTAGATGATTTTATTCAGATTGAAATGGTCCTTCCGCGACTAAAAGGCTTAGAACTATCTTTCTTAACCCTTTTTACTACCACAGATCCTTCTTAAGCTGCACAAAATCATCTACATATAGCTAGAATAAAATTAAAAAGACGTCGCCGGTACAGAAGGGGTAAAGTGGATATATGAAAGAAAAGGTGCGTGGTTTTAGATGCGCATCTCACACGGCCTTCGTTGACGGGATGTAAACAACCCTCTCTCTCTCTCGTAGGAACCCAAGCCGTCCACCACCACATCTAGATCATCAATTATCTGCCTCATCCTTCACCTCTGCCAGTTCTCCGTTCAACCTACAAACTCAGGGTAGCAACTTTATTCAATCAAATTATTTAAATAGGTTATAATTCAATGTATTCAACCATTATTAACCCCTTATGTACCTGTGCCATCCTTTTAACTATATTCTGACTACTATTAGACGATTCTGTTGTTTAAAAAGTACCTCCAAAAAATAACAGGCTGCGAACTATTTCACTTAACCCTTTTTACTACCACAGATCCTTCTTAACCCTCCTCTAGCAGGGGGTTTTGGGCTGTTTTGGGCATATTCAGGCTCTCCTGAATGATCAATCAAGTATCTGCATGAAAAGAAATCTATTCAGCAAAATACTAGGCGCTACAAGCTTCAAAATGAGACCAGAACGAGCTACGTAGCACTCGTCGTTTTCATGCAGTGGTACCACTAACATGGGAGTTTAGCGTATAGCGGCATATTTTTTCCAGCTAAACTCACTACTGGCTACACTGCCGGCCTCTCGAGAACAGAGGGAGCGTGAGTCAGTGGGCGGCGGTAAGCCCTGGGTGTCGGACGTGTGGCCTGCTGCGCTCCCGGCCATTTGCACTCGATTTTAACCCTTTAAAAGCCTTAATAATGCTCCTAACTTGCTGCTTTTTAGATACGGACTTAAGTCGGGCCCCGCTCTTTAAGTGTTAAACTGCACAAAATCGAGTAAATATAGCAAACATTTAATTAGAAAGACGTCACCAGTACAGAGGGGGTTAACAAGGCCATTTTCGTTTTCAACACTTCGATACGTTTTGTTGTCAAAGCCCCAACAGACGTCAAGTGTGGCCTAATGTTTTCGAAGCTCTCCCGAACTGAATCGAATCTTCTCATTATTTCGTTAGCTAATAGTTACGTTTCTTAGGTTTGTTTTGGTGTTCGAGGGTTCATATTGTTTTAAAGTGTAGTGTACAGTCGAAATCCATAAAAGTAAGCCCCACTCGACTCAAAATATATAGGTATCCCGGGTCTTTCTAGATGACAGGTAAACGTGACAGCACACAAACGAATTCCGATTGTACAAAAGTGGTTCGAACAGCAAAATTAACCCTTTGTGGTTTGATGTAGCAACGTAACTTTTTGCTTTCCATTGTAACCACAGTTCTTTAAGGGGGTAGTACTCGCTTTTTATGGACTTCCTTCTCCCTGATGTTTAGCATATTAGTTTTGAGGTTTTAAGACGATTGTTCCATTAGTTTGGCGATTTTGAGACCTTTTGCTAAAAAAATTGTCAATATTAAGACTTTTCGTGTCCCTTAGGCGTCGATTTTTTCCTGGCGAGCGATAACGAGCCTCTAATTTTAGAAGGAACTGGCCTTCGGCTGGGACAATTTTCTCCCGAAAAATTTACACATTTATCTTGAAAGGGGGTCTAGGGGGTGTTTTTCTAAGCTTGATGGAGGTCTAGCGAAGAAACTAAAAATTAAATGCATTATCAGAAAGATCACTAATTGTAGTTGCTAATGTCGTCCGTGAGGGATTAGGGAAGTCTTATTTACCTGTTTAATGATATAGCAATTAATTCTCTCTCTCTGTCTCTCTCTCTCTCAATTAATCATATTGACAGTCACCAGTTGGATTACTCACACCCTCACACTTTCTCTCTCTATCTATCAGTCTATCTATCTATCTATATTATTATCCATCTATCTATCTATCTATCTATCCCACCCTTCTTTCTTATGGTGAATCTTGCGGACAGTTCTCCCTCCCTCCACCTCCTCAGTCGGATTCTTTAAATTAAGGGGACTCATTATCAAAGCCTAATTAATTTTCATTCAGCCAACCTGGGGGGCCGGAAAAGTTATTAGCAGAGCCTGGGAAGGGATTAATACTCTCCTGAGGCAAGAAAAATAAGGAAGACTTGGGAGAGGTAAATAAGAGGATGGTGAGGTGGACAGATGGATAGATAGATAGATAGATAGATAGATAATGTGTATATTCGTGCCCCAGCCACTGAGACACCAATTCGTGCCCCAGCAACTGAGACACCAATTCGTCCCCCCAGCAACTGAGACACCAATTCGTGCCCCAGCAACTGAGACACCAATTCGTGCCCCAGCAACTGAGACACCAATTCGTGCCCCAGCAACTGAGACACCAATTCGTGCCCCAGCAACTGAGACACCAATTCGTGCCCCAGCAACTGAGACACCAATTCGTGCCCCAGCAACTGAGACACCAATTCGTGCCCCAGCAACTGAGACACCAATTCGTCCCCCAGCAACTGAGACACTAATTCGTCCTCCAGCCACTGAGACACCAATTCGTCCCCCAGCAACTGAGACACCAATTCGTCCCCCCAGCAACTGAGACACCAATTCGTCCCCCCAGCAACTGAGACACCAATTCGTCCCCCACCAACTGAGACACTAATTCGTCCTCCAGCCACTGAGACACCAATTCGTCCCCCAGCAATGAGACACCAATTCGTCCCCCAGCAATGAGACACCAATTCGTCCCCCAGCAACTGAGACACCAATTCGTCCCCCAGCCACTGAGACACCAATTCGTCCCCCCATCACTGAGACACTAATTCGTCCCCCAGCCACTGAGGTACTAATTCGTCCCCCAGCCACTGAGACACTAATTCGTCCCCCAGCCACTGAGGCACTAATTCGTCCCCCAGCCACTGAGACACTAATTCGTCCCCCAGCCATCGAGGCACTAATTCGTCCCCCAGCCACTGAGGCACTGATTCGTCCCCCCAGCCACTGAGGCACTAATTCGACCCCCAGCCATCGAGGCACTAATTCGTCCCCCAGCCACTGATTCGTCCCCCCAGCCACTGAGGCACTAATTCGTCCCCCAGCCACTGAGACACTAATTCGTCCCCCAGCCATCGAGGCACTAATTCGTCCCCCAGCCATTGCGGCACTAATTCGTCCCCAGCCACTGAGGCACTAATTCGTCCCCCAGCCACTGAGGCACTAATTCGTGCCCCAGCCACTGAGGCACTAATTCGTCCCCCCGCCATCGAGGCACTAATTCGTCCCCCAGCCACTGAGGCACTAATTCGTCCCCCAGCCACTGAGGCACTAATTCGTCCCCCAGCCACTGAGGCACTAATTCGTCCCCCAGCCACTAATTCGTCCCCTAGCCACTGAGACACTAATTCGTCCCCCAGCCATAGAGGCACTAATTCGTCCCCCAGCCATTGAGGCACTAATTCGTCCCCCAGCCACTGAGTCACTAATTCGTCCCCCAGCCACTAATTCGTCCCCTAGCCACTGAGACACTAATTCGTGCCCCAGCCACTGAGGCACTAATTCGTGCCCCAGCCACTGAGGCACTAATTCGTCCCCCAGCCACTGAGACACTAATTCGTCCCCCAGCCACTGAGACACTAATTCGTCCCCCAGCCACTGAGACACTAATTCGTCCCCCAGCCACTGAGACACTAATTCGTCCCCCAGCCACTGAGACACTAATTCGTCCCCAGCCACTGAAACACTAATTCGTCCCCCAGCCACTGAGACACTAATTCGTCCACACTGAGACACTAATTCGTCCCCCCGCCACTGAGGCACCAACTCGTCCCCAGCCACTGAGACACCAACTCGTCCCCCAGCCACTGAGGCACCAACTCGTCCGCCAGCCACTGAGGCACCATCTCGTCCCCCAGCCACTGAGACACCAACTCGTCCCCCACCCACTGAGGCACCAACTCGTCCGCCAGCCACTGAGGCACCAACTTGTCCCCCAGCCACTGAGACACCAACTCGTCCGCCAGCCACTGAGGCACCAACTCGTCCGCCAGCCACTGAGGCACCAACTCGTCCCTCAGCCACTGAGGCACCAACTCGTCCCCCAGCCACTGAGGCACCTACTCGACCCCCAGCCACTGAGGCACCACCTCGTCCGCCAGCCACTGAGGCACCAACTCGTCCCCCAGCCACTGAGACACCAACTCGTCCGCCAGCCACTGAGACACTAATTCGTCCCCCAGCCATCGAGGCAGTAATTCGTCCCCCAGCCATCGAGGCACTAATTCGTCCCCCAGCTACTGAGGCACTAATTCGTCCCCCAGCCACTGAGACACTAATTCGTCCCCCAGCCATCGAGGCACTAATTCGTCCCCCAGCCATTGAGGCACTAATTCGTCCCCAGCCATTGAGGCACTAATTCGTCCCCAGCCACTGAGGCACTAATTCGTCCCCCAGCTACTGAGACACTAATTCGTCCCCCAGCCACTGAGACACTAATTCGTCCCCCAGCCACTGAGACACTAATTCGTCCCCCAGCCACTGAGACACTAATTCGTCCCCCAGCCATCGAGGCAGTAATTCGTCACCCAGCCATCGAGGCACTAATTCGTCCCCCAGCCACTGAGGCACTAATTCGTCCCCCAGCTACTGAGGCACTAATTCGTCCCCCAGCCACTGAGACACTAATTCGTCCCCCAGCCATCGAGGCACTAATTCGTCCCCCAGCCATTGAGGCACTAATTCGTCCCCAGCCACTGAGGCACAAATTCGTCCCCCAGCCATCGAGGCACTAATTAGTCCCCCAGCCACTGAGGCACTAATTCGTCCCCCAACCACTGAGGCACTAATTCGTCTCCCAGCCACTGAGACACTAATTCGTCCCCCAGCCATCGAGGCACTAATTCGTCCCCCAGCCATTGAGGCACTAATTCGTCCCCCAGCCACTGAGGCACTAATTCGTGCCCCAACCACTGAGACACTAATTCGTGCCCCAGTCACTGAGACTCTAATTCGTCCCCCAGTCACTGAGCCACTAATTCGTCGCCCATCAACTGAGCCATTAACCCAGCTACTGAGGCACTAATTTTTCCCCCAGCCACTGAGACACTAATTCGTCCCCCAGCCATCGAGGCACTAATTCGTCCCCCAGCCATTGAGGCACTAATTCGTCCCCAGCCACTGAGGCACTAATTCGTCCCCCACCCACTGAGGCACAAATTCGTCCCCCAGCCATCGAGGCACTAATTAGTCCCCCAGCCACTGAGGCACTAATTCGTCCCCCAGCCATCGAGGCACTAATTCGTCCCCCAGCCATTGAGGCACTAATTCGTCCCCCAGCCACTGAGGCACTAATTCGTGCCCCAACCACTGAGACACTAATTCGTGCCCCAGCCACTGAGACTCTAATTCGTCCCCCAGTCACTGAGCCACTAATTCGTCGCCCATCAACTGAGCCATTAATTCGTCCCCCATCAACTGAGCCTCTAATTCGTCCCCCATCCACTGAGGCACTAATTCGTCCCCCAGTCACTGAGCCACTAATTCGTCCCCCAGCCACTGAGCCACTAATTCGTCCCCCATCCACTGAGCCACTAATTTGTTCCCCATCAACTGAGCCACTAATTCGTCCCCCAGCCACTGAGCCACGTCCCCCATCCACTGAGGCACTAATTCGTCCCCAGCCACTGAGGCACTAATTCGTCCCCCAGCCACTGAGGCACTAATTCTTCCCCCAATCACTGAGGCACTAATTCGTCCCCCAGCTACTGAGGCACTAATTCGTCCCCCAGCCACTGAGGCACTAATTCGTCCCCCAGCCACTGAGGCACTAATTCGTCCCCCAGCCACTGAGGCACTAATTCGTCCCCCATCCACTGAGCCACTAATTCGTCCCCCATCAACTGAGCCACTAATTCGTCCCCCATCAACTGAGCCACTAATTCGTCCCCCAGCCACTGAGCTACTAATTCGTCCCCCAGCCACTGAGCCACTAATTCGTCCCCCAGCCACTGAGCCATAAATTCGTCCCCCCATCCACTGAGGCACTAATTCGTCCCCCAGCCACTGAGCCACTAATTCGTTCCCCAGCCACTAATTCGTCCCTCAAAGGGTTAAGGAGATCATTAATACATATTAATTTATCTAGATTTGTTTATCTTGATGATAATAATACTAATATTAGTGATAATCATTAACCCGCACTGTACCGGTGACGTCCTTTTGATTATATTCTGGCAATGATTAGACGATTTTATTCAGCTTAGGAACAACCTCTAGCAATAATAAGGCTTCAAACTATCTCAACCAACCATTTTAACTATCCCAGATCCTTCCTAAGCTACATAATATCGTCTAAATATAGCTAGAATTGAATATATCACACGTCGCTGGTACTCAAAGGGTTAATAACAATGAAATGAAACAATGCATTTGAGAAAACAAATATTTGAAGTAAACTATGACAAAAACTGAACAGATCGGGGAGAATTACACATAAAAACAAATAATAATAATTAAATAACCTCAAACAGCAAGGAAAAACATATTGAACCGATAATCTAGGAAATACTATTACCCCGAACTCAGCACACACAAAATACGAAAACTGATCAATTTGGCCGGATTAAGGGGAGACTGACCGTTTGTTTGGTCTATTAATTCATATATTTATTTAGTGTCCTCCCTAGACCTGCATCAAGATTAGAAAAACACCCCCTAGACCCCCCTTCAATATAAATTTATACATTTTTCGGTAGAAAAATGTCCCGGCCGAAGGCCGGTTCCTCTTAAAACTGCAGGCTCGCTTTCGCTCGCCAGGAAATAATCGACACCTAAATGGCACGAAAGATCTTAAAATTGACAACGAAATGGGGCGAAAGGTGTTACAATCGCCAAACTAATGGGCCGAACGTCTTATAATCTCAAAACTAGTGGGGCTAAACATTAGGGAGAAGGGGGTCCAGAAAAACAGTCTGCCTCCCCTTAAGTTTTTTTTTTTTTATAAAATTGAACGGATTGAAAAATAGGAAACCCCGCGAACTTTATAACTTGGTCTCCCTCTGATATATTCATGGACAAATAATATTGGTCAACTTTCCACGATGTAGCTATGACGGGGCGCAAGTTTATTTCGATTTCTGGCAGGTTGGGGCGCATATTTTGGTTTCTGGTGGGTTGGGGCGCATATTTTGGTTTCTGGTGGGTTGGGGCGCATATTTTGGTTTCTGGTGGGTTGGGGCACATATTTTGGTTTCTGGTGGGTTGGGGCGCATATTTTGGTTTCTGGTGGATTGGGGCACATATTTTGGTTTCTGGTGGGTTGGGGCGCATATTTTGGTTTCTGGTGGGTTGGGGTGCATATTTTGGTTTCTGGTGGGTTGGGGCACATATTTTGGTTTCTGGTGGGTTAGGGCACATATTTTGGTTTCTGGTGGGTTGGGGCACATATTTTGGTTTCTGGTGGGTTGGGGCACATATTTTGGTTTCTGGTGGGTTGGGGCACATATTTTGGTTTCTGGTGGGTTGGGGCACATATTTTGGTTTCTGGTGGGTTGGGGCACATATTTTGGTTTCTGGTGGGTTGGGGCACATATTTTGGTTTCTGGTGGGTTGGGGCGCATATTTTGGTTTCTGGTGGGTTGGGGCACATATTTTGGTTTCTGGTGGGTTGGGGCACATATTTTGGTTTCTGGTGGGTTGGGGCGCATATTTTGGTTTCTGGTGGGTTGGGCTGCATACCTTGGTTTCTGGTGGGTTGGGACACATATTTTGGTTTCTGGTGGGTTGGGGCGCATATTTTGGTTTCTGGTGGGTTGGGGTGCATACCTTGGTTTCTGGTGGGTTGGGGCACATATTTTGGTTTCTGGTGGGTTGGGGTGCATACCTTGGTTTCTGGTGGGTTGGGGCACATATTTTGGTTTCTGGTGGGTTGGGCACATATTTTGGTTTCTGGTGGGTTGGGGTGCATATTTTGGTTTCTGGGGGGTTGGGGCGCATATTTTGGTTTCTGGTGGGTTCGGGCGCATATTTTGGTTTCTGGAGGGTTGGGGTGCATATTTTGGTTTCTGGTGAGTTGGGCGCATATTTTGGTTTCTGGTGGGTTGGGGCGCATATTTTGGTTTCTGGTGGGTTGGGGCACATACCTTGGTTTCTGGTGGGTTGGGGTGCATATTTTGGTTTCTGGTGGGTTGGGGCACATACCTTGGTTTCTGGTGGGTTGGGGTGCATATTTTGGTTTCTGGTGGGTTGGGGCACATATTTCGGTTTCTGGCGGGTTGGGGTACTAAGTATACAGGGTAGCGCAAGTT
This sequence comes from Paralithodes platypus, assembly GCA_032716605.1. Taxonomy (NCBI): domain Eukaryota; kingdom Metazoa; phylum Arthropoda; class Malacostraca; order Decapoda; family Lithodidae; genus Paralithodes; species Paralithodes platypus. Next base: position 1,636,369 of record CM064480.1, read on the forward strand.
TGTTTCGGTTTCTGGTGAGTTTGGGCGCTCAGTATACTGTACATGGCAGGATGGCGCACATTAAGGGTTACCAGAATACTCCTATATACGTTTTCTTATTAATTTTATTTTATTTATTTATTTATATATATTTTGTTTTGTTTTTTGTTTTTGAGGGAAGACTAGAGAAAGGAAAGTATACTCTGAAGTGTAAAAGGAAAAGTGTATTTTTTTGTTTAGGGAAGACTAGGGAAAGTAAAGTATATACCCCTTACTCTGAAGTGTAAAAAGAAAAGAAGTAAGTTTGTGAAGTCATTAGACAGGAAGTTTTCTCAATTTAGGCCAAGAGAAGATGGTGGAGTGTGTGTGTGATGTGAGAGAGCGAGAACGTAATAAAATCTTAATCAATTTCAAGAACACACACACACATATATATATATATATATATATATATATATATATATATATATATATATATATATATATATATATATATATATATGTTGGTAAAGCCAGGTAATAAATTTTCTTTAATACATACGAGGTTGAAAGAAATGGCAATTTCTGCGTTGGAAATTTTATTATTCAAAGTTTCCAGGTCTCTGATGAGTTTTCGCTGGGTGGCAGGAAGTAGATGAAGGAGATGAGCAAAATTCATGGTGGTACAGGGTTACATTACAGTACATGAAGATACAGGATATACGACGCGTTTCACTGGACAACCAGCATTATCAAGTAAGGAAGGAATGATATAAAAGGTAAACAGGAAGGGTATATATAGAGGGTGGAGGATCAGAGGAGGCGGAAAACAGGGGGCAAAAGTCTGCTATTGGTGGAAGGGTAAACTAGGAGAGAGAAAGGGGGTAACCGCTTCGACCCCACCTACCGACCACCATCCCGCATCCAGTGCGCATGCGTGAAGCGGTTACCCCCTTTCTCTCTCCTAGTTTACCCTTCCACCAATAGCAGACTTTTGCCCCCTGTTTTCCGCCTCCTCTGATCCTCCACCCTCTATATATACCCTTCCTGTTTACCTTTTATATCATTCCTTCCTTACTTGATAATGCTGGTTGTCCAGTGCAACGCGTCGTATATCCTGTATCTTCATGTACTGTAATGTAACCCTGTACCACCATGAATTTTGCTCATCTCCTTCATCTACTTCCTGCCACCCAGCGAAAACTCATCAGAGACCTGGAAACTTTGAATAATAAAATTTCCAACGCAGAAATTGCCATTTCTTTCAACCTCGTATGTATTAAAGAAAAAAAAAAAAAAAAAATATATATATATATATATATATATATATATATATATATATATATATATATACTGTATATATATATTAGTGTAGCCAGGTTATAAATATTATTTAAGATATACGAGGTTAAATGATGAGACTAGTTCAGAGTTCAGTAATATATTGTTAATATTCTCGATATCTCTGACAAGTCTTCTTTGTGGTTCAGTAAGAAGGTGGATAAGGGTGGCGAAGTTCATGATTATTAACACTCAAGCTGCGGGGCCCGTCATATGTCGGGTGAGAGAACCATGGCCACCCCTGCGGGGCCCGACAATATCCGGGCGGGATGTTGAGCACATTATCGGCTCTGAGAGAGAGTCCACGCGTTGGGAGGACAATAGGCGGGCTCTGACCGCTCGGCACAGACCGAGTACCGCGACTGAGGTCCCCACCACAACATTACACATCCACTGCCTCGCCAGACAAGGAAAAAACTAAGGAAATTACCGTATTTTAGGGTATTTGCACTCGTGTTGCAACATCGTTGCAAGAGAACCCGTGGTCATACAAAGGTGATTCAGGTGTCATTGGAAAGCTCTATTATCGCCCTTTCACGGATACATAATTGTATTACGCTCTGGCTCTTGTTTATGCATGAAAAAGATGCAAAATGAGAAAAGCTCATTTAGGGTAAATATGCCCGCCAGGCAGGTAGTAGAAGTTACAAACATCCCCGTTTGACAGGGGTTAACTAACGTTTCGCTAGACACAGCTAGCATCATCAGGGTAATGCTGAAATGGGCAAGTTACAAGGTTTATATACATTTTTCGGCGATCACAGGCAGGAGGTGGGAGGAGCTACCACTCGCTCAGGTGGCAGCCATTGGTGGAGGGGGCCTCCTGGCAAGTGGCTGGCTGGTTCTCGTCGGTGATTGGCTGGGGGTAGAGGTAGTCGTCGGTGATTGGCTAAGGGTGGTGGCGGAGGTCGTTTGTCGGGGCTGTAGGGTTTTGCTGACGGCAACACCTGGAGGTCCTGAGTTTGATTGTTGATGGTAGGGCAGAGGGCTTCGAGTATTGGGAGTCGTCGGGGGTCATTCTCCTTATCGAGTATGGTCGTATGTTTGGTAAAGTCGGGGCGAGTTAGGGCCAGGTATATACTGTACCGGTATATACATATATAGTCGGGGCGAGTTAGGGCCAGGTATATACTGTACCGGTATATACATATATAGTCGGGGCGAGTTAGGGCCAGGTATATACTGTACCAGTATATACATATATAGTCGGGGCGAGTTAGGGCCAGGTATATACTGTACCGGTATATACATATATAGTCGGGGCGAGTTAGGGCCAGGTATATACTGTACCGGTATATACATATATAGTCGGGGCGAGTTAGGGCCAGGTATATACTGTACCAGTATATACATATATAGTCGGGGCGAGTTAGGGCCAGGTATATACTGTACCGGTATATACATATATAGTCGGGGCGAGTTAGGGCCAGGTATATACTGTACCGGTATATACATATATTAACTAGGGCTAGGATTCGAATCTATGCAGGCAGGAGGTTGGTCAACAATACCACTACGAAGGTTAAAAGGTGGAATTTGGTACTTCTACCTGTGTTCCTCCCCAACCTCAACTCGAGTTGGGGACAGACAGTCTATTAATTGAAAACCGACTCCCCTAAGCATGACAATATGTTTATTTGATGACAAATACACAGGTACAAGTACCAGATTTCTCCTTTTAACTTCCGTAGTGGTATTGGTGTCAGACCTCCTGCCTACACAGGTTCGAATCCTAGCCCTAGCTATTATAGTAAACTTTTGTAATGAACATATAGTCAAAATATAATGTGTTATGCATAGTTGCCAATTGTGACATTCTAATATTAAAATCATATAAAAGACACACACACACACACACACACACACACACACACACACACACACACCAAACAAAAAAGAATAATAATAATAATAATAATAATAATAATAAAATCTACCCAGGGAAATGCTACAAGGGAAAATGTGAAACTGATTTAAAGTTTAACACGGAAAAAGAATACCCTTGAAAAATCAGAGAGTTCAAATAAAAGGCATGATAGAAAGAGAGAGAGAGAGAGAATCAAAATTATTTCCATCGCCCAATGGAAGGTTAGATTAAGATTATATATATTTATACATATATATAGATAGATAGATAGATAGATAGATAGATAGGGAGAGAAAGGAGTAGACAGACATACAAAGAAGTGAGAGAGAGAGAGAGAGAGAGAGAGAGCGCAAAACAGAGAGAGAGAGAGATAGGAAGAGAGAGAGAGAGCAGCAGCAGCATCAGAAGAAATCCTGTAAATTACGAGGAGCGAGGAAACCCGAAACGATTGATGTAAAATTTTCTCCTTCCGCTCCCAAGTTTCCATCGCCTTAGCCAATTGGGGGCTCGGGGCTCATTTTGTGGGGGGAGAGGGGTGGGGGGAGAAGGGAGGGAAGGAAAGAGGTAGGAGAGGAGGTGGAGGGGCGAAGGGAAGAGTGGGAGAGGGAAGGAGGTGGAGGAGGCGGGAGGGAATTGGTAAGAGGAGGTGGATGGGGGAGGAGGAGTGGTGGAGGGAGGGGGGGGGGGAGAGGAGGAAGAGTGGGAGAGGGAAGGATGTGGAGAAGGCGGGAGTGAAGGGAATTAGGAGGGGAGGGAATTGGTAATAGAAGGTGGAGGGAGAAAGAGGAGGAGGAGGGGAGAGGGGAGGAGGAGGGGGAGAGGGAAGGAGGAGTACAAAGGAGTACAAAGGAAATCAAGCAACAACAGATCCAGTGACCCTTCTAGGTTGCTTGTCCTCCAAAACACTGAGGATCAAGTGTCCAAACAGTGGTTTAGAGTGGGTAAGGGAACATTGGAAAGGGAATTACTGCCCTGGAACTAATGTCCGTGGCAGGATTAGGAAGTTAGTAGGGGACAGATGGGTTAGTAACTGAGGGGAGGATAAAATAAAGTTATTCATTTACAAACGCAGTCAGTCGCGGGTTTGATGCGAGATATTTGTCTAGGCGGAGTTTAAATGAATCAACGGTGATGCAGTCTATAACGTTTCGGGGAAGCCCATTCCACAAGTTGACAACTCGATTGAGCAACAGGAGGGGGAGAGGGAAGGAGGAGGAGAGGGAAGGAGGTGCCAGAGGGGAGAGGATAAGGGGGAAGAGGAGGGGGAGGGAATTTGTCAGAGGAGGTGGAGGGGGGAAGAGGAGGAAGGGGGGGGGAGGGAAGAAGACGAGGAGGGGGAGAGAGGGAAGGAGGTGGAGGAGGCGGGAGCGAAGTGGGAAGAGGAGGGGGAGAGTAAAGGGGGAAGATGAGGGGGAAGGGGGAGAGAGGGAGAGGATGATATACACTTGGCTGCTATAGTCTCTAGCCCACTCCTAAATATTCGTGGACTTGACCTTTTTCTTTTGACCACTTGCGAGTTTCAGGCTATAAGGAAGTTGGACCCGTAAATATCGATATTAAATAGAAATACAATAATAGTGTAGGTTTTTGTTGGATAAAAGGCATGTTGAATTGGGTTTTATGCACTTATGAATGTACTATGACCATATTTTAGTTAGTAATTCTGCTAAATATTGATGTCTACAGCTCTAACTTCCTTATAGAATGAAACTCGCAAGTGGTCAATTGTGGAAGTATATCTCTGGAAACAAATGGTTGAATATCATTTTCTGTACATCAACTACAAAACTATGTACTGTATACTGTTTGTTGAAAAGCAATGCAACTTCTATCATGACTTAATTCTAGGAGATATAGCTAAACTGCACATAAAGGAAAGTGGAAGAAAAGACAGCACACAGAGAGAGAGAGAGAGAGAGAGAGAGAGAGAGAGAGAGAGTAAGAACTAGGTGAGAGAGTGAGAAAAAGAAAGAGGTGTGAAAAGCGAAGTGACCACAAAGTTTTACCTCAGAAAAAACGCTTCCTACTTCAGGATTGCTAAGTCTCTCTCTCTCTCTCTCTCTCACACTTACACACACAGACACATATCCTCCCCCCCCATCTCTCTCTCTCTCTCTCTCTCTCTCTCTCTCTCTCTCTCTCTCTCTCTCTCTCTCTCTCTTTCACACACACTGGGCCAGCCTAGTGTACATTCCCTTTAAATCTTGTACGTGAGCTGTGTATGTGTGTGTGTGGGGGGGGGGGGGGGGACGGGAAGGAGGAGGGGGGGGGAGATACGAGAAGAGGAGGAGTGTGGGGCTGGATGAGTGAGGAAGAGGGGGGAATAGGGGGGGAGTGGGTAAGAGAGGGAAGGGGTCGGAGAGAGGGATGTAGATTGGAGAGGAGGTATAGTGGGGAAAGGGGAGGGGGGGGGGGGGCACGGAGGTAGTGGGGAAGGGGGGACAGGAAAGTATGGATAGATTTATAGATAGACATATAATTATATATATATTATATATAATATATATATATATATTGAGGTCAGAGTGAGATAAGGTGCCGTAAATGTTTTAAGGTCAGTGAGTGTGTTTGTTAGCAACGATTTGAAGCCTAGAAAACAGTGTATAAGCGTTCGCAACAAGGCAAACAGGATTCTAGGGTTCATCTCAAGGAGTGTAAGTAACAGAACTGCCAATGTTATCTTGAAACTTTACTTGTCATTAGTGAGACCCCATATGGATTATGCTGTCCAATTTTGGTGTCCTTATTATAGAATGGACATAGATTCGTTGGAGAGAGTACAGCGAAAATGACAAAAATTATTCATAATATTAGAAATCTACCATATGAAGAAAGGTTGAAAAAGTTAGGCTTACATTCGTTAGAAAGACGCAGAGTTAGAGGGGATATGATAGAAGTGTTCAAGTGGGTTAGTGGGATAAATAAAGGAGACATGATAAATGTACTGAAGCTCAGTGATAGCGAAAGAACTCGAACAAATGGTTTCAAATTAGATAAATTTCGTTTCAGAAAAGATATAGGCAAATATTGGTTTGGTAACAGAGTTGTAGATGGGTGGAATAGGCTACCAGTGATATAGTGGGATCAAGAACGATAGGGAGCTTTAAGATAAAATTAGCTAGGCATATGGACGAGATGGGTTGGGTGTGAGGGGGATCTGCCGGGTGTTGGCAAATCGGCGCTCAGCAGACCCCCGTAATCTTGTGTTAATCCCTGACCGTTTTGGTGGGGTCAGTGCTCAAGGTATTAGTGAGTTGGGCCTATATTGGGCCTTGTAATTGGTGTTGGGTGTGACAGGGATCTGCCTTGTGTGGGCCGATCGGCTTTTTGAAGACTCCCATTTTCTTATGTTCTTATGTACATTTTTTGAGTATCCGGTGTTAAGAGGAGATGGGTCGTTTTTGTCGTCCACCTTCTCTTATCCCCATTCGTTTCCAGATTTTAAAACGTTCGGCCCATTAGTTTGGCGATTTTAATACCTTTTGCCCCATTTCTTTGTCAATATTAAGACTTTTCGTGTCATAAGTGTCGATTTTTTCCTAGTGAGCGATAGCGGGCCTGAAATTTTAAGAGTATCCGGCCTTCGGCCGAGACATTCTTCTACCGAAAAATTTACAAATTTATCTTGAAGGGGGATCTACGGGGTGTCTTTTACAGCTTGATGGAGGTCTAGGGAGGAAATTGTTAAAATGATATATAGATACGTGTACGGTAGTGCAAATAAATCATATCTCAGCTGTCATTACATTTGGCTCATTGTGTGCTGTCTGTCAGATGTTGAATAGGGTGGGTAAGTGTAGGTACATGTGTGTATAGCTCACTCGATATGAATAAATCAAGTTTAAATATTTGCTGATACCAATTATTGATCAAAACATACTTGGTGCCGAGACATCACTTATTTTTTCCGACTGTAGCTAATAAGTAACACCCCGTTCTTACATTACTCATCAATTACAAACCCCACTGTACTTGAATAAACTAATGCAAGCATATGGTCCTCCCGGGATTCGAACTCTGGATACCCCACTCAGAGCATAGGCATCTAAACCATTACACCACCAACACAGTTATATTAAGTAACACCCCGTTCTTAATATTAATCATCCATTGCAAACCCCAATGTACTTGAATAAACTAATGAAAGAATATGGTCCTCCCAGGATTCGAACTCGGGACACCACACCCAGAACATAAGCACCTAAACCATTACACCACCAACACACCCAGGACCCTAATTTGGTAGACCCATCTCTCCCTCCGTGTACTCAACCCTTATTAGCCTCCCCTGTCAATCCCTTTATCCCTAAATCCTGTTACCCCTGGCCTGACAAATCCCTCAACCCTCTCTAGTGGTGTGTGTCTGTGTGTGTGTTGGGGGGGGGGGGGGTCTGTGTGTATGGGGGGGTGTCTCTGTGTGTGGGAGGGTGTCGGTGTGTGTTGGGGGAGGGGGGGGTTGTCTGTGTGTGTGTGGGAGGGTGTCGGTGGGTGGGTGGGTGTGGGGGGGGGGGTGTCTGTGTGTGTGGAGGGGTGTCTCTGTATGTGTGGGGGGTGTTTGTATGTGTGTGTGGGGGGCGGAGATATATGTGTGTGTGGGGGGGGGCCGGTGTGGGGTGGGGGGGGTATGTGTGTGGGGGGGGTCTGTGTGTGTGTGGGGGGGGGGGGGTCTGTGTGTGTGTGTGGAGGGGTGGGGGGTGTGTGTGTGTGGGGGGGGGGGTCTGTGTGTGTGTGTGGGGGGGGGGGGGTCTGTGTGTGTGTGGGGGGGGGGGGGGGTCTGTGTGTGTGTGTGTGGAGGGGGGGGGGGGTCTGTGTGTGTGTGTCCTTAGAAGATACGATGACGCAGTTGTTGTCTGTTTTTTGGGTATTATTAGACGATTTCATTCATATTAGGACGGGTATGTGGAAGTCAGAGGGTTGATTCAGATAGTCTTTTTTTTTTTTTTTTTTTTTTTTTTTTTTTTTTTTTCTATATTCCAACTACTCCCTCTCGGGCATAGGCTGAGAGCCTGTATATTCCACCGCTCAACACGGTGAAGCCCATGAGGTCTTGTTCCAGTCTGGGGAGTGAGACATGTGAAGCATCCATCATGGCTCAAAGCAGCTCCATCTCTGAAGCGGCTGGTTGCTTCGTTCAAGTGCTTCACCGTCTCACCCTTCAGACTCAGACCCTCACTCTCAGAACGCCACCTATTGAGCAGTGAACTCACTAGGCATTGTCCCCCTGTAACATATTTTGAATATGGGAATATTCATACAGTGTTATTTAATCAGGGAACAATGAGGGTATTTTTTTGGCATTTCGGTGGGCTTTTGTGGTAATGCACTGATACTAGGTACAGCACAAATTCAATCCCAATAATATCTTCCCATTGACATATCGGGATTTGAACCCGGGTCCATTGGATTACCAAGCCAGTGGCATGACCACTCCACCACACCTCCCCTTATAATTCCCAAAAGTCCTTCCTGAATTGTATAATATCGTCTACTGATAGCCAAAATATACTGTCAAATGTGGCATGATCTTCAACGGGGTTAATCCTGTATAAAAAATGTGGCATGATCTTCAACGGGGTTAATCCTGTATACAAAATATAAAAAATACATACAGAACATAAACATACAAATAAAATAAATAAATACAACAAATAGAAATAGAAATAAATATATAACAACAATCGACGTGGCATTTCTACCGTTTGGGAAGGTTCAACCAGGAAAAAGGGGTTGGAATTATGCCCCTCATTCTCTCCAGCCTTCATGTATTCTTATTTTGTTTTAGTTACAAGAGAGTATGGATTTAACCCCTTGAGGATTATGATGCGTTTTTGACAGTGTAATCTGGCTATCATTAGATTAATTTATGCAGCTTAGGAAGGATCTGTGGGAGTTATATGGGTGAAGACTATCTCAATTAACCCTCTGACTTACATACACCGTTCCTAATCTGTATATATATATATATATATATATATATACCCGGTATATATACAGTAGTCTCTCTTCCCCTCCCCCTCACACAGTAGAAGTTGAGAGGGATACAATAGTTTTATTTGCATTGTTTCCATATTCCATTGACGAATTTCCTTGTTGGTGTTCACTCCCTGTTGTTCTATGTAGTATGTTCCCCTCCCTGGCCTATATATCTTGTGTATGTATCTTACCAGGCTAGACACATATGTTCCCCTCCCTGGCCTATGTATCTTGTGTATGTATCTTACCAGGCTAGAAATATATGTTCCCCTCCCTGGCCTATGTATCTTACCAGGCTAGAAATATATGTTCCCCTCCCTGGCCTATGTATCTTGTGTATGTATCTTACCAGCCTAGAAACATATGTTCCCCTCCCTGGCCTATGTATCTTGTGTATGTATCTTACCAGGCTAGAAATATATGTTCCCCTCCCTGGCCTATATATCTTGTGTATGTATCTTACCAGGCTAGAAATATATGTTCCCCTCCCTGGCCTATGTATCTTGTGTATGTATCTTACCAGGCTAGAAATATATGTTCCCCTCCCTGGCCTATGTATCTTGTGTATGTATCTTACCAGCCTAGAAACATATGTTCCTCTCCCTGGCCTATATATCTTGTGTATGTATCTTACCAGGCTAGACACATATGTTCCCCTCCCTGGCCTATGTATCTTGTGTATGTATCTTACCAGGCTAGAAATATATGTTCCCCTCCCTGGCCTATGTATCTTGTGTATGTATCTTACCAGGCTAGAAATATATGTTCCCCTCCCTGGCCTATGTATCTTGTGTATGTATCTTACCAGGCTAGACACATATGTTCCCCTCCCTGGCCTATATATCTTGTGTATGTATCTTACCAGGCTAGACACATATGTTCCCCTCCCTGGCCTATATATCTTGTGTATGTATCTTACCAGGCTAGAAATATATGTTCCCCTCCCTGGCCTATGTATCTTACCAGGCTAGAAATATATGTTCCCCTCCCTGGCCTATGTATCTTGTGTATGTATCTTACCAGGCTAGAAATATATGTTCCCCTCCCTGGCCTATGTATCTTACCAGGCTAGAAATATATGTTCCCCTCCCTGGCCTATGTATCTTGTGTATGTATCTTACCAGCCTAGAAACATATGTTCCCCTCCCTGGCCTATGTATCTTGTGTATGTATCTTACCAGGCTAGAAATATATGTTCCCCTCCCTGGCCTATGTATCTTGTGTATGTATCTTACCAGGCTAGAAATATATGTTCCCCTCCCTGGCCTATGTATCTTGTGTATGTATCTTACCAGGCTAGAAATATATGTTCCCCTCCCTGGCCTATGTATCTTGTGTATGTATCTTACCAGGCTAGAAATATATGTTCCCCTCCCTGGCCTATATATCTTGTGTATGTATCTTACCAGGCTAGAAATATATGTTCCCCTCCCTGGCCTATGTATCTTGTGTATGTATCTTACCAGGCTAGAAATATATGTTCCCCTCCCTGGCCTATGTATCTTGTGTATGTATCTTACCAGCCTAGAAACATATGTTCCTCTCCCTGGCCTATGTATCTTGTGTATGTATCTTACCAGGCTAGAAATATATGTTTGCTATGTTAGTGAAGAAAACAAAAGGTAAAGTCGCCTTTAACAAGTGTCTCCCTTAAGGAGAGATGGTTCACTTTTGGGGGGATTTTTGCATGTATTTATTATTTTTCTAGTTTCCTCCCTAGACCTCCATAAAATTTAAAAAAAACATCCATTAGATCCCCCTTCTAGACTAATTTGTAAATTTGTCGGTAGAAAAATGCCGATTCTTCCAACATTACAGGCTCACTATCGTTCTCCAGGGGAAAAATCGACACCTAAATAGCACGAAAGGTCTAAATATTGACGAAGAAATGGGGCGAAAGGTCTTAAAATTGACTAACTAATGGGGGCAAACATCTTAACATTTGAAAACCAATGGGGCTTAACACGAGGAAGAAAGGGGACCAGAAAACCGGCCCATCTCCCCTTAAAGTTGAAATATAATTAAAATGTAAAACTTGCAACACAAACCAACCAAAACAGGAACGGCACCATATATCCTAAAGACAAAACAACTAATAATTAAAACAGGAACGGCACCATATAAAGACAAAACAACTAATAATCAAAACAGGAACGGCACCATATAAAGACAAAACAACTAATATTCAAAACAGGAACGGCACCATATAAAGACAAAACAACTAATATTCAAAACAGGAACGGCACCATATAAAGACAAAACAACTAATAATTAAAACAGGAACGGCACCATATAAAGACAAAACAACTAATAATTCAAAACAGGAACGGCACCATATAAAGACAAAACAACTAATAATCAAAACAGGAACGGCACCATATAAAGACAAAACAACTAATAATTCAAAACAGGAACGGCACCATATAAAGACAAAACAACTAATAATCAAAACAGGAACGGCACCATATAAAGACAAAACAACTAATATTCAAAACAGGAACGGCACCATATAAAGACAAAACAACTAATAATCAAAACAGGAACGGCACCATATAAAGACAAAACAACTAATATTCAAAACAGGAACGGCACCATATAAAGACAAAACAACTAATAATCAAAACAGGAACGGCACCATATAAAGACAAAACAACTAATTATCAAAACAGGAACGGCATCATATAAAGACAAAACTAATCATCAAAATCACAATGTGGAAATAACGATTTAGCAAAATATAATGTTGGGTTAGAAAGAGTGACAGAGACCCACATTCAAGGTACGTTAGAGTCAAAATGCTTGGACACATGGAGCTTGAAACAGTTTAAGTCATAGGATGAGCGAAAGATAGAATGCGGGACAGAGTAGAAGAAAGACTGAAACAATCGGTTCATTTTGGGGGTAAGAGTTGGACAGAATAGAGCTGAGAGTGTGTTGAAAGACGGGTGCCCCCCACTCTCCGTAAAGGAGGAGGTATAGACTGAGAAAGCTCAAAATAACACTAATTATTGTAATATTGTTAAAATATTGAGAGAGATGCAACATTGTGGCGTGTAGAGAGAGATTGTAGGGGATTAGTGAGAGGACGTGAGTTGATGAGACGAAATGCTCTTGACTCAATCCTTTCAAGAAGTGCGGTATGGGTGGAACTTCCCCACACATGCGAACAAGGCTCAATACATGGGTGCACTGTGCCCCTATAAAGAGCAAGAAGGTTTGCGGGGGTGAAGAATGTGCCCCTATACAGAGCAAGAAGCTGTGCGAGGGTGAAAACCCCACGGAGACGGTTGAGCATAACTAACTTCCGGGAAGCTGTTTTAGCAAGAGTGGTATATGATTGTTTGTGGGAGTTATAATAAAGTATGTGAGACTCTGGTGTGTCTGATATTTATGTTCTCACACAAACATATATATATATATACCGGTGTATATACAGTATATATATATATTGCCGGCTGTTTGGATTTCGGGGCTTCATTTAAATTATTCGAGGCTTCAAAGTTGTGCAGGATTAATGATCACGACTGAGAGAGAGAGAGAGAGTAAGTAAGTGTGTATATGTGTGGGAATGTGAGAGTGAGAATGAGAGTGCCAGAGTAAGAGTCAGACACACATACATACACACAGAGAGACAGAGAGACAGAGAAAGTGACCCACACATCCATATAATATATACACACACACATACATATACATGCATACACACACATATATGCATGTTTAAGGAAACCCACCTCGCTTTTTATGTATAAATATAGGCACATAACAAAGAGTAAATAATGAATGCCAACACACACATACTGTATATACACACAATACATAATGAATGCCAACACACACATATATACACACAATAAATACATGTAAAACTATAGACACGCCAAAGTACATAATTAGTAACAACACATACACACCAAACACATACACACCACATACACATACACACACAACACATACACACACAATACATACACACCACATACACACACAACACATACACACCAACACATACACACCAAACACATACACACCACATACACATACACACACAACACATACACACCACATACACATACACACATACACACACAACACATACACACCAAACACATACACACCACATACACATACACACACAACACATACACAAATTAAATATATGCACAAGTATAGGCACATGGTACACAGTAAATAGTAAAGGCCAACACACATACGGTATACACAAAATATATCTATGTATAACTAAAGACACATGATCGGGAGTAAATAATGAATAAAACCACGTATCACCCCCCCCCCCCCCCCCCCTCCACCACCTCCACCACCACCAGCCGGAGTGGAATCTGTCATAGAAACAACATATCACACTTCAGGTCATCAGTCACACTCTACTACACCCTATAGTTGATTCAGAGTGTACCTTCATGGGGAACAAGGGACTGGGGTTCTCGAAAAGGGGCTCCAGTCCTGTCGCTATGCTTGACTTACAGTGTGCTGGCTTAATAATCCAGAAGGGTTGATCGATAGCCTCTGAAGTCCTATTTTAACTAACTAACTAACTGCATGGGTATGTGTGTGAGTGTGTGTGTGTGTGTGTGAGAGAGAGAGAGAGAGATAAAACAATAAATAACAAGTTTAGTGTGTGTGTGTGTGTATGTAATAATATTCAAATACACACACATACAGATACTCACACACACAATCAAGCAGATAAATGTTCATACCAATACAGCACCACCATTCCTCACAACCCTACAACATTATTTACACACACACAGACACACACAAACACCAACACACACACACACACCGACACCGACACACACACACACACACAGCACCAACATTCCTTACAGCCACACACCATTATTTAGGCAACACACACACACACACATTCCTCACAGCCACACACCATTATTTAGGCAACACACACACACATTCCTCACAGCCACACACCATTATTTAGGCAACACACACACACATTCCTCACAGCCACACACCATTATTTAGGCAACACACACACACACACACACACACACACACACACACACACACACACACACACACACACACACTCACACCAACACACACACACACCCCAACACACACACCACCATTCCTCACAGCCACACACCATTATTTACACTGCTTGCTCGTGTGCCCGCCTCTTAATCTGATTTGGGTCTAGAATGTAATCTGGGTCCTTTCGCTGACTGGGGCTTTGTGGTTGGTTTATACTATTAACGTGGGTTTGGAGTATTTTATATATATTACGGTTTTGTATTAGTAATATTATTGTTATTATTATTATTATTATTGATATTTTTATTATTATTATTATTAGTATTAGTATTATTATTAGTATTATTATTAGTATTTTTATTGTTATTATTATTATTGTTATTATTATTATTATTATTATTATTGTTATTATTATTATTATTATTATTGTTTATTATGTAATTTTTATTAATATTAGTTATTTTTATTATATTTTTATTATTATTATTATTAGTATTAGTATTAGTATTATTGTTGTTATTATTTATTTTTATTTGTTTTGGTATTATTATTAGTAGTAGTATTTGTATTATTATTATTATTATTATTATTATTATTATTATTATATAGTACCATGTCCGTTACTGATACGGTCACATTACTCGGGCACAAACGCAGTCAGTCGGGGTTCATGGCCAGATATTTATCAAGGCGGTATTTAAATGTCTGGACTGTATGGCATTCTACAACACTTCTAAGCAATTTATTCCATAAGTTGACCACTCTGTTGAAAAAGAAGTACTTCATTTCATATGAAGTAAACGCCTTTCCGCCAATTGTGTAACCATTACTTCTTGTGTAATTTGAGTTATCTAGTGTGAAGTACAGTCGCGCTAGTAAGTGAAGGCCCGGCACCAATTATGTTCTGATCAATAATTGGTATCAGCAATATTTACACATGATTTCTTCTTTTTGATTGAAATATACAACCATGTTCCTACACTTACCCACCCTATTCAACATCGGACAGACATTAATACAGCACAGCGCAAGCAAAATGTAATAACAGTGGGACATGACTTATTAGCGCGACCGTACATACTTGCGTACATATTGTCATAGCCTTTGTTATAGGTAAATATATGTTTAGCTCCACTTTTCAATATTTTTCAACTGAACCTTTTCGCTGGGTGCACAAACCATCCCATTTCGTTATATAGCGTTCCCTCGTGCATTGTGTATTTCGTTGACTGCATTCATTCGCTATCAGTATTTCAATTTGCCTCTCATGCATTGTTATCTTTCATTCAACTGCTATGTCGACAAACACGATTTTATTTTTGGGCGCGTCCTGTTTTTTGCAAGCGATTGTCTCTGTGCCAATTTATGTTTTATATTTGTCAGGCTTTGTTTTGTTAGTTTATTGTGTGTGTGTGTGTGAAAGAGAGAGAGAGAGAGAGAGAGTATGTGTTTGTGTGTGTGCGCGTGTGTGTTCACCACTTTGTGTAAGTTTCAACGTCTATATCCTGTATATACTGTACACCACCTCCAACACCTTCACACCACCACCAACAATAACACCACCACCACCAACACACTTGGGTGAGGGCTGGTCCTATGCAGAGTGAGGTTTGCAATTCTCTACCCAAGCTTAACCGTTTCTCTCTTTCTCTTTTCCTGTACTAGTTTTCCTTCTAGGTGCTGGTGAGATCGCCCGATTGGGTGGCACTGCAAGGGGGGCTGCGGACGGTGGGGGCATTGGCCCGGGGGTGCAAGCCCGTGGGCTGATGATCCCCTCCCCCGCTGCCCTCTCAGAGACAGATCTCATCTCACCCTGGCCCCTTTGGGTACCCGAGCATCTGGATTGGCTTCGGTGTACCGGAATTGGGACTGTTCGGCTAGACAGTCTGGGAAGCTACAACACCACCACCACCACCATCAACAACACCATCACCACCACCGAAATCACCACTAACACCATCACCAACAACAACACCATCAACAACACCATCACCACCACCGAAATCACCATTAACACCATCACCAACAACAACACCATCAACAACACCAACAACAACACCCCCATCGACAACACCACCACCACCACCGAAATCACTACTAACACCACCAACACCATCAACACCACCACCACCACAACAAGTACACCATATCCCCCGCTAATAGAATAAAATGTAGTAAAGTGTTGTGAATTTAGAGAGCGCGTGAAACAGCAGCGATAGACCCCAACACACACACACACACACACACACACACACACACACACACACACACACACACACACACACACACACACACACACACACACACACACACATAAATGGGGGCCGGTTTTCATAGTCAAGCAAAATTTAAATGGAACTAGATTTAAACATATATAAATAAGTATATACTGTATATGAGTGTATATACATGAAGAAATATATAAAACAAATAAATAAATGAACAGATATATAAATAGATAACTAACTAAATAAATTAATAAATACATAAATAGATAACTAACTAAATAAATTAATAAATACATAAATAGATAACTAACTAAATAAATTAATAAATAGATAAATAGATAACTAACTAACTAAATTAATAAATATATAAATAGATAACTAACTAAATAAATTAATAAATAGATAAATAAACAAGCATGTAAATTAAAACAAATAATGTATGATCAACTAATTAAGATCAGATTTACACATTAAGGAATAAATAAATGGAAAGTAGGATTATGTTATTCGATCTTTGACGTACCAGATTTGCATATGAATACAAAGGCTAAATGAATAACTGGAACGAAAGTGCATTACTGCGTTGATCTATGCTAGGCCAGATGTATACATATATAAATAAGCTGATGAAACGTAAATTAATGTTCGATCCTTGACTGACACACACACACACACACACACACACACACACACACACACACACACACATATATATATATATATATATATATATATATACAACAGGTTTTATTTTATTTTGTTGGTGTTTGTATTTGTGGTGACTGAGAGTGTTTCCCTATTGTTCCAGGGCTCGCTAACGCATACACACCTTTTATATAGTTTTACTCTATTAGTTGGGTGTTTGTGTGGTGGTGATGGTTGGTGGTGGTGGTAGTGGTGTTGTTGGTGGTAGTGGTGGTGTTGGTGGTAAGGGGGGTAGTTGTGGGGACTGTTTGTGTAGTGGTGATGTTGGTGGTAGTGGTGTTGTTGTTGTTGGTGGTGGTGGGGAGGGGTAGTGTTGTTATTGGTGGTGGAGGTGGGGATAGTGATCTGGTGGTGGTGGGGGGTAGTGTTGTTGTTGGTGGTGGTACTGGTGGTGGTGTTGGGGGTTGTGTTGCTGGTGGTAGTGGAGGTGGAGGTAGTGATGGTGGTGTTGGAGGTGGAGGTAGTGATGGTGGTGTTGGAGGGTAGTGTTGTTGTTGGCGGTGGTGGTGGTGGGGTAGTAGTGATGGGGATAGTCTAGTTGTTGGTGGAGGTGGTGGTGGGGGGTGGAGATAGTCTTGTTGCTGGTGGAGGTGGTGGTGGTGGGGATAGTCTTGGTGGTGGTGATGGTGTTGTTGATGTTAGTGGTGGGGTATGTGTTGTTGTTGTTGATGGTGGTGTTATTATTGTTGGTGGTGGCAATGGTGGTGGTAGTGGTGGTCGCAAACATGTATAATTAGCGTTTGTACCGATAAACACACCGTTGTTTACGTGTGTGTGTGTGTGTGTGTTATTATTCTAGGA
The DNA here is from genome assembly GCA_032716605.1 of Paralithodes platypus. Lineage (NCBI taxonomy): Eukaryota > Metazoa > Arthropoda > Malacostraca > Decapoda > Lithodidae > Paralithodes > Paralithodes platypus. The sequence goes on from CM064480.1 coordinate 1,654,264, forward strand.
GTGTGTGTGTATGTGTGTGTGTGTGTGTGTGTGTGTGTGTTATTAGTTTAGGAGTGTGTGTATTTTGTTTTAGGTTACTTCACAGTAACTGGAATATATATAATTTTATTTCATATTACTCTTGTGGAGAGAGAGAGAGATAGAGTGTGTGTGTGTGTGTGTGAGAGAGAGAGAGAGAGTGAGTATGTGTGGAAAACAAATAATATATATATATACAGTATATATATATATATATATATATATATATATATATATATATATATATATATATATGTGTGTGTTATTTAAATTATAATAATAATTAAAATCTATTAGGGCAGGAATGTCTGGATTAAGAAAGCTCCCCCTCTAGACTTGCCAAATATGTATGATGGGCCGTTGTCTCCATGGTCATCTCGCTCCATGGTATTTTTGGCTAGGTGACAACAAAACAAAAGGACTCGTGGGCGAAAAGACCCAGGTTCGGTTCCCAGGTTCCGTCCTTCTGTGGGGGATAAAAGTTGGGAATTGTGTTATGGTGTTGGACGGTTCGTTTTCTATATGTATTTTTTCAGCTTTTTGTGGGAAGAGAGAGAGAGAGAGAGAGAGAGAGAGAGAGAGAGAGAGATAAGATGAAGAGAGAGAAGATGAAGCGAGAGAGAGAGGAGAGAGAGAAGATGAAGAGAGAGAGAGAAAGAAGAGAGAGAGAGAGAGAGAGAGAGAGAAATGAGGGGAGAGGGAGAGGAGAGAGAAAAAATTAAGAGAGAGAGAAGATGAAGAGAGAGAGAGAGAGAGAGAGAAGATGAAGAGAGAGAGGGAGAGAAAATTAAGAGAGAGAGAGAGAGAGAGAGAAGATGAAGAGAGAGAGAGTACAAAGGAGTACAAAGGAAATCAAGCAACAACAGATCTAGTGACCCTTCTAGGTTGCTTGTCCTCCAAAACACTGAGGATCAAGTGTCCAAACAGTGGTTTAGAGTGGGTAAGGGAACATTGGAAAGGGAACTACTGCCCTGCCACTAACGTGGCAGGACTAGGAAGTTAGTAGGGGACATATGGGTTAGTAACTGAGGGGAGGATAAAGTTATTCATTTACAAACGCAGTCAGTCGCGGGTTTGATGCGAGATATTTGTCTAGGCGGAATTTAAATGAATCAACGGTGCTGCAGTCTATAACGTCTCGGGGAAGCCCATTCCACAAGTTGACAACTCGATTGAAGAAGAAATTCTTAGATTCGTGCGAGTTAAAAGATTTACCAATAATTTTGCAACCGTTTCCCCGCGTGTAATTAGATTGGTCGATAGTGAAGTACTTACTACAGTTCATATTGTCGATGCCTTTGATGATTTTGAACACTTGAATTAAGTCGCCTCTTAATCTGCGCTGGGTTAAAGGAAATAGATTTAATTCCTAAGACGCTCTTCGTATGGTTTGTTCTTTAGGCTAGGTATCATTTTGGTAACTCTACGTTGAACTCGTTCTAGCTTGTTTATATCTTTTTGGTAATAAGGGCACCAGGATTGAACGCAGTATTCCAGAAGAGGGCGGACTAAGGAATTGTAAAGGGTTAGGATAACTTCTTTGGATTTATGCTCAAATGACCTGCCTATAAAGCCAATTATTTTGTTTGCCTTCTTAACAACTTCTGAACATTGTTGACTCGGTTTTAGGTTACTCGATATTGTTACTCCCAGATCAGTTTCTCTGTTTACATTCTTAAGCTGAGTGCCATTCATCGAATAGTTTGCTTTCTCATTTAGGTATCCGACATGTAGTACTTTACATTTATCCGCATTGAAACTCATTTGCCAAATTTGGGCCCAACATGACAATTTATCTAGATTGTGTTGCATATCGTCAACTTGTTCTTTTGAGAGTACGCTATTTGCAATTTTTGTATCGTCAGCAAATTTTGAGATTGTGCAGGTGAGACCCTCATCTATGTCGTTGATGTAAATTAGAAAGAGAATTGGTCCTAGTACCGATCCCTGGGGTACCCCGCTACTTACATTGGTCCATTTAGATGCCTTACCGTTTATGACTACCCTTTGCTTTCTGTTGCTGAGCCAATTTTCTATCCATTTCAACACACCGTCTTGTATTCCATGCGCTTTTAGTTTTAGCAGTAAACGTTTGTGGGGAACTTTGTCAAAGGCCTTTTGAAAATCAAGGTATATAATATCTACAGCTTTACTCTCATCGTAGAGGTTGAGGATATCGTGGAAGAAGTCTAAGAGGTTTGTTAAACAGGAACGTTTTTTACGAAAGCCGTGTTGAGTATCTTTAAGTATGTTATTTTCCTCCAAGTGATTTACGAGTCTGTCTCGTATGACCGTTTCTAGCATTTTACATACAACTGAGGTTAAGCTAATTGGACGATAGTTACTGGGTAGGGATTTGCTGCCTTTTTTGAATATCGGTGTTACGTTGGCTAGCTTCCACTGATCAGGCATAGTTCCAGACTGCAAGGATTTATTGAATAGTAATGTCAGTGGTTTGGAGAGCTCATTCTTAGCTTCCTTTAGAACTCTAGGCGAGATTGTATCAGGTCCTGGCGTTTTATTTACCTTGAGTTTATCTAAACAATTCAATACTTCTCTCTCTGTAACGGTGATATTGCTTAGAACATCTGAATTATCAATCTGAATCGGCGATGGTGTAGGGATATCACTGAGGTCTTCTGTTGTAAAAACTGATGCAAAGAAGGTATTGAGGGCATTACTCATTTGTACTTCGTCTTTGGTGTATTCTCCTTTTTCATCGACTAACGGTCCAACAGTTGAAGTAACTACTTTTTTCTTTCTGATATAACTATAGAATTCTTTCGGGTTTGTTTTACTTTGATTCGCAATATGTAACTCTAAGGTCTTTTTACTTTGCTTAATTAACTTTTTGGCTTTGCGTCGTAGCTCTACAAATTTCACCCGTTCTTCGTCATTTTGTGAGGATTTTAATCTATCATTAGCACATTTTTTAGCAAGCAGGCAGTTTGAAATATCTGTATTCCACCATTTGGGCTTATTATTATGGCCTGGACGCCGTATTTTCGATGGTATGCAGTCTTGCACTGCTTTTAGGTAAGTGGTTTCGAATAACTTCCAAGATGTATTTATGTCGTTATTGTTAATTAAAAAGCTCCAGTCAGTTTCTTTAAACATAGCTCTAAGTTTATGGAAGTTTGCTTTCTTGAAATTAGGGACTTTTTCGATGCTACTATTTGGTTCGTTACTAGTAAACTTTAAAGTGAAAGTTATCGTACGATGGTCGCTGTTACTGAATTCATCACCAACATTCAAATTCTCTATCAATTCTTCTTTTGTTGCAAGTACAATGTCAGAACGTTATTACCACGGGTCGGCATTCGAACAAATTGATAAAGCGAACTCTCTTGCAAGTTCGTATACAAGTCATGTCCGGAGTGTGAAGTAAGAGTATCGCCCCACTTGGTCACAGGTAAATTAAAGTCGCCAAAAATTACGGTATCTTGTGAGTTACTTACATCTGCAATTTGTTCGTAAATTTCTCGGTCAGTTTGCACTGATTGAGCTGGAGGTCTGTATATTAACGCAAGTATTATTTTTGTACCTTTATTATTCTTTATTAGCACAAAAGATGTGTCGACGTTCACAATTTGAGGTTTTGACACGAGGGTCGGGTTAAGACTTTCTTTGATATAAAATAAAACGCCACCTCCATTTTTATTTATTCGGCTGTTCTCAAACATTACATAACCGGGAAGTGAATACTCTGCTAAAAAGTCTCTATCTTGTGTATTGAGCCAAGATTCTGTTATGCCAATCACATCATAATTTTCTGTAAACACTAGTTCCTCTAAATCTGAAAATTTATTGCGTATGCTACGAGCGTTTGCATAGAAAACCTTTAAAGTTGCGGTTTTAGAACTCGCAGATCGTTCTTTCATCGAATTTTTGGTTCTGGTCGGATCTACATTTACATTCATGGCTGTCCTCGGTCCTCGGTCGTTATCCCTGACGGTTTTGAATTTGGGTCGTGTTGGTGGAGCTTTATCCAAATTCGCGGTTCTTGACGGATTAGTATTTAATTCCTTTGTAGATTGCCGTCCTCGCTGTCTTCGGTCCTCCTTCCTGGTTGTCCTGTGCTGAGTCGATTTCTTCTCCGAAAATCCTTCACCGAAAGAGAGAGAGAGAGAGAGAGATACAGACTGCACAGATCTTGCGGTCCCTATCAAGCAGTCCTGGCTTAATTCTAACATCAAATTTGCTACTAAGTGGAAGGTAGAGACAGCAAATCAGGAGAGAGAGAGAGAGTGTGAGAGTGAGTTTTATGCACTAATACGCTCACACACACTCTCTCTCCAACACACTCACATACTAAGCATTATCACACACTAACACACATACATACTAACACATACTAAACTCTGTCCATCATAGGTAGCATTATCACACACTAACACACATACATACTAACACATACTAAACTCTGTCCATCATAGGTAGCATTATCACACACTAACACACATACATACTAACACATACTAAACTCTGTCCATCATAGGTAGCATTATCACACACTAACACACATACTAACATACTAACTCTGTCCACATAGGTACATCCACTAACACACATACATACTAACACATACTAAACTCTGTCCATCATAGGTAGCATTATCACACACTAACACATACTAAACTCTGTCCATCATAGGTAGGCTAGAAATCGGGACTCCTAACCTCTGTATTTCAAAAAGAGCTAGAGTAAATGGGCTGTCATTTTCCACATCTCCCTGGTTGACTCTTCCCAAATGGTAGAAATATTGGCTCGATTATTCTAGTCGTTTATTTAGTTATAGGAATTAGTAATTTAATTAGGGAGATGGTTCACGTTTTGGGCGATTTTTGCATGTATTCATTATTGTTCTAGTTTCCTCCCTAGACCTCCATCAAATTTAAAAAAAACATCCATTAGATCCCCCTTCTAGATTAATTTGTACATTTTTTGGTAGAATAATGTCCCGGCCGAATGCCGATTCTTCCAACATTACAGGCTCACTATCGTTCACCAGGAAAAAAGTCGACACCTAAATAGCACGAAAGGTCTAAATATTGACGAAGAAATGTGGCGAAAGGTCTTAAAATCGACTAACTAATGGGGCAAACATCTTAACATCTGAAACTCGCATAGGGTAAACCATGAGGGAGAAAGTGTCAGGAAAAACAGCCCCATCACCCCTCGTATAACTAACTAGAGACCCCTAGAAACAAACTCAGAAAATCGCCTACCCCCCCCACGAAACCCACCAAAACCCCAAACCCCCACGAACTCCACCTAATATCCCGACACACTGAGACCCATCGACGCACATAGCACCGAATCTCAAGATGTCCTAACTCCTCCTTATACATATAATTATGGCAGAAACAATAACATACAATGAATATAATCGAAGGACATAAGACTAAAGACGGAGACGATTACTAACAGTAAAAGCCAAGATACACTTGAGCCGGTGGTTCTACCCAGAATAGCCATCTTATTATAGATAAATACTGTATCAGTCCAAGATTCTATTACAAGTACCAAAGATTAAATTTAGCTGAATAATACTAAATATACATTTTCATACAGGGGGATCTGAAAGGTGGGGGACTGGTTTTTGGGACCTATGAGAATAGGTCTTGTCGCGTTGCTAGAGGTTAGAGATTGTAAGATGATTTTAGTTGCTTTCGAGCCTATGAATATCTGCCGCTATAGACAATGCCTGGTTCATATGTTGTCCCCAGCTTTCCAGACGCATATCTGATCTGCAATATGCTGTTAAACGCTCCTATTTTTTTCTTTTTTGCTCCTCTAGCTTTCTTGTATGAAGAAGTGTTGTATATAATTATAGTATCTACCCTTTCCTATTTGCTGCATTATCTACGACAGACTATTATAAAAAGTACAATATATATAAATCTATCTATTCCTAAGTAAGGTGCAGAGAAAGTGTCTCCTCCACCTCATAATCAGCTCTGTTTGTGTGTACCACAGACATCATTCACCACATCGGAGTATAGGGTAGCTTTGGCCCTCAAGTTCACTAGCTTTAGTCTGTTCATCTACATACTGTTCTATGGCGGACTTTTGTGTTGAGTCTTGTCTACACCAGAACACTTTATCCTCTCATACACCTCAAGACGTACACATCTTATACCCTACTCACCTGCCTCGCGTCCTTCACCCTTCACCGCTGTTATTGATTTTCGGTTTTTCTTTCTGTACCCCCTGACACCCTATTTTCTTGTCTTTTTACCACACTGACACCTGTAATAAGCTTACTCCCGATCATTGATAGACTTTAATTACGTATCCCCCTTCGATCTTCATCAGTGTGTCCTTCACCATCTCGTTCCTGGCAATATACTCTTCCTCCGCAGCGTTACATATGTGTTTTGGACTAATTTTCTTCTATTTATTCATGCCATTCAATATTTTTTTTTTTTTCCCAC
>CM064480.1:1660818-1683285 GCA_032716605.1 Paralithodes platypus
AAAATATACGCAACTAATATTATAAAACAAGAAGGATAATGAAACAAAAAACAAGCTCCCCACCCACCTATACACTTACTAAATGAGATACACTACAAGACAAGAGGCAGAAGATTTATAAAACTACCATTATTAAAAAATACTTCTATCATTTAAGGGGGAGTATTTTTTTTTCTTCTGAACCCCCTTTTCCTTCATATGTTTTCACATTTTAATACTTTCGTTCATTTTTTTGTCAATATTAAGACCTTTCATGCCATTTAGGTGTCGATATTTTCCTGGCGAGCAATAGCGAGCCTGTATTTTAGGAGGAACCGTCCCGGCCGAAAAATATACAAATCTATCTTGAAGGGGGATCTTTGGGATGGTATTTCTTTAAGCTTGATAGAGGACTAGGGAGCAAACTAAAACAAATATAATTATTGGTAATAATAAAAGATAAATATACTAAATAAACTCCCCTTAATAACAAAAAAGTTGACCCATTGTTCGGCGATGTACTCCCCCAGTAACCCTTTCAGTATACGGTACCGTGACGCATTCTTTAACTATATACTGGCTGTAGTCAGAGGATTTTGATATGCTTGTGAAGGATCTGTGTGAGTATAGTGCTTACTGAGATTGGGTTTACCCCTTTGAGATCCATTATAACCTGTATAAAATTGTCTACTGGTAGCAAGTATAAAATGGAAAAGACAGTATCTTATTGAAAGGGTTAACCCTTTCAGTACCAGCGACGTGTTTTGGTATATATTTCAACTGCATTTAGACATTTTTAAGAAGCTTAGCAAGGATATATGGTAGCTAAAAAGATTAATTGAGATAGTCTGTAATCTGTTAACGGGTAGACATCCTTCCTATGCTGAACAAATCAGTACCGGTATATTAGTTACCAAAATATAATTAAAAGGATTTCACCGGTACTGATTCAGTTAATAAACTAGAGAAAATACTCTTGTGTGAATTTATGAGCTAGTCAAGTTACTCGCATACAATAATTGCAGTCGGTTGGGGATTTAGAGCAAGTTATTTTGGCAATTTGTTTTCGACTGTCCCATAATTCAGTAATAAATGAAACCTGGGCTATTATGATGGTTTATGACGCCATTCATTTAAATTTGGCACTCATTTTGGTCGGACATAATTTGTTATATAGCTAAACTCAAACTACCTAACCTAACAAAACCCTAAACTAACCTAACATACCGGTACTTTGCCTAACCTGATTGAAACCTAATCTAAGTAAACTTATTAAATTTTACGTTGAATGCACAACAAATTAGCAAACAATAGTTGGCTGAGCATTGTAATTATGGGACACTTGTAAATATAATCCATTATTTATGTAGGATATTGTTGAAGGTTTGAACTAAGCAGCAGTTTACGGCAGCATTTGTTTCTGGAAAACTAGACCAGTATACTATTTCAACCAGTAGATCTCAACCAGGGCCAACTAAACAAAGTGCCAATTTGTAGTCCTTGCCTAATGTAACCTAACTTAACTTACCCTAATTGTTTGAGTTGGTACTGGTTGAAAAGGAGTTTATGTTGCCTTGTCCGATCGTCCTATGATATTATGATTGTATTAAAAGAAATAATGCTTTGTTGGGTGTGAATGATTAGATTTTACGATAATCTTGAGACCATTGGCCCTTGTATACAGTGGCAGTTGGACTTATCAATAGTGAAGTACTTATTGTAATCCAAATTATTGATATTTCAATAATCCTGAACACTTGTATCGAGATTTCCTAGTTATAAAATTGTGTTTGATTTATCTAGACCCAGAAACTCGAAATTATATATTCATGATTGTTTTTAGAAAGTTAGCAGTGATCCCCATAAGGCTATACTTCATGTTAATAATACATAATTATAATATCCACTGTAATAACCAATGAATGGGAAAATTAGATCAGTACTTATCATAAAAATTAAGATTATTTAGATCAATAATAAATGGGTGTGAGAGGTAGATAGAGAGGGAGAGGGAAAGGGGATGGGAAAGAGGGAGAGAGAGAGAGGCACAAGTCTAGAACGTGAGTGATTCCATCTAACTTACCCTTTTTATTTTTTCACACCCCAATCAAATTTTCCCGCCAAGACGCCATCGTACTCTTTTTGTTTAGCCGGGAAGTTGTGAGGCGCCGCGGGGGAGTCAGTGTTGGCGGGCTAAACTTTAAAAATGGCGCCCGCATGTGAGAGAGAGAGAGAGAGAGAGAGAGAGAGAGAGAGAGAGAGAGAGAAAGAGAGAGAGAAAGAGAGAGAGAGAGAGAGAGAGAGAGAGAGAGAGAGAGAGAGAGAGAGAGAGAGAGAGAGAGAGAGAGAGAGAGAGAGAGAGAGAGAGAGAGAGAGAGAGATTGAGATTGAGATTCTATCTAACTCGTCTATTTTTTTTGTTTCACAGACCAATCAAGTTTGCCCGCCAGGAGACTGACGTACTTATTTTTGCTTTTTTGGCGGGAAAGTTGCGAAGCGCCCCGGGGGAGTGTGGGAGTTTTGGCGGGCTAAACTTTAAAGATGGCGCCCAGGGATGTGATGGTGTTGAGCGAAGGCAAACTTTTGTTTTTGTGGGGCGTGTCGCTGTCTATTTCTTTGTTGTTGACAGGCATGGGAGGAGAGAGAGAGAGGGGGTGGGGGGGGGGGGGGGGGGAGGTTATTTCGGGATGCATGATAGGGTGTTGGGGAAGAGAGAGAGAGAGAGCATGGGATAAAGGAGGAGGAATATGTTGACCGTGAATAGGAGTTTCAGAAGTACAACGATATAAAGAGCAAAAATATAACTGAGGAGGAGGAAGGTGGGACGAGAAAAGATGAAGGAGGACAAGATAAGATAAACGTTGAATATAGGAGAGAGGAAAATGGACTAGATACAATTAGAATAATTGAATAATATATGAATATAGTACAGAGGTGGTGACGAAGGGATGACCAGAATATGATATATATATATATATATATACTGTATATATAATATAATATATGATACGTGTTTACGTTCTGCTACCTGACAACATAAGGTCCCACACTGTATCCACTTTATTCGTCTGGGGGAAAAAAACAATAACATATAATACAAAATAATAATAATATAATTAAATAAACAACAAAACATGCGGTATTTTTAACACAAGTTCCAACTATATAAATTGATCTCTCAGTTAACGAAGTAAGAATAAGGATGTAATAATACAGGAAAAGAGACAAAATAGTACTACAAATACAAAACAAGATACTGTATATTAGGAGGTATCTGCAGTGAACGAAGGAAAGGAAACATGAACAAGATACTGTATATTAGGAGGTATCTGCAGTGAACGAAGGAAAGGAAACATGAACAAGATACTGTATATTAGGAGGTATCTGCAGTGAACGAAGGAAAGGAAACATAAACAAGATACTGTATATTAGGAGGTATCTGCAGTGAACGAAGGAAAGGAAACATGAACAAGATACTGTATATTAGGAGGTATCTGCAGTGAACGAAGGAAAGGAAACATGAACAAGATACTGTATATTAGGAGGTATCTGCAGTGAACGAAGGAAAGGAAACATGAACAAGATACTGTATATAGGAGGTATCTGCAGTGAACGAAGGAAAGGAAACATGAACAAGATACTGTATATTAGGAGGTATCTGCAGTGAACGAAGGAAAGGAAACATAAACAAGATACTGTATATTAGGAGGTATCTGCAGTGAACGAAGGAAAGGAAACATGAACAAGATACTGTATATTAGGAGGTATCTGCAGTGAACGAAGGAAAGGAAACATAAACAAGATACTGTATATTAGGAGGTATCTGCAGTGAACGAAGGAAAGGAAACATGAACAAGATACTGTATATTAGGAGGTATCTGCAGTGAACGAAGGAAAGGAAACATAAACAAGATACTGTATATAGGAGGTATCTGCAGTGAACGAAGGAAAGGAAACATAAACAAGATACTGTATATTAGGAGGTATCTGCAGTGAACGAAGGAAATAGTCCATGAGCCAAGACCCGAATTTTGGGATATCGGTACCACCCGGGGTGACTAATTCTCTTAGGTGTTTTTAGCTTGCTACATGTCTCTAGTTTATGTTTTGATATGATAGCCCTTGCACATTGGTAGCTTAATGGTCGTTATCACTTCTTGAATAGACATACCCTACCGAAAATTCCGAATTTTTTTAAAATGTCAAATTTGGGGACAGGAATGCCTAAATGTCAACAAAATGCATATAGTAATTGTCACATTTAATACAAGTCCTGTAAATACACACTAAGCATGCCATGGGCTTGTACATACTATTATGGCAAATTACTACTCCTAAATATCATCTACGTCAGACTCGGAATCTGACTGTTGTGCCACCGGCTCTTCTTCAATAGCCTTGTCAGACATGTCTGTAACCTGCACCTGTCCGTGCATTTTAGACCATTGCTGAGGCAAGTACACTTAGGGAGTTCGCATGACCGCACACACTTGCAAGACAGTAGCTGCATAACAGCATCTGGTGCTGGTGAGCCTCGCATCCAGTTGACGGCAAGCTTACCGTCCTCTCTGTCATCCAACCGCAGTCTGTTGGGTTTCGCAACAAATGGCTGGCTCTGAAGACTTCTCCTCCAGATCGCAGCCTGGTAGTTTGCACGCAGTGCATGCATGAAGAGGCAGTCCTCACAAGGAGGGAGTTGACTTGACTCTACCTCTCCACGTCTTGCACAGGACAGCTCATACCGAAGCTTGTTTACCTTAGTTGTGGGGGTAGATGGTAGGTACATGTGGCAGGTGATTTCCTGTAGCTTCTCAAAGAGTTCAGGAGACACTTCCCATGAGCGTCCAAGTTCGTGAAAAGCATGCTGGTATGTCTTGTCCATCTTCACCTGCTTGAGTGTCGTCATCTTCCCTCGGCCAGCGAATGCACTGACGGTATCACAGCCTGTAAAGGCATGCATACCAATCAATGAATCACACACGCTGCGGCTCAGTGTGGTGATATCCAGGAATCTTGTCCGGTTCTTCGTCCCGCACTTCTGGAACAGATGGGATGGGATCTTGTGGCACATGCCAAGACACAACACCATGACGTCTGTATCTTCTGCAGTGATGATGACAGACTTGTTCCCAGATTCTGCTGCATGAAGTGCATGGAGAAGAAGGCGTGTGTCTGCTTCTTCTTGAGTTGACTTAAGCTCAGGAGCCTCTTCCCACTGCTCTTTGGTGATCTTGAAGCAGCGCTGCTCACATGTGACATACAGCTCCTTGTCCTTGAGCTTCTCCCTGTGCTGTGGTGCCTTCCATTCTTCTACCAAGAACTTGATAAGACTTGCCTTGTTGGAGGAACTACCGAGTAACTTTCTCCACTGCTGGATGTTGTGCCCAGGTTGAATGTTCTTGAAATGAATTCCTGTGCCTGCACTTCTTTTGGCTCGTTCTGCATCCTTGATGGATGTCTCCTTGTAGATATCAAACACAACATCAATGCGCCTGCTCTTAGCACCTTCATGAACAGCGTGACTCAGTGCTGTACCTGCAAGCTGTGAAAAGGTTTTGTCGTTTCCCTTCAGTTTGTGGACCAGGCTCATCCCATCAATTATGGTAGCAGAGGGCTCGGGTATCACTTCTGCAGGAGAAACATTCCTCTCTAACTCCTTTGCGAGGGCAGCCTTGTTGGTCTTGCGGAGAGACCCATCACCGCTGGCAAGTGCCCAAGGCAAAGGCCCCAGGGGATGAGCCAAGACATCACTCATTTTGAGCTTTCTGTTCTCGGCAACAAGGATCATCTGGCCAAATAGGTTCCTGTCAGCCTTTAAGATAACCTCCTTGGCATGGTCTTGTGAGCGTGGCTTCATTCTGATGTTAGTGAACGTTCTCAGTTTCGTCTTCGTCATCGTGTCATGAAACTGTATAGTTGGCGTATCGATCTCCAGGCGCTCTTCCTTGAAGGCTTGATATGCATCCTCTCCTATTCTGTAGGCCCCTAGAAGGTCTTTGACAACTTCTGGTGGTGCCATAGTCGCAGTTGACAAACTGACAAGATCTTCTTGCTCTGCGTTGAAGGGGTTCAACCAGCTGGTCTCCATCAGTTGGACTAAAGATTGGACATCGGCCTCATCTCTTCTAATCCTGGGCATCTGTAGGTCTGGGTGGCTGAAGTCAGTATACTTTTGGCCTACTACCATAGTCCTGAGCTGCCTTAAGTACCTGCTGCGATACTCCGATGTCAGGTAGTACCTGGCGACAGCTCCGCCTTTCAGGCTGAAGCCTTTTGTGCCCCCTGGTGTCTGGGTGTCTTTGTTGATCGTCTCTTCGATTGTCTGGTCCACAGGGATCCGTCCAAAAGGGATTCTTGCTACCGATCTGGACCGAAAAGCCACCTTGCATGAAGTGTTCATGGACCTCTGGGTGTTCAATGGGCAGTCGAGACATCAAGGCATAGTAGTAGGTTAGGAACCGGGCATAGTTCACTTTGTCATAGGCAAAACACCACGGTATCATCTGTCGGATTGCTCCTAGGTGGAGCATCCAGTTGCCTTCTCTGGAGGCTCGAATTAAGTCCAGCATGATCTCAACCATGTCCAGGTATGACATCCAGAATGCTGAGAGGTTGTGTTCATCTCTGAGGGTCTCAAGATAAACTTGGAAAAGCTTCATGATATGTGTGCATGATTCACTCTCCATCAGCTCTTGAAAGAGTCCCTGAGACACATTGCTGTGAAAGCTGTTGATGTCCTTCAGTGTTTCATCTAGATGGTGTATGTCCCTTGAATGGTTTTCTTCTAGCCATGAAAGGAAGCCTTTCCATGCAAGCCTCATCAGTGCTTCATACACGAGCTTGTGTAGTCTCACTGCTCTGTTGTACCTCTTGCCGTTCATCACTCCTGACACTGATCCTTCTGCGATGATACCTGATTCCACACACAGATCTCTTAAGACCTGCATCTTGAAACCTCTTTCCTATGGTGGAGATGAGATTACAGATTGTGTGGAAGACGCCCATCCTGATGATAATATTCTTGAACTTCTCTTGTTTCCAGATAACTTCGGCAGCTTTGGCATAGAGTGCTTGATCAAACACGCACACAATCTTGTTAAGCTGTAAGGACTGCATGATAGCATGCGTTTGTTCCAAGATTTCATTAACGGTGGACATTTCTGTTGCGGGAGCATTGATAGTGGGCAGGTAGCTTACAGTGTCCTGAACCACTGCAATGTCTCTGCGCATTTTGATGTTGAACCCAGTCCAACTGCTGATGGACTGGTCCTCATGGTCTGACATTCGAGTAAGAAGCCAGATATGGTTCTTTGTCTTTGAATCCTGGACTTCCTTGGTAGTGTCGACATACGCAGTCTCAATCCTAGGTGGCCCTGCCCGCCGCCCAACATTGTATATTGGCAGCATTGATGATGTCTGAGTGATGCTTCTTATCTTGGACTTGGTAATCTCTGGCAGGACTTTCTCTGGCACAGAGCCTGCAACCTTGGACTGGACAGCAATGCCATTGACTCTATGAGAAGTACCTGCTCCACTTAGGGTCTCTTCAAGTCGGTCAATGTTATCCCAGGCCAGGGTTGTGAACACACCAGGGTAGATGTTTGCTGGCAGTGGAATGTCATCCTTTGAGCATTCCAGCTTCTGGATACAAAGGGCTGTATCGATCTCCTCAAACATTGAGTAAGACACACAGTGACCAAGACGATTCTGAGTTCGGATCAGTTCTGTGTTTCCTGTCAAAGACTTTACAGCATTGGTCAGCAGTACGTGCTTGGGTGGTTTTGTCTTGCCACTGGTAACAGCAAAGACCAAGTCACTGCCAAAGGAAGTGGCAAGACGTTGAGCTCTTTCAGAGGGAGTTTCACACTCACACTCTCCTGTCAGCAGGGTGTGCAGGAATTGAGTGACTGCTGCAGGAATGACATTCTGATCTGTATCGGGAGGCCATGGCTGACTCACATCTTGTTTATTGATCTCATTCCTCAGCTGCATTCCTGCTTTGGTTAAGACATCTTCAGAGTTAGCTGCTCTTGCTTCTTGCAGGTCTTTTGCCATTTTGTGTGCTTGCCGGGCAAGGTCGTCCATTGAGAGGCTGCGTGGATAGATTAGAAGCTTTCCTTTCTCATCTGGGACAAAGCGTAGTGATTCTCCAAACTCGGTTTCAATCTTTCGGCGAACATGTTTCTTTGTCGCTGGTTTCAGTTGGATAATACCACGGGACATCATGGATCTCTCAAGGCTAGATGTGAGGTTTGTCATAGGCAGTACCTCTGGGTTGGGGAATAATTTGGTCCTTATATACAAGCAGAGTTCCTCGAGGGCTTCTGTCTCAACCTCTTCGTAGCGTGCTTCCTCGCTTTCTTCCTGATTTTCACCTGCACCCGACCTGGCGGCCGCTGGGAAATCATCTTTTGTGAAGAGTTTGTAGCACGACTTGTGGTAGTGACCCTCTGCAGCAACAAGGTCTCTGCTAACTAAACCAAGGATTCTCTGGTTGAGTTTCCTTATTGCTGCTCTGCGAATCTTCTCATCTGCTCGTAGCTCAACACACTGTATGAGTGGCTCCCTTGTCTTTGTTGTTTTTATGTACTTGCTTGACTTCTCGCAGAAGATACATACTTTGGCATACACCCTGCTAGTACTAGGGGCATCCCTTGATGCCCTCCTCCTGGGGTCGACGCTTGCTGATTCTATCTTGACACCCTTGGCAAGGATAGAATCCAGTGACTTCTTCATTGTAAAGAGACTACGACATTTACGGTGATAATGTATGTGTGGTATTCCTCCTTCTTCAAGGCCCTTGGCTGCTTCCAGGACTGGATCATGCTGCCTGATTTCTGCAGCCCTGAGCAATGTGTTCCAGGAGTCCAAATCCTGTGGTGACACCAGAGCATCGCTGTCATCATCAGAGCAGTGGATGATACAGTCGATCCGTGCTCTCTTCCTCGCAGATGGTTCCATCCTGCCGTCAAACAGTCGACACACACCTGCAAAAAATATCACCATTAAACCATGAACAAACAAACACATTACATGGAAACCACTCTACATATGTTTGCTCCTTCCAATAATAAATTATCCCCAAAATATAACAAAAAATCCCCAAATATGAAATAAACCCCTAAATATGGAGAAACTTGAAATACACATCGGAATAATTCTTGTAGAGAATCAAATAAGCTACAAGAGCTGTTAGAATATATTTTTCAATGTTCCCCATATTTAAGGATTTATTCTAGATTTAGAGGAAAATACCCAAAATATAGAGTATATTCCGAAATATGAGGAAATTTGAAAAATACCTAGGAAACAACTCTGGTAGAGAATATAATTCTACATAGGTGTTCAAAGTTTCGCGATGATTGTGTGATGGATTTTAAAGAAAATGAGGAAAACGCCGAGCGTCACGCTAAAAATCTTTATTTTTGGGTAGCGCCCCTATTGCATCAAAAAAATTAGACTAAGCTACCAGTGCGAGAAGGCTATCATATCTTAATGTACTTACAGTCACTCTATAAACATTTTAGTACCATTCGTGTTTAGTCACCCCAGGTGGTACCGATATCTGGCCTGGCTCATGGACTAAAAGGAAACATGAACAAGATACTGTATATTAGGAGGTATCTGCAGTGAACGAAGGAAAGGAAACATGAACAAGATACTGTATAGTATCTGCAGTGAACGAAGGAAAGAAACATAACAAGATACTGTATTAGGAGGTATCTGCAGTGAACGAAGGAAAGGAAAATGAACAAGATACTGTATATTAGGAGGTATCTGCAGTGAACGAAGGAAGGAAACAACAAGATACTGTATATTGGAGGTATCTGCAGTGACGAAGGAAAGGCATGAACAAGATACTGTATGTAGGAGGTATCTGCAGTGAACGAAGGAAAGGAAACATGAACAAGATACTGTATATTAGGAGGGTATCTGCAGTGAACGAAGGAAAGGAAACAGAACAAGATACTGTATATTAGGAGGTATCTGCAGTGAACGAAGGAAAGGAAAACAAGATACTGTATATTAGGAGGTATCTGCAGTGAACGAAGGAAAGGAAACATGAACAAGATACTGTATATTAGGAGGTATCTGCAGTGAACGAAGGAAAGGAAACATGAACAAGATACTGTATATTAGGAGGTATCTGCAGTGAACGAAGGAAAGGAAACATAACAAGATACTGTATATTAGGAGGTATCTGCAGTGAACGAAGGAAAGGAAACATGAACAGATACTGTATATTAGGAGGTATGCAGTGAACGAAGGAAGGAAACATGAACAAGATACTGTATATTAGGAGGTATCTGCAGTGAACGAAGGAAAGGAAACATGAACAAGATACTGTATATTAGGAGGTATCTGCAGTGAACGAAGGAAGGAAACATAAACAAGATACTGTATATTAGGAGGTATCTGCAGTGAACGAAGGAAAGGAAACATGAACAAGATACTGTATATTAGGAGGTATCTGCAGTGAACGAAGGAAAGGAAACATGAACAAGATACTGTATATTAGGAGGTATCTGCAGTGAACGAAGGAAAGGAAACATAAACAAGATACTGTATATTAGGAGGTATCTGCAGTGAACGAAGGAAAGGAAACATGAACAAGATACTGTATATTAGGAGGTATCTGCAGTGAACGAAGGAAAGGAAACATGAACAAGATACTGTATATTAGGAGGTATCTGCAGTGAACGAAGGAAAGGAAACATGAACAAGAATAGTTAAAGAGACACAATAATACTAACCAGTCTTATAATACATGTTCATTAGAAAATTAAGACAGTAACAGGAACAACAGAAAGGTAGACAATGAATATGACTTCTTATCCAAATTATGTAACGGAGTAGCCTAATTGGAAGATAAATGGAGAGAGCAGCAAGTTTTGTAAATGAAGGGGGAGAGCAAAACACTGCGATTAAGGGGAGGCAGACCGTTTTTCTGGACCTCCTTCTCCCTAATGTTTAGCCCCACTAGTTTTGAGAAAGACGTTCGGTCCATTAGTTTGGCGATTTTAACACCTTTCGCCCCATTTCGTTGCCAATTTTAAGACCTTTCGTGCCATTTAGGTGTCGATTATATCCTGGCGAGCGATAGCGAGCCTGCAATTTTAAGAGGAACCGGCCTTCGGCCGGGAAATTTACAAATTTATCTTGAAGGGGGGTCTAGGCCTAGGAGGTGTTTTTCTAAGTTTGATGGAGGTTTAGCGAGGAAACTAAACACACATGTATGAATAAATTAATTAATAGACCAAACAAACGGTCAGTCTTTCCTTAATTGTTCTCTAATCTATATGATAAATAATGTCATTCATGTCATAATCGCTCACGCTTGTTGTGGACGGATACTTGTCTTACCTTATGTACAAGTGAATTATAAGTAACACCCCGTTCTTTATAAGTAACACCCCGTTCTTTATAAGTAACACCCCGTTCTTTATAAGTAACACCCCGTTCTTTAACACCCCGTTCTTTAACACCCCGTTCTTTAACACCCCGTTCTTTAACATTAATATCAAATACAAACCCCAATGTGCTTGAATAAACTAATGAAAGCATATGGCCCTCCTGGGATTCGAACTTGGGACACCACACCCCGAACATAAACACCAAAACCATTACACCTCCAACACAGTTTACATACAAATGAAGCATGTTCAACTGGGCATTACATTATAGGTGTTTATAAAAATATTATAATTTGCCTTCAGAAAAGAAAAGTAGAGTACTGCAAATTTGTACTAGCATATGAAGAGGTGAATAAGAGAATAGAGAAACAGAAAATAGAGAGAGGCGAACAATTGGTATTTGTGGGCACAGTTGCGAGGGAGAAACTTATGTAAGCAAGACATTAACATAGGGACATAATGTAAGCAAAGGGAAATATGTAGGGCAGTTGTGATTATCCTATCCAGAGTGAGGTTTGGCATCCGCTCTACCCAACCTTAGCCATTTCTGTCTTTTTTTTACTATCCTGCTTTCCTTTGGGGGGTTAGAGGCCTAGGAATCCTCCTCCCTTTGTAAATTCTCCTACTCATCGAGACAAAAAAAAGAGGCGAGGGAACGCGAAAGTGGTACCGAAACCTGAGAATTAGAAACCCTTGAATGTTGTTTCTGTTCGGGCTGTCCTTGAGTCGACCACACCCAGCATGGGGTATGTGCCTGAGTATATACATACATACATGCATACATACATGGTTTCCAAATTTTTTTTTTTTTTTAATATTTGATCGCACCCAAATTTGTAGGATAATCTCTAAGCTGCCATTGTTTCCATCAAACAAAGATGGATATTTTGTGTTCCCATATACACTCCTCTTACGAATACAAATATATAGATATATTTTGTTTACATACATGTGATCATATTGTGTTGGAGAGTATGAACGGGTTGTTTTGCCTTTCTCATGTTAAACCCTGGTTGGCCTATTTATAGAGTACATAGAAGCACTCATCATACTAACACATTTACCGTAATTAAGTTGTTTGATCAACGCTACCAGTAATCATGTTTTGAAGAGTAAAGTGCAGGCTGTTGTTTCACCTCATACCGGTACTATTGGATCTTATTAGTGTGTGTGTGTGTGTGTGTGTGTGTGTGTGTGTGTGTGTGTGTGTGTGTGTGTGTGTGAATCACATTGTGGAAGGGAGGGTCGTCAAACCTCTGGCAGCCGTACTGAACTATAGGGTGTCTAGGGTGAATTCATTTGAAAACTCCCTGAACTATCGAAAGATCATCGTTTAGTTATAATTGGAAAAGAACCCTATGTACACAACCATGCAAACAAGAACTGAACCAATGTTTCTATGTCGCTGTATGTGTAGAGATACGCTCAATGTTTTCAGGTAAATGTGACATTGCCAATTCTGCAAATCTTTGGATTATTTGCTGAAATACACCTGACTAATTTAGCAAGGACTAGTATTCGTATGATTACGATTAAGCCAACATTTTTGGATATACCTTCACACATCTTGTACACATGTTATTCTTCTCCAAATATTTTTATTATTCTTATTTCCTTGTTTACAATAGGACATTATCGTGGAAGTGTAGTTGAAATTTTCATCATGAAATATAAGCCATTGGCAATAAACTAGAACACATTGATTAATAATGCTGTGTAATGTTAAATAAATGGCTCACGGCATTCAGATTGAGTAAGCATTTCCATGAGTAATGTTTTTAAAGTTGAATGGTATAGTCGTGGTCGAGTTACTAACAATGAACTGAAATATAATAGTATGTGAAGGGGAGAGGAGGAGGGAGGCAGTGTGTTAGGGTTAGGGTATTTTGAGGGATCAGTCCTTAGGCAATATATCAAACGAATGTGGCTTGAACTTTGCTTCGACTATTATTCTTCCCATTTAAGTCCTTATAAAACATTACTTCTACCATTACTATTTCCTGTACAACCACCCACCTTAAATACTAATTTGCGCTTTTTGGTCAAATAGCACATACACTGTGTGGTAAATTACCCAAATTGTGTATTGGTAAGTATACATAATTTCATAAATACAGTCCTCACTTGTGGGTGGCCTTTTTGACACGTGTAAATATAATGAATACTTTGTGTTGCTGAAGATGATGCTAGTGTCATTGATCATAACATATGTAGAGGTTGGGGCAGGAGAGGAATTTAACAGGTATGGCGATGCATCTCCAACTATTGCCAACATTATCATAACTAACATTTGATTTCTTATGGCTCCTGATGATCAATGGCATTAATATTGTCATCTTAAGCCAGTAAACCATATTGTTGAGTAGCAATGCTTGTATGGTGATGCCATTCAAGATATCAGAAGAACGAAGCCCTGCAGAGAGAACAAAACGTGTAGAAATATGTAGTTGTCACAATGCTTATAAAGGATGTTTCACTGAATGGCTCAGCTTCTAACACCTACAGTAGATATTTTTAGCATTATTTTGACATGACTTACATTTTCATGAATGTATTAGTGCGATCTCATAATGAGTAAATATTAATGATAGAATCTAAGTAGTTCATAAACTATCTTATGAATGAAAAGGGCATACTTTTAACAAAATATTACGTTTTCTTGTAGCCAATGTGTGTCAAAATGACAGTACGTTGGTCTTTAAATTATGTTATAATTTGCATTGTGACAGTTTAGTTATCCAAACATTGAGCCGAGGTTTTGTTTTATGCAATACTCGAACTATAGACAAGTAAGTCAAGAGCATAAAGCGAAGTCATATGATGTGAAAGTAAGAGGAAGATGACTAAAGAGGACATGGAAGAGAGAAAGGGACTCAGTGGTTGCACAACGATGGTTACATGAATCCTTGACGTGTTTGAGGACGCACTTATTAATATTGTTTTGGCTATTATGAGACGAATTGATTCAGATTAGGGAGGAGCGGGGGGGGAGTTTTTTTTAGGATTAATTGGGATCATCGCTATCATTGCTATCCCTCTCAAGATTTCTTAAAACTGCATACAATCATGTAAACATAGGTAAAATACACTGTCAGCACACGTCATAATCCTCAAGGAGTTGATGAGAAATCGATTGGGAGAGGAAGGAAATAGATTAGGAATGGATGGAAATAGATTGGAAAGAAATATAAGAGGATTGAGAAAGGAGATAAAAGATTGGGAAAGAATGGATATAGATTGGGGAAGGATAGCATTAGATTGAGAAAGTATAGAAGTATATTGGGGAATGATATAAATAGATTGGAAAAAGATGGAAATAGATCGGGAAAAAGTGAAATAGATTGGGAACTGTGGAAATAGATTGGGAAAGGGATTAATATAGATTGAGAAAGGATAGCAATATATTGGAAAAGGGTGGAAATAGATGGAGAAAGACAATGAAGGGGTACATTCCATTGTGATTGGCCCTCTGAACCTCCCTGACCCTTCCCAAGCTGAAATAAAAGGGTCTAATGCTAGGCAGAATAAACCGAAGAAAGGCGTTATTACCCTACGGAAGGATAAGGGGAGATGGCCGTTTTTTGGTTTTTTTTTTTTTTTGTTTTTTGGTATATACATTAATTTTTTCCTTTATTTAGTTTCCTCGCCAGACCTCCATCAAGCTTAAAAAACACCCCCCAAGACCCTTCTTCAAGATCAATGTGTAATTTTTTTCGAAAAATGTCCCGGCAGAAGGTCGGTTCCTCTTAAAATTACAGACTCGTTATCGCTCGCTAGGAAAAAAATCGACACCTAAAATGGCACGAAAGTTCTTAAAATTGACAACGAAATGGGCTGCACGTCGTATAATTTCAAAATAAATGGGGCTTAACACGAGGGAGAAAGGGGTCCAAAAAAACGACCCCATCTCCCCTTAAGGGGAAGTGAGAAAGAAGTTTTAGGGAGAGAGGAAAGGAGAAAGTTAGTGTAGGAGGAAGAGAGGAGGAAATTGGAAGGGGGAAAGATAGCGTGAAGAGAGAGAGAGAGAAGAGAGAGAGAGAGAGAGAGAGAGAGAGAGAGGAGAGAGAAGAGAGAGAGAGAGAGAGAGATTAACCAGAAAGTGAAATATCTAAATAAAGCTGATAACCTTGGAAGATAAGATGACGCATTATAATTCTGGTGTATGAGTATAACAGACGCGAGAAGAACACAAAGTGTAAAAATACCTTAGATATCATGTGTGTAAATAGGGTAATGTTCCTGATACTAAGCCGACACGAAAATGACAAACGGAAATAGAAACTTTGAGAAGAATGTGTAACAAGCGAGGAAAAGGGTAGTTGTAAAAGAACGGTAAAATAAGTTAGGGGAATGTGCAAGTAATAGAATGAACAGAAGAAGAATGAAAAAATAGAATCTGAGATGGATAATTGCCAAATGTAGAAGGAAATTAATTGCCAAGGAACAGTAAATATTTGTTGGTGAAATACTCTATAGTTTTGCCGATAATAAGACGCACAGAGAGAGGTAACAGTAAAACAAAAAATATGGACACTGATAACAAATATGTGAAAAAAAGAATTGTCTATGGAGAAACCGAAAAAGGGAACTGATCAATACGAGAAGGAATCTGAGAGAGGCCATAGTTAATACAGATATCTAGATCTATCATAAATGTAATTGTTAAATATCTATAAATAGATTGTAATGTATTATAGGAAAACTAACTCTAAGCTGATCTCGTGAATGGGTTTGATGTTTATTTACTTTACTAGGATTTCATAATCGGTGCTGAAATAATTAAATGAAACTGAGAGATAGATAGATAGATAGATAGATAGATAAAATAGAGAGATGAGAGAGAGAGAGAGAGAGAGAGAGAGAGAGAGAGAGAGAGAGAGGGAAAGAGAGAGAGAGAGAGGAATTGGCATGCAGCGTGAAGGAATGCAATAAAAGCGAGAGCATTTAAATAAGATTAAGCAATCAAATGTATATATAAGCGGGGTTAGAAAATGCTATATTGTTTGTGTGTTTTTGTTTTGTTACAAAACAATATCATATTAGAGAAATATAAAAGGAATTAAGTAAAACAGAAAAACAAATATGTCAGGAAAACAAGACGATTGATATTATTGAACGAACAGTACCGTTATACGAAGATTGAAACAAGAACGACTTTAAAACACAGGTGAACATACTACGCGTGAAAGTATCAACTAACCGGTAAGAAATGATTTAAAAACAAGCGTACAGAGACAACAGCGAATAAAGTAGCCAGTTAGAGCTGCACGAAACAACAACAACCCAATAACATTAAGGGAACCCCACTCGCTTTTTTATCTCTCTCCCGCTCTCTGGGTTTGTATCCATTTGGCCCCATTCACCCTACTGTTTTAAGACGTTTACCCCCATCCAGGTGTTAATATTTTCCTGGCGAGCGGTAGCGATCCAGCATATATATTTTTGTTTTGACAGCAAGCTAAATTTGTACATTTTTCTATAGAAAAATGTCTCCGGCGAAGCCGGATTTCTCCATACAATGCTGGCTCGCTTTCGCTCGCCAGGAAGAAATCGACCTGGATGGGGATAAACGTCTTAAAACAGTTGGTTGAATCGGGCCGAATGGATACAAGCCGGGGAAAGAGAGAAAAGGAGAGAAAAATAAACAAAGCCGGTGACCCCCTTAACTATTATGATACTTTACTACAGACTGACCAACATCATACCTGTGCTTTATGTGTACTGCCAACATCATACCTGTACTTTATGTGTACTGCCACAAATTAGTGTGTGTTGTGCGTTGGGTTGTGGCGTGTGTTGCAGTGTTAATTAATGTCGAGTTGTGTTTTAAAATGCATGGCGTGGTAAGGGGGGTACTGCTTAGTTTTGTCTATATATGTACAGGTATATATATATTTTATATATCTTTTTAGTTTCCTCGCTAGACTTCCATCAAGCTTTAAAAAAAAAAAAAAAAAAAAAACCTACAGACCCCCTTCAGGATAAATTTCTACATTTTCGATAGAAAATTAAAATTAGAGGATCGCTATCGCTCGCCAGGAAGCAATCGACAGCTAAATGGCACGAAAGGTGGATGACAACGAAATGGGGCGAAATCTATTAAAAATCGCCAAACTAGTGGAAGGAACGTCTTAAAATCTCATAACTAATATGCTAAACACGAGGGAGAAGGAGGTCCGTAAAAAGTGAGTAGTACCCCCTTAAGGTAATGCAATTTGTTAAGTGCCGTGTCATTTATTGTGTGCTGCTAATTACCATAGTAGGGGCGAGGGAACGCGTTCGTGGTCCCGGACCCTAAGAATAGGAGCTTTGAATGTGCGTGGATGTAGTACGAATGAGAAGCGAGAGGATATTGGAAGGTTATTTGAAAGAAGGATGTATGATGTCCTTGCACTGAATGAAACAAAGATGAAAGGAGAGGGAGAAGTGGATTTTGGAAACGTGATAGGTACCGTAGAAAGTCTGGAGTAGACGAGGGAGTCAGGGGGAAAGAAGGAGTGGCTATTATTGTGAAGGAGGAGTTGAGAGAGTTTATAAAAGAGTGGAAAGAGGTGTCATCAAGGCTAATGTGGGTGAGAATGCGGTTTTAAGGTGTGGAAAGTTGGGTTTTTGTAAATGCGTATGGACCAGGAAGTGAAAGAGAGTTAGACGAGGTAGAGGGTTTCTGGGAGGATTTGAGAGATTGTTTACAAGGGTTTGATGAAAATGAAAATGTTATAGTTTTAGGGGGACCTAAATGCTAGGGTAGGAAATGAGCCTGTTGAGGGAGTCATCGGTAGTTTTGGTGTGGATGGTGTAAACGAGAGTGGAGAAAGACTGAAAAAATGTATGTGAAGAGTTGTAGATTGAGTGTACGGAAGTTGCAATAGGAGAAGAACAGTGCGGTTTTAGGAGGGGAAGAGGGTGCGTGGATCAGATGTTTGCAGTAAGACAGTTATGCGATAAGTATTTAGAGAAGCATAAGGAGATATTTTGGGCTTTTATGGACTTGGAAAAAGGGTATGATCGTGTGGACCGTGAAGCAATGTGGAAGGTGTTAAGGATTTATGAAATAGGAGGAAATTTGTTAGAAGCAGTTAAGAGTTTTTATGAAGGGAGCAGAGCATGTGTGAGAGTAGGAAATGGTGAGTTGATGGAATGGTTGGAGGTAAAGGTAGGTTTGCGACAGGGTGGTGTAATGTCACCATGGCTGTTTAATATGTTTATGATTGTAGTGGTGAGGGAGGTGAAAAGGAGAACTATGGGAAGAGGATTGGGTTTAGTAGGAAAGAATGGTAGAGATTGGGAGTTGAATCAGTTGCTGTTCGCTGATGACACAGCATTGGTGGCGGATTCTGATGAGAAACTGCAGCGGGTAGTCAAAGAGTTTGGTGTGGTTTGTGGAAGGAGGAAACTGAAGGTGAACGTCAATAAAAGTAAAGTAATGGTGTGTAATAGGGGAGAGCATAGGGTGAATCTAGATGTGAGGCTGGATGGGGAAATATTGGAACAAGTAGAGTGTTTTAAAATATCTAGGAGGAACAATAAGCAGGAGTGGAGGTATGGAAGTGGAGGTAAAACAGAGAGTGTGTGAAGGAAGGAAGGTTTTCGGAGCAATGGGAAGTATGTGGAAGACGAGAAATCTCGGAGTGAAAGTAAAAAGTGCACTGTATCAAGGAATTGTTGTGCCAACATTGATGTATGGGGCTGAGACATGGGCTCTGAAGAAAAAGGAGAAAAGAGGGCTGGATGTGATGGAGATGAGCTGCTTGAGGAGTATGTGTGGAGTTACTCGTAGAGAGAGATTGAGGAATGAAGAGATACGTAGGAGAGTGGGGCAGCAGGAACATTTGTCAGCCAGAGTGGACAGAAGGGTGCTGAGCTGGTATGGGCATGTTGAACGAATGGGAGATGAAAGGCTTACAAAGAGAATATGTGAGTCAGGTACAAGGGGAGATAGAAGGGCAGGAAGACCCCCATTGGATGGAGAGACTGTGTAAGAAAGGCTTTGGAGATAGAGGAATGACTATAGATCAGGCAGGGGAAGTGGTGGTGGACAGGAGTGAATGGAGAATGCTTGTGAATAGTTGAGTGAACACATGGTCATTTGGAGTAAGGGGTCGGGCGCAAGTTGGACTAGATAATAGTCCATCAGGCGCCTGGCCCGGGGAGACGATTAATATGAAGGCTGTGCCTGGAAGTGTGGTGGGAGGGCTTGTGGCTTTGGCTCCGCTGCATGTCTGCCTGCGAGATCGGCACCTCTCCGGGTGGTCAGGGTCCGGGGGAGTGCTGGAGAGTCCTTGGTAACCCTGGTCTATGGGTCTTCTCCTGGGTGACCTGGATGTGAGAGTTTGTGTTTTTTATCTGTGTTTTTTTTTGTTTTATGTTGTTTTTGTCTTTGCCCTGTTCTTGCTCTGTCTTGATGTCGGCTACCCCCAAAATGGGGATTGGGCCTGAGCAGATAGATAGATAGATAGAGATAGAATTACCCTAGTTTACAATTAGTGAGTTGAGTTGTAGACTAAGGTGTTATTACAAGGGTAGAAGGACACCAGTAATAAAGTAATCAATAGACCTATAACAACAACAACAACAACACAACAACCAACTACTACTACAATAATAACAACTAAGCTTATGGTACTTTACTACATAGTGGCTAACATCATAACTGTCTGCTTTATGTCTACCTCCACAAATTGGCTGTAGTTGTGTTGTGTTGGGAAAGTTGTACTGTTGTGTGTTGTGTATTGGTGTTGTAGTTTTGTGTTGTGTTGGGGAAGGTGTAATTGTGTGTGTTCTGGTGTGTGTTGTGTATCGGTGGTAGTTGTGTGTTGTATTGGGTGTAGTTTTGTGTGTTGTGTTGGGAAAGGTGCATGTAGTGTGTTCTGCTGTGTGGGTGTTGTGTTATTGGGTGTAGTTTTGTGGTTGTGTTGGGAAAGGTGTAGTTGTGAGTGTTCTGTTGTTTCTTGTTATGATACAGTCTTGTTGCTGTGTATTGTCCGTGGTATATGTTGTGTGGTGTGTAGTGTGTGTTGTGTTGGTGTGTGTGGGTGTTGTTTTTGTGTGTTGTGTTGGGAAAGGTGTAGTTGTGAGTGTTCTGCTGTTTGTTGTCGTGATACAGTCTTGTTGATGTGTATTGTCGTGGTTTATGTTGTGTGGTGTGTAGTGTGTGTTGTGTTGTCGTGTTGTGTGTGTGTTGTGTGTTGTGGATTGGGTGTAGTTTGTGTGTTGTGTTGAGGAAAGGTGTAGTTGTGAGTGTTCTGCTGTTTGTTGTCGGGATACAGATTGTGCTGTGTATTATCGTGGCTTATGTTGTGTTGGTGTGTAGTGTGTGTTGTGTAGTTGTATGGTGTGTTGGCTGTGTGCTGTCGTGGTTTATGTTGTGTTGGTATGTAGTGTCTGTTCTGTGGTGTGTTTGCTGATTGTGTTGTACGTGGTTTTATGTTGTGTTGGTGTGTAGTGTGTGTTGTGGTGTGTTGCTGTGTGACTGTCGTGGTTATGTTGTGTGGTAGTGTAGTGTGTTTCTGTGGTGTGGTGCTGTGTGTTGTCGTGTGGTACTTATGTTGGTGTTGGTGTTATAGTAGTGTGTTGTGTTGTCGTGTGGGGTGGTGGCTGTGTGCTGTCGTGGTTTATGTTGTGTGGTATGTAGTGTGTTCTGTGGGGTGTTGCTGTGTGTTGTTGTGATATATAGTTGCGTGGTGTGTAGTGTGTGTTGATGTTGGTCGTGTGTTGTGTGTTGCTTGTGTGTTGTCGTGGTTTATGTTGTGTTGAGTTATGTAGTGTGGGGTTTCTGTGTGGTGGGGTGTGTGTTGCTGTGGCGTTGTCGTGTTTTGTGTTGTGTTGGGAAAGGTATGTAGTGTGTTGACGGTGTGTTGTGCATAGTTAGAGTTGCACATGCGTTGTTGATTGTGTTGCTCTGTGCGTGGATTGCGCTTATGTTCTATATCGTATCGAGTTGTCTAGGAAAGAACATTATACAAGTAAATAGCATAACCCAGACCAGGGAACAACAACCCCACAACAACAACCCTAATAATACAACACTACACTTCCGCTCCCGTATCGGAGTTTATGAAGTCTTAAGGTTAAGTTTTATGCATTAAGTTTATTAAGTAAAAATTAATATAGTCCACCCAGACCAGGAACAAACAAACAACAACAACCACTACACTGCCTATCTTATAACTCACAGTGGCCATACAACAACAACAACAAACAAACAACAAACAATATAATAACTGTCTGCCTTATGTCTGCCTCCACACATTGGGTGGTAAAACACATCTCACTGCTCCCTGTTTTGCTGGCGGGGGCGGTGGGGTGGGTGTTGCTGGGGTCCCCGGTGGGGTGGGTGTTGCGTAAAAGATTTGTGTATGTTGCAGTTAAGGGGAGGTTTCACTTGAGGGCTGGGATATGTTTTGTCTGGACCACTTTTATCTCATGCTTAGTTCCCCATTGCTTTTGAGTTTTAAGACGTTCGCCCCCAGTAGTTTGGCGATTTTAAGAAACTTTCGACCCATTTCTGTCAATTTTTACGGACCCTTTCGTGCCATTTAGGTGTCGATGTTATCCTGGCGAGCGATAGCGAGGCCTTGTAATATAAGAGGAAACCGGTTTCAGCGGGGACATTTTTCTACCGAAAAAATGTACACATTTATCTTGAAAAGGAGCTCAACGGGGGGGGTGTAATCTTAAGCTTGATGGATATCTAGAGGACCCAAACTTAAAATAATCTCCCTTAATGATGTTGTGAGGGCATACCGGGTAATAGTATTGCATTATTTGTTTTGTGCCGTAGGTATTTTCTTACGTTTTTTTTTTTGTTTTTTTGTTGTTGTTCTTTTCTGTCTTTTGGTTTGTGTGAGGTGTTAGTAGTGGTGTTTGTGTGAGGTGTTAGTAGTGGTGTTTTGTTGTGAGGTGTTAGTTAGTGGTGTTTTTGGAGTGTGAGGTTATGTTAGTAGTTGCGTGTTTGGTGTGAGGTGTTAGTAGTGGTGTTTTGTGTGAGGTGTTAGTAGTGGTGTTTTGTGTGAGGGTGTTAGTTAGTAGGTGTTATTGTGTGAGGTGTTAGTAGTGGTGTTTTGTTGTGAGGTGT
>CM064480.1:1683385-1695885 GCA_032716605.1 Paralithodes platypus
ACTTTAGTGCCATCTCTATTATCTCGATGCCACATACTCTCCTATCATTACCATTTACTTTAGTGCCATCTCTATTATCTCGATGCCACATACTCTCCTATCATTACCATTTACTTTAGTGCCATCTCTATGTGCTCGACGCCACATACTCTATCTTTATTTATTCCATCGCCACTCTTATTCCTAGCAGGTGAAAATACCTAGAGCTGCCATTATGTGTGTTATCGTCGTTAACCAATAATACTTTCCTTTTTTTAGTGCCACCTTTATTCTCTTGCGGTCATATATTTGTATTACTTAACCATATACTTTAGTGCCATCTTTATTCTCTCGTTGCCATACATTTTTGTTTATCATTTACTTTAGTGCCATCTTTATTCTATCGTTGCCATACAGTCTTCGTTTCTAATCATTTACTTTAGTGCCATCTCTATAATCTCGGTGTCATTATACTCTATCATTACAATTTACTTTAGTGCCACCTCTACTCGCTTGATACAACATACTCTTCTAGCTTTACCATCTGACTAGGGAGTGCCAACCTCTATATCTCTCCCCACCAGGATGGCCCCACATGCTCTGCCTGTTTACTTACCATTTTCTTTAGTGCCACTCCTATTCTTACATTGCCAACTATTCCTCTCTCCTTGCCTGATACTCCAGCACCATCCCTTCTCTCTTACATATGCACACTATTCGCTCTACTCCGTGCCCTGAAATCTCCTTAGACACCAGCCCTTATTCTTTACATTGCCAACTATTCCTCTCTCCTGTGACCTGATACCCAGCACCATCACCTAATACTTACATTAAGCCAACATTCCTCTCTACTGCCTTGTGCATACTCCAGCACCATCACTATTCTTACATATAGACAAAACTAATTCCTCCTCTCCTTGCCTGATACTCCAGCACCATCCCTATTCTTACATTGCCAACTATTCCTCTCTCCTTGCCTGATACTCCAGCACCATCCCTATTCTTACATTGCCAACTATTCCTCTCTCCTTGCCTGATACGCCAGCACCAATCACTATTCTCTACATTGCCAACTAGTCCTCTCTCCATGCCCTGCATACTCCAGCCACCCATCCCCTATTCTTACATTAGCCAACTAATTACCTCTCTCCTTGCACCCTGAATACTCCAGCAACCATCCCTTATTCCTTACTATTAGCCAACTATTCCTCTCTCCTTGCCTGATACTCCAGCACCATCCCTATTCTTACATTGCCAACTATTCCTCTCTCCTTGCCTGATACTCCAGCACCATCCCTATTCTTACATTGCCAACTATTCCTCTCTCCTTGCCTGATACTCCAGCACCATCCCTATTCTTACATTGCCAACTATTCCTCTCTCACCGTTTGCCTCGATGTACTCCAGCACCATCCCTATTCTTACATTGCCAACTATTCCTCTCTCCTTGCCTGATACTCCAGCACCATCCCTATTCTTACATTGCCAACTATTCTTCTCTCCTTGCCTGATACTCCAGCACCATCCCTATTCCCAAGGCGTTATCTACGATTTATTTATTTATGTATTTTGTTATTGTATTGTTTTGCATTGCCATTTCCACTATGTTTACTATACTATCATTCTTTCCAGCTGACGGTAAACTGAATCCCTTAGCAGCTAATTTATCGACATTTAATGGAAAACTATGCAACTACTATGTCTCTGCATCATATTAAGACCAAGTTTATATAATTAGCACCATATTTCACTACAAAATCTTCAAAATAACTGATAAATCATGATTGGAACTTTTCCGCCAGTTGAAAAGAACCAGACTATAGTGTGAGCTGTACTTTGTGTCATTGTAAACTCCAACAACTGATTTATATAATACAAAATAGATTACATACATGACAATTAGTTTCACCCTATTAGTAATATTATTGTTTATCAGAGTACCATTACACTGTTTTGAGCAACTTAGGAATTTACTTGAGGGGATATATAATCGTCTCTCTACTTACTCTCTCTAGATACTCTCTCTCTCTACTACGCTCTCTCTCCTACACATATAACCTCCCCCAAAACCCATACCCGCCACTACCGGCCTCTCATCCAATCTCAAAATCCCCCCCCCCCTCTCCCCCTACCCCCCCTCGCCCCCCCCTCCCCCTCCCCCCCCCCCCCCCCCCCCTCCCCCCCACCCCCCCCCCCCCCCCTCCCCCCCCACCCACCCCCCCCTCCCCCCCCCCCCCCCCACCCCCCCCCCCCCCCCCCCCCCCCCACCCCCCCCCCCCCCCCCCCCCCCCCCCCCCCCCCCCCCCCTCCCCCCCCCCACCTTTCCCTTCCCCCCCCCCCCTTCCCCCCCCCCCCCCCCCCCCCCCCCCCCTTCGCTCTCTCTCTCTCTCACATGGAACAGCCATCTCGTCCAATCTCTAAATTTGGCCCCCACCTCCACCCCGCCGACCCACCTCCCCGCTCTGACTAGACCCTGTGTAATACCTGTGAAAAGATCCTCCTCCTCCTCCTCCTCCTCCTCCCCTTATTCCCCTCCTCCTCCTCTTCCTCCCCTTATTCCCCTCGTCCTCCTCCCTCTTCTCTCCTTATTCCCTCCTCCTCCTCCTCCTCCTCCTCCTCTAATACGTGTCCCTTTCTTCCCCCTTCTCCACCTCCTCTCCCTTATTAGTATTTATTCTCTCCTCCTCACTCCCTTCTATTAGATTATTATTCCTCCTCCTCCTCCTCCTCTTCCCCTTATTCCCCAGGGACTTTTTGCGGCGCGTCCATTACAGCCTAGGGTGAAAGATTGTTATTATCTGTTTGTCTGTTGGCCAGAGAGAGAGAGAGAGAGAGAGAGAGAGAGAGAGAGAGAGAGGGGAGAGACCGAGAGAGCGGAGAGAGAGAGAGAGAGAGAGATGGAGAGAGAGAAGAGGACGAGAGAGAGAGAGAGAGAGAGAGTGTGAGTGAGTGAGTGAGTGAGTGAGTGAGTGAGTGAGTGAGTGAGTGAGTGAGTGAGAAAGAGAGAGAGAGAAAGTGTGTGTGTGTGTATCAATATGTAGTACAGTATATAATATTTGTTTGTCGATGTACAAACAAACATTTAATTGTGTTAGTCTACATAATGTTATTATAACTCATGTTGTTATTATTATTATTAAAATATTTATTAGTAATATTACACCAGTTAAGGGGAGATCTCCACTTGAGGGATTTTTTTCTTGACCCCTTTCTCCCTCATGTTTAGCCCCATTGCTTTTGATATTATAAAACGTTTGCCCCATTAGTTTAGCGATTTTAAGAACTTTCACCCCCCAATATTAAGACCTTTCGTGCAATTCAGGTGGCGATTTTATCCTGGCGAGCGATAGCGAGCCTGTAATTTAAGAAGAACCGGCTTTCAGCCGGGAAATTTTTCTACCGAAAAATGTACAAATTTATCTTGAAAGGGGCTCAAGGGGATGTAATTTTAAGATTGATGGAATTCTAGGGAACGAACTAAAAACCTCCCCTTAATACATATTTTAAGAGGGTATGGATTATTTATTAGTCCATGTATCTATTTATTAGTCCATGTATCTATTTATTAGTCCATGTATCTATTTATTAGTCCATGTATCTATTTATTAGTCCATGTATCTATTTATTAGTCCATGTATCTATTTATTTATAATTGTTTTAGTTTCCTCCCTAGACCTTCACCAAACTTTACAAATTATCTTCAAGATAAATTTGTAATTTTTTCGGTCGAAAAATGTCCCGGCTGAAAGCCGATTCCTCCAAAACCACAGGCTCCCTATCGCTCACCAAGAAAAAAATCGATACCGGGTACCTTAATGGCACGAAAGGTTTTGATATTGATAAACAAATGGAACGAAATGTCTTAAAATCGATAAACTAATGGGGCGATCGTCTATTTGGTTTTAAACTAATGGGGCGATCGTCTAAAAATATCCAAACTAACGGGGCTAAACATGAGGGTGAAGGGGAGTCTATAAAAAGCCACAACCTCCCCCCTGTTAACCTGTTTTGTGTTTACTGTTTACAGGTCTGGACTCTTCCGACTCTATGAGCAAAACCTTCGACGGACAAAACCTCAGCTTGGGGAAGAAGAAGAAGAAGAAACGGAGACACAGGTTAGTGGTGTGTGTGTGTGTGTGTGTGTGTGTGTGTGTGTGTGTGTGTGTGTGTGTGTGTGTGTGTGTGTACTTACTCTAGTTGTACTTACTCTAGTTGTATTGCGGGAGTGAGCATGCTCGTTATTTCCCGCCTCCTATATGTGTAAGTGTTATATGTATCGTTGGAATGGCTGTGGATGTGTGTGTAGTCTGTATTTTTAGCCAATTGGCGACATCGGAAACGAAGGCTTAGGGTGGATCTGTATGGTACCATTCTCACTATAGACGGTACCGTCTCGCCCGAAGGCTTAGGTAGCCATCAGCTTAGGTGAACCATATGATACCCATCTCGCCTTGTACCATTTTTGCCAACCCCCAAATGGGACGTCCACAACGTCGTCCACTTATTCCAGGTACCTATTTACAGCTAGGTGAACTGAGGCTAACACATGAAAGGAGACAAGCCCAATTTGTCTCCGCCCGGCCGGGGGATTGAACCCCGACCCCTCGTGTGTGAGACGAGAGCGCTACCTACTAGGCTACGGGCTGTGTGTGTGTGTGTGTGTGTGTGTGTGTGTGTGTGTGTGTGTGGTGGGGGGGGGGGGGTTCTGTAAATCTAAAATGGCTTACTTAAGAATGGGAAAGGGGTGGGACCTTTTTTTTTTTTTTTTTTTTTTTACTTAAAAAAAAAAAAAAAAAAAAAAAAAAAATAATTGAATTGCTCAGACTGTTACAGATAGTATGGAGCACATTACAATTATACAGTATGCCTTTGCTGAATAAATTAGCAATACACTAAAATACACTGGTGTGTGTGTGTGTGTGTATGTGGCTTCTATATTGACATTTTGCATGACTGAATTATGTATATACTCTGGCACCTGCTCCAGTTTTCCTATGTGTGTGTTGTTGTTTTGTTTGTTTTTTTGGGGGGTGCGACTCGAGACAGAGCCTTAACAGGGAAATCACAACACATCAGAAAAACAAAAAAATACAAAAGAGACAAACAATCTCACAAATATCTAGGTCGCCCAGGAGAAATACCAGAGACCCAGGCCCATTTGGGGTCCCCAGCAAAAGATTCCCAGGTCCGGTATTAACCCCTTCAGACTCATATGACGCAGAGGTTGCCAGATTAGCAATAAGAAATAAGAGTTCTCTCACTCTTATAATTACCTCTCCAAAATTAGTTTTCTGCCCACAGCTAACTCAAAGACAACTGCAGAGGTTGAAGTAACTAAACTAAAGGTTTCTAAATACCCCTGATGGTAACAAAGGCTTTAAAGTATCCCCAATAGGCTCAACACAGCTAACTCAAAGACAACTGCAGAGGTTGAAGTAACTAAACTAAAGGTTTCTAAATACCCCTGATGGTAACAAAGGCTTTAAAGTATCCCTAATAGGCTCAACACAGCTAACTCAAAGACAACTGCAGAGGTTGAAGTAACTAAACTAAAGGTTTCTAAATACCCCTGATGGTAACAAAGGCTTTAAAGTATCCCCAATAGGCTCACACAGCTAACTCAAAGACAACTGCAGAGGTTGAAGTAACTAAACTAAAGGTTTCTAAATACCCCTGATGGTAACAAAGGCTTTAAAGTATCCCAATAGGCTCAACACAGCTAACTCAAAGACAACTGCAGAGGTTGAAGTAACTAAACTAAAGGTTTCTAAATACCCCTGATGGTAACAAAGGCTTTAAAGTATCCCTAATAGGCTCAACACAGCTAACTCAAAGACAACTGCAGAGGTTGAAGTAACTAAACTAAAGGTTTCTAAATACCCTGATGGTAACAAAGGCTTTAAAGTATCCCCAATAGGCTCAACACAGCTAACTCAAAGACAACTGCAGAGGTTGAAGTAACTAAACTAAAGGTTTCTAAATACCCCTGATGGTAACAAAGGCTTTAAAGTATCCCCAATAGGCTCAACACAGCTAACTCAAAGACAACTGCAGAGGTTGAAGTAACTAAACTAAAGGTTTCTAAATACCCCTGATGGTAACAAAGGCTTTAAAGTATCCCCAATAGGCTCAACACAGCTAACTCAAAGACAACTGCAGAGGTTGAAGTAACTAAACTAAAGGTTTCTAAATACCCTGATGGTAACAAAGGCTTTAAAGTATCCCCAATAGGCTCAACACAGCTATCTCACAGACAACTGCAGAGGTTGAAGTAACTACACTAAAGGATTCTAAATACCCCTGATGGTAACAAAGGCTTTAAAGT
This sequence comes from Paralithodes platypus, assembly GCA_032716605.1. Taxonomy (NCBI): domain Eukaryota; kingdom Metazoa; phylum Arthropoda; class Malacostraca; order Decapoda; family Lithodidae; genus Paralithodes; species Paralithodes platypus. The sequence goes on from CM064480.1 coordinate 1,689,690, forward strand.
ATCCCCAATAGGCTCAACACAGCTAACTCAAAGACAACTGCAGAGGTTGAAGTAACTAAACTAAAGGTTTCTAAATACCCCTGATGGTAACAAAGGCTTTAAAGTATCCCCAATAGGCTCAACACAGCTAACTCAAAGACAACTGCAGAGGTTGAAGTAACTAAACTAAAGGTTTCTAAATACCCCTGATGGTAACAAAGGCTTTAAAAGTATCCCCAATAGGCTCAACACAGCTAACTCAAAGACAACTGCAGAGGTTGAAGTAACTAAACTAAAGGTTTCTAAATACCCCTGATGGTAACAAAGGCTTTAAAGTATCCCCAATAGGCTCAACACAGCTAACTCAAAGACAACTGCAGAGGTTGAAGTAACTAAACTAAAGGTTTCTAAATACCCCTGATGGTAACAAAGGCTTTAAAGTATCCCCAATAGGCTCAACACAGCTAACTCAAAGACAACTGCAGAGGTTGAAGTAACTAAACTAAAGGTTTCTAAATACCCCTGATGGTAACAAAGGCTTTAAAGTATCCCTAATCGGCTCAAAATTGCGTCATATTTTGGAGAGGGTTAATAAATTTACCCTATAGCGATTTATATATTGAAAAACCAAGTACTAAAATATATTGTTTAGTTTAGTGGTGTTCCTCAAGGTAGTCGTATTTTCTAGACCCCTTTCTCCCTCATGTTTAGCATGTTAGTTTTGAATTTAATAGACGTTCGTCCCGTTAGTTTGGGGATTTTGAGACCTTACACCCCATCTCTTTGTCAATATTAAGACCTTTCGTGCTATCCTAGCGACCTATAGCGAGCCTGTACTTTAGAAGGAACCGGTCTTCGGCCGGGACATTTTTCTACCGAAAAATGTACAAATTTATCTTGAAAGGGAGTCTAGGGTGTGTATTGTTAAGGGGAGGTTGTTAGTGTGTTTCCTAGACTTCCATCAAGCTTGAAATTACACTTCCATGACCCCCTTTTCAAGATAAATTTGTACATTTTTCGGTAGAAAAATTTCCCGGCCAAAGGCCGCTTCCTCTTAAATTACAGGCTCGCTATCGCTCGCCAGGAAAAAATCGACACCTAAATGGGACGAAAGGTCTTAAAATTGACATAAATGGGGTGAAAGTTCTTAAAATTGCAAAACTAATGGGGCAAACGTCTTAAAATTTCAAAAGCAATGGGGCTAAACATGAGGGAGAAAGGGGCAAAGAAAAAAATCCCTCAAGTGGAAATCTCCCCTTAAAGCTTGATGGAGGTCTAGCGAGGAAACTCAAAACATAAAATATTAAATATATATAAAACACAAAAAACACAAGCATTACTCCCATTAATTTAGTTGTGCAGTATTATCCTCCCCTAACATTTTAATTGCAATTGATCGTTGCAAGGGAGGATGATAATAGGCCTACCACAAAAGCCGCCCCACACGGCCTAATGTCCCCAGATGTTGAGCAATGAGTCTCCTCCAGGCAGCCGATTTTGATCACAGCTAGAAGAGGCTGTCTATAAATATCCCAATTATTATGATATTAAACCTTCTGATGTCACTATCCAATATTCAACCTTATTCTAACCTATACTTTGTTTCTATTGAGCTGGCGATAAATGGAATCCCTTAGCAACTAATTAATGTCTTTATAGCCAATGGAACAATATGGAACTACTACGTCTCTGCATCATATTAACCCTCTCCAACATATGACGCGATTTGGAGCCGATTAGGGATACTTTAAAGCCTTTGTTACCATCAGGGGTATTTAGAAACCTTTAGTTTAGTTACTTCAACCTCTGCAGTTGTCTTTGAGTTAGCTGTGTTGAGCCTATTGGGGATACTTTAAAGCCTTTGTTACCATCAGGTGTATTTAGAAACCTTTAGTTTAGTTACTTCAACCTCTGCAGTTGTCTTTGAGTTAGCTGTGTTGAGCCTATTGGGGATACTTTAAAGCCTTTGTTACCATCAGGGGTATTTAGAAACCTTTAGTTTAGTTACTTCAACCTCTGCAGTTGTCTTTGAGTAGCTGTGTTGAGCCTATTGGGGATACTTTAAAGCCTTTGTTACCATCAGGGGTATTTAGAAACCTTTAGTTTAGTTACTTCAACCTCTGCAGTTGTCTTTGAGTTAGCTGTGTTGAGCCTATTGGGGATACTTTAAAGCCTTTGTTACCATCAGGGGTATTTAGACACCTTTAGTTTAGTTACTTCAACCTCTGCAGTTGTCTTTGAGTTAGCTGTGTTGAGCCTATTGGGGATACTTTAAAGCCTTTGTTACCATCAGGGGTATTTAGAAACCTTTAGTTTAGTTACTTCAACCTCTGCAGTTGTCTTTGAGTTAGCTGTGTTGAGCCTATTGGGGAACTTTAAAGCCTTTGTTACCATCAGGGGTATTTAGAAACCTTTAGTTTAGTTACTTCAACCTCTGCAGTTGTCTTTGAGTTAGCTGTGTTGAGCCTATTGGGGATACTTTAAAGCCTTTGTTACCATCAGGGTTATTTAGAAACCTTTAGTTTAGTTACTTCAACCTCTGCAGTTGTCTTTGAGTTAGCTGTGTTGAGCCTATTAGGGATACTTTAAAGCCTTTGTTACCATCAGGGGTATTTAGAAACCTTTAGTTTAGTTACTTCAACCTCTGCAGTTGTCTTTGAGTTAGCTGTGTTGAGCCTATTGGGGATACTTTAAAGCCTTTGTTACCATCAGGGTTATTTAGAAACCTTTAGTTTAGTTACTTCAACCTCTGCAGTTGTCTTTGAGTTAGCTGTGGGCAGAAAACTAATTTTGGAGAGGTAATTATAAGAGTGAGAGAACTCTATTTCTTATTGCTAATCTGGTAACCTCTGCGTCATATGAGTCTGAAGGGGTTAAGACCAAGTGTATATAGTTAGCACCATATGTCACCACAAAATCTTCAAAATAACTGAGAAATCATGATGGGAACTTTTACAATTTACCGTCAGTTGATAAGAAACCGTATAGTGTGAGCTAGTTTAATCCCTCCACTTGAGGGATTTTTTTCTTGACCCCTTTCTCCCTCATGTTTAGCCCCATTGTTTTTGATATTATAAAACGTTTGCCCCATTAGTTTAGCGATTTTAAGAACTTTCACCCCCATATTAAGACCTTTCGTGCAATTCAGGTGGCGATTTTATCCTGGCGAGCGATAGCGAGCCTGTAATTTAAGAGGAACCGGCTTTCAGCCAGGACATTTCTCTACCGAAAAATGTACAAATTTATCTTGAAAGGGGGTCTAGGGGGTGTAATTTTAAGATTGATGGAATTCTAGGGAACGAACTCAAAACCTCCCCTTAAGATGCTCTAAGCTAATCCATATGGTACACTGCATAGAAGCACACACATTTAACAACTCATATTATATAAACCTACGATTCATCTTTTAACAACTCATATTATATAAACCTACGATTCATCTTTTAACAACTCATATTATATAAACCTACGATTCATCTTTTAACAACTCATATTATATAAACCTACGATTCATCATTTAACAACTCATATTATATAAACCTACGATTCATCTTTTAACAACTCATATTATATAAACCTACGATTCATCTTTTAACAACTCATATTATATAAACCTACGATTCATCTTTTAACAACTCATATTATATAAACCTACGATTCATCTTTTAACAACTCCTATATAAACCTACGATTCATCTTTTAACACTCATATTATATAAACCTACGATTCATCTTTTAACAACTCATATTTATTACGATTCATCTTTTAACAACTCATATTATATAAACCTACGATTCATCTTTTAACAACTCATATTATATAAACCTACGATTCATCTTTTAACAACTCATGTTGCTTGATTTCCTTTGTACTCCTTTGTACTCCTTTATGTTGAGCCCTATTATTTTGAAATTTTAAGACGTTCACTCCATTACTTTGGCGATATTAAAGCCGTTCACCCCATTTCTTTGTCAATACTAAGACCTTTTATGTCATTTAGGTGTCGATTTTATCCTGGCGAGCAATAGCGATCCTGTAATTTTAGGAGGAACCAGCCTTCGGCCAGAAATTTTTTCTACTAACAAATTTACACATTTATCTCGAGGACGGGTCTTGGAGGTGTTTAAGCTTGACGGAGGTTTAGCGAGGAAACTAAAAACTATATATATAATTAAATAAATAAATAGACCCAAAAATACACCCTACTCCCCTTAATAATGCCGGCAACAAGGGTGTATCATGGCTCAGAACTTCTGAGGGACTACGGAGGACAATATGACGAGCTGTGCCATCTCCTCGTGATTAAACAAATTGGCGGGTATGAGCCATAAAGGACCCCGAGAGCAACACGACCCGGGCGACATGTGCAACTTGCAACTGGTGGTGTAGCTGGCGGCGGTAACGAGGGGTGGGAGGGGGGAGCTTTGTCGGAGTGTCACCCTCACCCGGCGTCAACACGAGGGCTGGGAGGGACCTGGGGGACCTCCGGAGTATGGACCTAGACACTAACCTTCACTCTATATCCACAAATGATATGTTCTTATATATATACTATAACATTGAAGGTTATGGCAAGTTGGTTGATACAGAGCTTCTCTCTCTAAATAACGCCGTGGTGTAGTGTGTTAAAGTAATGCACACTCGTCCTGACTGTCGGTTCGAGTACGGCTAGGCGTATAAAATAAAGATATATTTGCCTGTCTATCCACTATTGATGTGTCTGTCTTTTATAATCTTATTTGCACTGTCAAATTCAACCTGTCTTGTTAAAACCTTCCCACAACCAGCGCCCTCACTTGACCCTTCTTTCCACTGATACTGTTGCTCCCCAGGGGTATATTGTTATAATCCAAGACCACTACAAGGAGGTGCCGGTAACATGACGTAACATCCGACGGTCAAGTGGTCAATTGGTCGTACCGGTAACATGACGTAACATCCGACGGTCAAGTGGTCAAGTGGTCGTACTATTCCACTACTCCTTAATGGGGGGGGGGGGGGGGGCGGGGGGCTAAGCATGAGGGAATAGGGGTCCAGAAAAAGCAACCACCTCCCCCTTAACATATGTGTTATTAATCAGTTAATTAGCCTTACAAAGACTGCCTGTGTTCCCCCTCTGCAGCCCTACCATCCCCTTCCCTCTCTAACTCCTAGTTCCTCTTTAAAAAAAAATATAATAATAATAATAATAATAATAATAATAATAATAATAATAAACATAATAATAAACAAACCTTCCCCGGTCGTACATAGAAAACGGGTGATTGAGGGTGTGTGTGTGTGTGTGTGTGCGCGCCTGGTGTTGATGACGTCACAGGGCCGTAATTATCTCGTCACCCGCTATTAACCCTTTCACTAACACGGCGGCAATTTAACTACTCATTTCTATACATTTGCATATTTATTCATTTACCATTTTCAAATATGTTTCTTTCCTCCCTAGACCTGGATCAAGCTCACTTTTTGGGCGTTTTTTACATGTATTCATTATTGTTCTAGTTTCTTCCCTGGACCTCCATCAAATTTAAAAAAAAAAATCCATTAGATCCCCCTTCTAGATTAATTTGTAAATTTTTCGGTAGAAAAATTTCCCGGCCGAAGGCCGGTTCTTCCAACATTACAGGCTCACTATCGTTCGCCAGGGAAAAAATTGACATCTAAATAGAACGAAAGGTCTAAATATTGACGAAGAAATGGGGACGAAAGGTCTTAAAATCGACAAACTAATGGGGCAAACATCTTAACATCTGAAAACTAATGAGGCTAAACATGAGGGAGAAAGTGGTCCAGAAAACCGGCCCATCCCCCCCTTTAAAAAAAATAGCCCCAAACCAATGTGTGCATATTTAACGGTAGAATATTGCGACGCGGGAAAAATAAGGTACCTAAAAACCACCAATGCTCCTGTGCCCTAATACATGAGCCCAAATTGATTTTAGCTTATATCAATGGAGTCTGCATGGTGTAAGGGTTCCTAATATGTAATAGTAAGTTTGGTTTCATTGTGCGCTTTGTTAATTTGGCACAGATAGAATCATTTGTCTACTCTCATAAGCTCTCTCTCTCTCTCTCTCTCTCCTCCCCATTTTCTTGGTCAGTGTTTTTGTTCATTATAATATTGTCTCTCCGGTCACCCCCCTTCCCCTCCCCCCCCCCCCCCCCCCTCCCTCCCCTCCCCCCTACACGTCATAATTATAGTGGCTGTCAAGTCATTAG
>CM064480.1:1698385-1718385 GCA_032716605.1 Paralithodes platypus
CTTCTCCCTTCTCCCTCCCTTCTCCCCCTCTTTCTCTCTCTCTCTCTCTCTCTCTCTCTCTCTCTCTCTCTCTCTGATGACTATAATGATGGTGCCGGGTAATCATTAAGTAAGATTATGATTAAAACTTCTGGTATCTCTCATTAATAAACTAATATACCGGTACTCTCACCAACCATCAAACGGGTCATTGCTGTCGCCTCCCTCCACATACTAAGTCGTACTAAGTCATACTAAGTCATACTAAGTCGTACTAAGTCATACTAATAGTCCATGAGCCAAGACCCGAATTTTGGGATATCGGTACCACCCGGGGTGACTAATTCTCTTAGGTGTTTTTAGCTTGCTACATGTCTCTAGTTTATGTTTTGATATGATAGCCCTTGCACATTGGTAGCTTAATGGTCGTTATCACTTCTTGAATAGACATACCCTACCGAAAATTCCGAAATTTTTTAAAATGTCAAATTTGGGGACAGGAATGCCTAAATGTCAACAAAATGCATATAGTAATTGTCACATTTAATACAAGTCCTGTAAATACACACTAAGCATGCCATGGGCTTGTACATACTATTATGGCAAATTACTACTCCTAAATATCATCTACGTCAGACTCGGAATCTGACTGTTGTGCCACCGGCTCTTCTTCAATAGCCTTGTTCTGACATGTCTGTAACCTGCACATGTCCGTGCATTTTAGACCATTGCTGAGGCAAGTACACTTAGGGAGTTCGCATGACCGCACACACTTGCAAGACAGTAGCTGCATAACAGCATCTGGTGCTGGTGACCCTCGCATCCAGTTGACGGCAAGCTTACCGTCCTCATCTGTCATCCAACCGCAGTCTGTTGGGTTCGCAACAAATGGCTGGCTCTGAAGACTTCTCCTCCAGATCGCAGCCTGGTAGTTTGCACGCAGTGCATGCATGAAGAGGCAGTCCTCACAAGGAGGGAGTTGACTTGACTCTACCTCTCCACGTCTTGCACAGAACAGCTCATACCGAAGCTTGTTTACCTTAGTTGTGTGGGTAGATGGTAGGTACATGTGGCAGGTGATTTCCTGTAGCTTCTCAAAGAGTTCAGGAGACACTTCCCATGAGCGTCCAAGTTCGTGAAAAGCATGCTGGTATGTCTTGTCCATCTTCACCTGCTTGAGTGTCGTCATCTTCCCTCGGCCAGCGAATGCACTGACGGTATCACAGCCTGTAAAGGCATGCATACCAATCAATGAATCACACACGCTGCCTCCCAGTGTGCGGCTCAGTGTGGTGATATCCAGGAATCTTGTCCGGTTCTTCGTCCCGCACTTCTGGAACAGATGGGATGGGATCTTGTGGCACATGCCAAGACACAACACCATGACGTCTGTATCTTCTGCAGTGATGATGACAGACTTGTTCCCAGATTCTGCTGCATGAAGTGCATGGAGAAGAAGGCGTGTGTCTGCTTCTTCTTGAGTTGACTTAAGCTCAGGAGCCTCTTCCCACTGCTCTTTGGTGATCTTGAAGCAGCGCTGCTCACATGTGACATACAGCTCCTTGTCCTTGAGCTTCTCCCTGTGCTGTGGTGCCTTCCATTCTCCTACCAAGAACTTGATAAGACTTGCCTTGTTGGAGGAACTACCGAGTAACTTTCTCCACTGCTGGATGTTGTGCCCAGGTTGAATGTTCTTGAAATGAATTCCTGTGCCTGCACTTCTTTTGGCTCGTTCTGCATCCTTGATGGATGTCTCCTTGTAGATATCAAACACAACATCAATGCGCCTGCTCTTAGCACCTTCATGAACAGCGTGACTCAGTGCTGTACCTGCAAGCTGTGAAAAAGTTTTGTCGTTTCCCTTCAGTTTGTGGACCAGGCTCATCCCATCAATTATGGTAGCAGAGGGCTCGGGTATCACTTCTGCAGGAGAAACATTCCTCTCTAACTCCTTTGCGAGGGCAGCCTTGTTGGTCTTGCGGAGAGACCCATCACCGCTGGCAAGTGCCCAAGGCAAAGGCCCCAGGGGATGAGCCAAGACATCACTCATTTTGAGCTTTCTGTTCTCGGCAACAAGGATCATCTGGCCAAATAGGTTCCTGTCAGCCTTTAAGATAACCTCCTTGGCATGGTCTTGTGAGCGTGGCTTCATTCTGATGTTAGTGAACGTTCTCAGTTTCGTCTTCGTCATCGTGTCATGAAACTGTATAGTTGGCGTATCGATCTCCAGGCGCTCTTCCTTGAAGGCTTGATATGCATCCTCTCCTATTCTGTAGGCCCCTAGAAGGTCTTTGACAACTTCTGGTGGTGCCATAGTCGCAGTTGACAAACTGACAAGATCTTCTTGCTCTGCGTTGAAGGGGTTCAACCAGCTGGTCTCCATCAGTTGAACTAAAGATTGGACATCGGCCTCATCTCTTCTAATCCTGGGCATCTGTAGGTCTGGGTGGCTGAAGTCAGTATACTTTTGGCCTACTACCATAGTCCTGGGCTGCCTTAAGTACCTGCTGCGATACTCCGATGTCAGGTAGTACCTGGCGACAGCTCCGCCTTTCAGGCTGAAGCCTTTTGTGCCCCCTGGTGTCTGGGTGTCTTTGTTGATCGTCTCTTCGATTGCCTGGTCCACAGGGATCCGTCCAAAGGGATTCTTGCTACCGATCTGGACCGAAAAGCCACCTTGCATGAAGTGTTCATGGACCTCTGGGTGTTCAATGGGCAGTCGAGACATCAAGGCATAGTAGTAGGTTAGGAACCGGGCATAGTTCACTTTGTCATAGGCAAAACACCACGGTATCATCTGTCGGATTGCTCCTAGGTGGAGCATCCAGTTGCCTTCTCTGGAGGCTCGAATTAAGTCCAGCATGATCTCAACCATGTCCAGGTATGACATCCAGAATGCTGAGAGGTTGTGTTCATCTCTGAGGGTCTCAAGATAAACTTGGAAAAGCTTCATGATATGTGTGCATGATTCACTCTCCATCAGCTCTTGAAAGAGTCCCTGAGACACATTGCTGTGAAAGCTGTTGATGTCCTTCATTGTTTCATCTAGATGGTGTATGTCCCTTGAATGGTTTTCTTCTAGCCATGAAAGGAAGCCTTTCCATGCAAGCCTCATCAGTGCTTCATACACGAGCTTGTGTAGTCTCACTGCTCTGTTGTACCTCTTGCCGTTCATCACTCCTGACACTGATCCTTCTTCGATGATACCTGATTCCACACACAGATCTCTAAGACCTGCATCTTGAAACCTCTTTCCTATGGTGGAGATGAGATTACAGATTGTGTGGAAGACGCCCATCCTGATGATAATGTTCTTGAACTTCTCTTGTTTTCCAGATAACTTCGGCAGCTTTGGCATAGAGTGCTTGATCAAACACGCACACAATCTTGTTAAGCTGTAAGGACTGCATGATAGCATGCGTTTGTTCCAAGATTTCATTAACGGTGGACATTTCTGTTGCGGGAGCATTGATAGTGGGCAGGTAGCTTACAGTGTCCTGAACCACTGCAATGTCTCTGCGCATTTTGATGTTGAACCCAGTCCAACTGCTGATGGACTGGTCCTCATGGTCTGACATTCGAGTAAGAAGCCAGATATGGTTCTTTGTCTTTGAATCCTGGACTTCCTTGGTAGTGTCGACATACGCAGTCTCAATCCTAGGTGGCCCTGCCCGCCGCCCAACATTGTATATTGGCAGCATTGATGATGTCTGAGTGATGCTTCTTATCTTGGACTTGGTAATCTCTGGCAGGACTTTCTCTGGCACAGAGCCTGCAACCTTGGACTGGACAGCAATGCCATTGACTCTATGAGAAGTACCTGCTCCACTTAGGGTCTCTTCAAGTCGGTCAATGTTATCCCAGGCCAGGTTGTGAACACACCAGGGTAGATGTTTGCTGGCAGTGGAATGTCATCCTTTGAGCATTCCAGCTTCTGGATACAAAGGGCTGTATCGATCTCCTCAAACATTGAGTAAGAGACACAGTGACCAAGACGATTCAGAGTTCGGATCAGTTCTGTGTTTCCTGTCAAAGACTTTACAGCATTGGTCAGCAGTACGTGCTTGGGTGGTTTTGTCTTGCCACTGGTAACAGCAAAGACCAAGTCACTGCCAAAGGAAGTGGCAAGACGTTGAGCTCTTTCAGAGGGAGTTTCACACTCACACTCTCCTGTCAGCAGGGTGTGCAGGAATTGAGTGACTGCTGCAGGAATGACATTCTGATCTGTATCGGAGGCCATGGCTGACTCACATCTTGTTTATTGATCTCATTCCTCAGCTGCATTCCTGCTTTGGTTAAGACATCTTCAGAGTTAGCTGCTCTTGCTTCTTGCAGGTCTTTTGCCATTTTGTGTGCTTGCCGGGCAAGGTCGTCCATTGAGAGGCTGCGTGGATAGATTAGAAGCTTTCCTTTCTCATCTGGGACAAAGCGTAGTGATTCTCCAAACTCGGTTTCAATCTTTCGGCGAACATGTTTCTTTGTCGCTGGTTTCAGTTGGATAATACCACGGGACATCATGGATCTCTCAAGCCTAGATGTGAGGTTTGTCATAGGCAGTACCTCTGGGTTGGGGAATAATTTGGTCCTTATATACAAGCAGAGTTTCCTCGAGGGCTTCTGTCTCAACCTCTTCGTAGCGTGCTTCCTCGCTTTCTTCCTGATTTTCACCTGCACCCGACCTGGCGGCCGCTGGGAAATCATCTTTTGTGAAGAGTTTGTAGCACGACTTGTGGTAGTGACCCTCTGCAGCAACAAGGTCTCTGCTAACTAAACCAAGGATTCTCTGGTTGAGTTTCCTTATTGCTGCTCTGCGAATCTTCTCATCTGCTCGTAGCTCAACACACTGTATGAGTGGCTCCCTTGTCTTTGTTGTTTTTATGTACTTGCTTGACTTCTCGCAGAAGATACATACTTTGGCATACACCCTGCTAGTACTAGGGGCATCCCTTGATGCCCTCCTCCTGGGGTCGACGCTTGCTGATTCTATCTTGACACCCTTGGCAAGGATAGAATCCAGTGACTTCTTCATTGTAAAGAGACTACGACATTTACGGTGATAATGTATGTGTGGTATTCCTCCTTCTTCAAGGCCCTTGGCTGCTTCCAGGACTGGATCATGCTGCCTGATTTCTGCAGCCCTGAGCAATGTGTTCCAGGAGTCCAAATCCTGTGGTGACACCAGAGCATCGCTGTCATCATCAGAGCAATGGATGATACAGTCGATCCGTGCTCTCTTCCTCGCAGATGGTTCCATCCTGCCGTCAAACAGTCGACACACACCTGCAAAAAATATCACCATTAAACCATGAACAAACAAACACATTACATGGAAACCACTCTACATATGTTTGCTCCTTCCAATAATAAATTATCCCCAAAATATAACAAAAAATCCCCAAATATGAAATAAACCCCTAAATATGGAGAAACTTGAAATACACATCGGAATAATTCTTGTAGAGAATCAAATAAGCTACAAGAGCTGTTAGAATATATTTTTCAATGTTCCCCATATTTAAGGATTTATTCTAGATTTAGAGGAAAATACCCAAAATATAGAGTATATTCCGAAATATGAGGAAATTTGAAAAATACCTAGGAACAACTCTGGTAGAGAATATAATTCTACATAGGTGTTCAAAGTTTCGCGATGATTGTGTGATGGATTTTAAAGAAAATGAGGAAAACGCCGAGCGTCACGCTAAAAATCTTTATTTTTGGGTAGCGCCCCTATTGCATCAAAAAAATTAGACTAAGCTACCAGTGCGAGAAGGCTATCATATCTTAATGTACTTACAGTCACTCTATAAACATTTTAGTACCATTCGTGTTTAGTCACCCCAGGTGGTACCGATATCTGGCCTGGCTCATGGACTATAAGTCGTACTAAGTCGTACTAAGTCGTACTAAGTCGTACTAAGTCGTACTAAGTCGTACTAAGTCATACTAAGTCATACTAAGTCGTAATAAGTCATACTAAGTCGTACTAAGTCGTACTAAGTCATACTAAGTCGTACTAAGTCGTACTAAGTCATACTAAGTCATACTAAGTCGTAATAAGTCATACTAAGTCGTACGTCATACTAAGTCTACTAAGTCATACTAAGTCCCATACTAAGTCGACTAGTCGTACTAAGTCATACTGTTACTAAGTCGTACTAATTACAAAGTCATACTAAGTCGTACTAAGTTACTATCGTACTAAAGTCGTATACTACTAAGTCATACTAAGTCGTACTAAGTCGTACTAAGTCGTACTAAGTCATACTAAGTCGTACTAGTCGTACTAAGTCGTACTAAGTCGTACTAAGTCGTAAAGTCATACTAATTAAGTCGTACTAAGTCGTACTAAGTCATACTAAGTCATACTAAGTCGTACTAAGTCATACTAAGTCATACTAAGTCGTACTAAGTCATACTAAGTCGTACTAAATCATACTAAGTCATACTAAGTCGTACTAAGTCATACTAAGTCATACTAAGTCGTACTAAGTCATACTAAGTCATACTAAGTCGTACTAATACTCATACTAAGTCGTACTAAGTCGTACTAAGTCATACTAAGTCATACTAAGTCGTACTAAGTCATACTAAGTCATACTAAGTCGTACTAAATCATACTAAGTCATACTAAGTCGTACTAAGTCATACTAAGTCATACTAAGTCGTACTAAGTCGTACTAAGTCATACTAAGTCATACTAAGTCGTACTAAGTCGTACTAAGTCATACTAAGTCGTACTAAGTCGTACTAAGTCATACTAAGTCGTACTAAGTCATACTAAGTCATACTAAGTCGTACTAAGTCATACTAAGTCGTACTAAGTCATACTAAGTCATACTAAGTCATACTAAGTCGTACTAAGTCATACTAAGTCGTACTAAGTCGTACTAAGTCATACTAAGTCATACTAAGTCGTACTAAGTCGTACTAAGTCATACTAAGTCGTACTAAGTCGTACTAAGTCATACTAAGTCATACTAAGTCGTACTAAGTCGTACTAAGTCATACTAAGTCATACTAAGTCGTACTAAGTCGTACTAAGTCATACTAAGTCGTACTAAGTCATACTAAGTCGTACTAAGTCGTACTAAGTCATACTAAGTCATACTAAGTCGTACTAAGTCATACTAAGTCGTACTAAGTCATACTAAGTCGTACTAAGTCATACTAAGTCATACTAAGTCGTACTAAGTCATACTAAGTCATACTAAGTCGTACTAAGTCGTACTAAGTCATACTAAGTCATACTAAGTCATACTAAGTCTCATACTAAGTCATACTAAGTCATACTAAGTCGTACTAAGTCGTACTAAGTCCTACTAAGTCCTACTAAGTCGTACTAAGTCATACTAAGTCGTACTAAGTCGTACTAAGTCGTACTAAGTCATACTAAGTCGTACTAAGTCATACTAAGTCGTACTAAGTCATACTAAGTCGTATACAATCGTCTAATGACAGCCAAGATATAGTGCCAAAATGCGTGATAATCCACAGGGGGTTAAGGGGGGTCACCTGCTTTTGTTATCTCCTTTTCTCTCTTTCTCTGGCTTGTATCCATTCGGCCCCATTCAGCCTACTGTTTTAAGACGTTTCTCCCCATCCAGGTGTCGATTTTTTCCTGGCGAGCGATAGCAAGCCAACATATTTGTTTTAAGTGTTTTTTGACAGCAGGCTACTTTTGTACATTTTTCGATAGAAAAATGCCTCCGGCGAAGCCGATTTTCTCCATATAATGCTGGCTCACTATCGCTCGCCAGGAAAAACTCGACACTTGGATGGGGATAAACGTCTTAAAACAGTAGGCTGAATGGGGCCAAATGGATACAAGCCAGATAACGAGAGAAAAGGAGGTAACAAAAAAGCAGGTGACCCCCCCCCCCTTAAACGGATACCGGTATATAATCATGGACACCTTAATTGCCCTTTGTATACCCCTAATTATCAACACTATACACTGCCATAATTACCTTCCACTAATTATCTGTCAGGTCTACAATCAAGAGCAATTTTAGGGACACCCTTCTCCTTCATCTTTAGCCCCATTAGTTTGGAGATTTTAAGACGTACGCCCCATTAGTTTGGCAATTTTAAGACCTTTCGCCCCATGTCTTGGTCAATTATATACAGTATATATTTCCCTCCTGGCGAGCAATAGCGAGTTTTATGAATCTTGATGGAGGTCTAGGGAGCCAACACAAACGCAACCTAGCTTGAGGGGGAATGGGCCGCTTTTCTGGTCCCCCTTCGCCCTCATGTTTAGCCCCATTAGTTTTCAGATTATAAGATGTTTGCCCCATTAGTTAGTAGATTTTAAGACCTTTCGACCCATTTCTTCGTCAATATTTAGACCTTTCGTGCTATTTGGGTGTCGAATTTTTCCCTGGCGTACGATAGTGAGTCTACCGAAAAATTTACAAATTAATCTAGAAGGGGGATCTAATGGATGTTATTTTAAATTTGATGGAGGTCTCGGGAGGAAACTAGAAAAATAATGAATACAGGCAAAAATGGCCCAAAACGTGAACCATCCTCCCTTAACCCCTTCAGTACCGGTGACGTCCTTTTCATTACATTCTGGCAACTATTAGACGACTATATTCAGCTTAGGGAGGACGTCTGCCCAATACAAACTATCTCACTGGCCGGTAATCCTTTTAGCTACCACATGTCCATCCTAAGCTTCATAAAATCGTCTAAATGTAGCCGAAGTCAAATAATTAAGAGGTCACCGGTACTGAAAGGGTTTAAAGAGACATCAAAGGGAGTACAAAGGAAATCAAGCAACAACAGATCTAGTAACCCTTCTAGGTTGCTTGTCCTCCAAAAACACTGAGGATCAAGTGTCCAAACAGTGGTTTAGAGTGGGTAAGGGAACATTGGAAAGGGAATTACTGCCCTGGAACTAATGTCCGTGGCAGGATTAGGAAGTTAGTAGGGGACATTATTACTTGACATTAACCCCTTCTGAACCGGCGACGTCTTTTCAACTTTATTCTGGCCACTGGAACAGATTAACTTGCTCATGTAGTAATGTACACCCTATGTGGTGGATTGTGTTCTTTTATTTAATAATTTTCATTTTAGTAAGCGTTGTTTCCACATAGCGATTTTGATAATTTAATTTGACTTTATATTGTCCTTGTCCCAATTTTGGTTTGTTTAGTTTGCAAGTTTTACATTTTAATTTTATTCAACTTAAAAAAAAAAAAAGAGTCTCCAGCAATCAACAGGCTTCGAACTATCTCGCTTAAGGGGAGATTTCCACTTGAGGGATTGTTTTATGGATCCCTTTCTCCCTCATGGTTAGCCCCATTGCTTTTGATATTTTAAGACGTTCACCCCATTAGTTTGGCGATTTTAAGAACTTTCGCCCCATTTCTGTCAATTTTCAAGACTTCTCGTGCCATTTAGGTGTCGATTTTTTCCACGCGAGCGACAGCGAGCCTGTAATTTAAGAGGCACCGGCCTTCGGCCGGGACATTTTTCTACCGAAAAATGTACAAATTTATCTTCAAAGGGGATCTAGGGGGTGTAATCGTAAGCTTGATGGAAATATAGGGAACAAACTAAAAACCTCCCTTAACCCTATGTACTACCACAGATCCTTCTCAAGCTGCACAAAGTCCTCTAAATATTGCTAGAATGAAATACAAAAGACATCACCGGTAAAGAAGGGGTTAACCCTTTGCGTACCGGTGACGCATAATGTGTGGGGGTATTTCAGCTACATTTAGACGATTTTATGAAGCTTAGGAAGGATGTATATATGGTAGCTACAGGGATTAAGGTGAGGTATTTAGTTTGTTCCCTAGACCTCCATCAACCTTAAAATTACACCCCCTTGAGTCCCTTTCAAGATAAATTTGTACATTTTTCGGTAGAAAAATGTCCCGGCCGAAGGCCGGTTCTTCTTAAATTACAGGCTCGCCAGGATAAAATCGACACCTGAATTGCACGAAAGGTCTTAATATGGGGTGAAAATTCTTAAAATCGCTAAACTAATGGGGCAAACATTTTATAACATCAAAAGCAATGGGGCTAAACATGAGGGAGAAAGGGGTCAAGAAAAAAATCCCTCAAGTGGAGATCTCCCCTTAATTGAGATAGTCTGTATTCTTTTAATGGGAAGACATCCTTCCTAACCTGAATAACATCGTTTAACCCTTTCACGCATTTATGACGCAGAGGTTGCCAGATTAGCAATAAGAAATAGAGTTCTCTCACTCTTATAATTACCTCCCCAAAATTAGTTTTCTGCCCACAGCTAACTCAAAGACAACTGCAGAGGTTGAAGTAACTAAACTAAAGGTTTTTAAATACCCCTGATGGTAACAAAGGCTTTAAAGTATCCCCAATAGGCTCAACACAGCTAACTCAAAGACAACTGCAGAGGTTGCAGTAACTAAACTAAAGGTTTATAAATACCCCTGATGGTAACAAAGGCTTTAAAGTATCCCCAATAGGCTCAACACAGCTAACTCAAAGACAACTGCAGAGGTTGCAGTAACTAAACTAAAGGTTTCTAAATACCCCTGATGGTAACAAAGGCTTTAAAGTATCCCCAATAGGCTCAACACAGCTAACTCAAAGATAACTGCAAAGGTTGAAGTAACTAAACTAAAGGTTTCTAAATACCCCTGATGGTAACAAAGGCTTTAAAGTATCCCCAATAGGCTCAACACAGCTAACTCAAAGACAACTGCAGAGGTTGAAGTAACTAAACTAAAGGTTTCTAAATACCCCTGATGGTAACAAAGGCTTTAAAGTATCCCCAATAGGCTCAACACAGCTAACTCAAAGACAACTGCAGAGGTTGAAGTAACTAAACTAAAGGTTTCTAAATACCCCTGATGGTAACAAAGGTTTTAAAGTATCCCCAATAGGCTCAACACAGCTAACTCAAAGACAACTGCAGAGGTTGAAGTAACTAAACTAAAGGTTTCTAAATACCCCTGATGGTAACAAAAGCTTTAAAGTAGCCCCAATAGGCTCAACACAGCTAACTCAAAGACAACTGCAGAGGTTGAAGTAACTAAACTAAAGGTTTCTAAATACCCCTGATGGTAACAAAGGCTTTAAAGTATCCCCAATAGGCTCAACACAGCTAACTCAAAGACATCTGCAGAGGTTGAAGTAACTAAACTAAAGGTTTCTAAATACCCCTGATGGTAACAAAGGCTTTAAAGTATCCCCAATAGGCTCAACACAGCTAACTCAAAGACAACTGCAGAGGTTGAAGTAACTAAACTAAAGGTTTATAAATACCCTTGATGGTAACAAAGGCTTTAAAGTATCCCCAATAGGCTCAACACAGCTAACTCAAAGACAACTGCAGAGGTTGAAGTAACTAAACTAAAGGTTTCTAAATACCCCTGATGGTAACAAAGGCTTTAAAGTATCCCCAATAGGCTCAACACAGCTAACTCAAAGACAACTGCAGAGGTTGAAGAAACTAAACTAAAGGTTTCTAAATACCCCTGATGGTAACAAAGGCTTTAAAGTATCCCCAATAGGCTCAACACAGCTAACTCAAAGACAACTGCAGAGGTTGAAGTAACTAAACTAAAGGTTTATAAATACCCCTGATGGTAACAAAGGCTTTAAAGTATCCCCAATAGGCTCAAAATCGCGTCATATGTCGGAGAGGGTTAATTGATTGGCCTCTATCAGCCGACAGCCACCTAGCATAATAGACCTACTGGCAGTCTAGGTTTCGATTCCACTGTGAAGGAGACTCAAAATATTGCTAGAATAAGTTGCTTATCGCATATTGCCGGAAAAAGCGCTCATGTGACAGAATAAGAATAAGAAAGTCCTCGTCATATTAAGAAAGGCCTCGTCATACTAAGAAAGGTCTCGTCTTATTAAGAAAGGTCTCGTCATATTAAGAAAGGCCTCGTCATATTAAGAAAGTCCTCGTCATATTAAGAAAGCCCTCGTCATATTAAGAAAGGCCTCGTCATATTAAGAAAGGCCTCGTCATATTAAGAAAGGCCTCGTCATATTAAGAAAGTCCTCGTCATATTAAGAAAGCCCTCGTCATATTAAGAAAGGCCTCGTCATATTAAGAAAGGCCTCGTCATATTAAGAAAGGCCTCGTCATATTAAGAAAGGCCTCGTCATATTAAGAAAGGCCTCGTCATATTAAGAAAGGCCTCGTCATATTAAGAAAGGCCTGGTCATATTACTCACTCGATCATTCATCACTACAACACTATGTCATCATTACCTTAAGGGGAGGTTTTTAGTGTGTTTCCTAGACTTCCATCAAGCTTGAAATTACACCCCCTTGACCCCCTTTCAAGATAAATTTGTACATTTTTCGGTAGAAAAATTTCCCGGCCGAAGGCCGGTTCCTCTTAAATTACAGGCTCGCTATCGCTCGCCAGGAAAAAATCGACACCTAAATGGGACGAAAGGTCTTAAAAGTTACATAAATGGGGTGAAAGTTCTTAAAATTGCCAAACTAATGGGTCGAACGTCTGAAAATCTCAAAAGCAATGGGGCTAAACATGAGGGAGAAAGGGGTAAAGACAAAAATCCCTCAAGTGGAAATCTCCCCTTAAGGAGCTGTCACAACCATCATCATCATCACTAATATTTCATAGCCTCAAACTATCAATACTACATCATTCATCACTATATGTCATCATTAACCAAAGGAACTGTCACTACCATCATCATCATCACAACCACCATCATCATCTTCATCATTATTAGTATCACCACCACCACCACCATCATCTCTTACACAGCCTCAAACTACCAATACTACATCATTCATCACTACAACAGTCATCATTACCCTAAAGAGCTGTCACTATCACCACCATCATCATCATTACTACTTTTACAAAGCTTCAAACTAGCAACACTCGCTATAAATACAGCTACACCATTATCCCTATTACAGCTACACCATTATCCCTATTACAGCTACACCATTATCCCTATTACAGCTACACCATTATCCCTATTACAGCTACACCATTATCCCTATTACAGCTACACCATTATCCCTATTACAGCTACACCATTATCCCTATTACAGCTACACCATTATCCCTATTACAGCTACACCATTATCCCTATTACAGCTACACCATTATCCCTATTACAGCTACACCATTATCCCTATTACAGCTACACCATTATCCCTATTACAGCTACACCATTATCCCTATTACAGCTACACCATTATCCCTATTACAGCTACACCATTATCCCTATTACAGCTACACCATTATCCCTATTACAGCTACACCATTATCTCTATTACAGCTACACCATTATCCCTATTACAGCTACACCATTATCCCTATTACAGCTACACCATTATCCCTATTACAGCTACACCATTATCCCTATTACAGCTACACCATTATCCCTATTACAGCTACACCATTATCCCTATTAGTTATATACCCTTACCATTTGTATAGCTCACCACCATTATTCTTCATCAAGCGGGAGGTGCTCGCTTTTTCTGGACCCCCTTCTCCCTCATGTTTTGCATACTACTTTTGATATTTTAAGACGTTCGGCCCATTAGTTTGGCGATTTTTTAAAAAAATCGCCCCATTTCGTTGTCAATTTCAAGACCTTTCGTGTCATTTAGGTGTAGATTTTTCCTGGCGAGCGACAGTGAGCCTGTAATGTTAAGAGGAACCGGCCATCGGCCGGGAAATATTTCTATCGAAAAATGTACAAAATTATCTTCAAGGGGGTCTAGGGGGTGTTTTTTTAAACTTTAAGGTCTAGCGAGGAAACTAAGAAACAAATATATGACTAAATGAATTAATAGATCAAAAAAACAGCCACTGTCCCCTTAAACATTACAATAGGGTTATACCTTTCTTCTTGCTACCTTGGCTATCACTACCACCATCCTTTATCATTAGCTGAGTACCACAATACATAACCACCACACCCAACCATCACAACCATCACTTCCACCCATTACAACCACACATCACCACTACAACAACCACAACAACCATCACTTCCACCCATTACAACCACACATCACCACTACAACAACCACAACAACCATCACTTCCACCCATTACAACCACACATCACCACTACACCCAACCATCACAACCATAATTCCACCCATTACAACCACACATAACCCCTACAACAACCACAACAACCATCACTTCCACCCATTACAACCACACATCACCACTACAACAACCACAACAACCATCACTTCCACCCATTACAACCACACATCACCACTACAACAACCACAACAACCATCACTTCCACCCATTACAACCACACATCACCACTACACCCAACCATCACTTCCACCCATTACAACCACACATAACCCCTACAACAACCACAACAACCATCACTTCCACTCATTACAACCACACATCACCACTACAACAACCATCACAACCATCACTTCCACTCATTACAACCACACATAACCCCTACAACAACCACAACATCCATCACTTCCACTCATTACAACCACACATAACCCCTACAACAACCACAACAACCATCACTTCCATCCATTACAACCACACATAACCCCTACAACAACCATCACTTCCACTCATTACAACCACACATAACCACTACAACAACCACAACAACCATCACTTCCACTCATTACAACCACACATAACCCCTACAACAACCACAACAACCATCACTTCCACCCATTACAACCACACATAACCCCTACAACAACCACAACATCCATCACTTCCACTCATTACAACCACACATAACCCCTACAACAACCATCACTTCCACTCATTACAACCACACATAACCCCTACAACAACCATCACTTCCACTCATTACAACCACACATAACCCCTACAACAACCATCACTTCCACCCATTACAACCACACATAACCCCTACAACAACCATCACTTCCACCCATTACAACCACACATAACCCCTACAACAACCATCACTTCCACTCATTACAACCACACATAACCCCTACAACAACCATCACTTCCACTCATTACAACCACACATAACCCCTACAACAACCATCACTTCCACCCATTACAACCACACATAACCCCTACAACAACCATCACTTCCACCCATTACAACCACACATAACCCCTACAACAACCATCACTTCCACTCATTACAACCACACATAACCCCTACAACAACCATCACTTCCACCCATTACAACCACACATAACCCCTACAACAACCATCACTTCCACTCATTACAACCACACATAACCCCTACAACAACCACAACAACCATCACTTCCACTCATTACAACCACACATAACCCCTACAACAACCACAACATCCATCACTGCCACTCATTACAACCACACATAACCCCTACAACAACCACAACAACCATCACTTCCACTCATTACAACCACACATAACCCCTACAACAACCACAACATCCATCACTTCCACTCATTACAACCACACATAACCCCTACAACAACCATCACAACCATAATTCCACCCATTACAACCACACATAACCCCTACAACAACCACAACAACCATCACTTCCACCCATTACAACCACACATAACCCCTACAACAACCATCACAACCATAATTCCACCCATTACAACCACACATAACCCCTACAACAACCATCACAACCATCACTTCCACTCATTACAACCACACATAACCCCTACAACAACCATCACAACCATCACTTCCACTCATTACAACCACACATAACCCCTACAACAACCACAATATCCATCACTTCCACTCATTACAACCACACATAACCCCTACAACAACCACAACAACCATCACTTCCACCCATTACAACCACACATAACCCCTACAACAACCACAATATCCATCACTTCCACTCATTACAACCACACATAACCCCTACAACAACCACAACAACCATCACTTCCACTCATTACAACCACACATAACCCCTACAACAACCATCACTTCCACCCATTACAACCACACATAACCCCTACAACAACCATCACTTCTACTCATTACAACCAAACATAACCCCTACAACAACCACAACAACCATCACTTCCACCCATTACAACCACACATAACCCCTACAACAAGCACAACAACCATCACTTCCACTCATTACAACCACACATAACCCCTACAACAACCACAACAACCATCACTTCCACCCATTACAACCACACATAACTCCTACAACAACCACAACAACCTTCACTTCCACCCATTACAACCACACATAACCCCTACAACAACCACAACAACCTTCACTTCCACCCATTACAACCACACATAACTCCTACAACAACCACAACAACCATAATTCCACCCATTACAACCACACATAACCCCTACAACAACCTTCAATTCCACCCATTACAACCACACATAACTCCTACAACAACCACAACAACCATAATTCCACCCATTACAACCACACATAACCCCTACAACAACCATCACTTCCACTCATTACAACCACACATAACCCCTACAACAACCACAACAACCATCACTTCCACCCATTACAACCACACATAACCCCTACAACAACCATCACTTCCACTCATTACAACCACACATAACCCCTACAACAACCACAACAACCATCACTTCCACTCATTACAACCACACATAACCACTACAACAACCGCAACAACCATCACTTCCACCCATTACAACCACACATAACCACTACAACAACCATCACTTCCACTCATTACAACCACACATAACCCCTACAACAACCATCACTTCCACTCATTACAACCACACATAACCCCTACAACAACCACAACAACCATCACTTCCACCCATTACAACCACACATAACCCCTACAACAAGCACAACAACCATCACTTCTACTCATTACAACCAAACATAACCCCTACAACAACCACAACAACCATCACTTCCACCCATTACAACCACACATAACCCCTACAACAACCATCACTTCCACTCATTACAACCACACATAACCCCTACAACAACCACAATATCCATCACTTCCACTCATTACAACCACACATAACCCCTACAACAACCACAACAACCATCACTTCCACTCATTACAACCACACATAACCCCTACAACAAGCACAACAACCATCACTTCCACTCATTACAACCACACATAACCCCTACAACAACCATCACTTCCACTCATTACAACCACACATAACCCCTACAACAACCACAACAACCATCACTTCCACCCATTACAACCACACATAACCCCTACAACAACCATCACAACCATAATTCCACCCATTACAACCACATAACCCCTACAACAACCATAACTTCCACTCATTACAACCACACATAACCCCTACAACAACCACAACAACCATCACTTCCACCCATTACAACCACACATAACCCCTACAACAACCACAACAACCATCACTTCCACCCATTACAACCACACATAACCCCTACAACAACCATCACAACCATAATTCCACCCATTACAACCACACATAACCCCTACAACAACCACCACTTCCACTCATTACAACCACACATAACTCCTACAACAACCACAACAACCATCACTTCCACTCATTACAACCACACATAACCCCTACAACAAACACCACTTCCACTCATTACAACCACACATAACCCCTACAACAACCACAACAACCATCATTTCCACTCATTACAACCACACATAACCCCTACAACAACCACAACATCCATCACTTCCACTCATTACAACCACACATAACCCCTACAGCAACCATCACTTCCACTCATTACAACCACACATAACCCCTACAACAACCACAACAACCATCACTTCCACTCATTACAACCACACATAACCCCTACAACAACCACAACATCCATCACTTCCACTCATTACCACACATAACCCCTACAACAACCACAACAACCATCACTTCCACCCATTACAACCACACATAACCCCCTACAACAAGCACAACAACCATCACTTCCACTCATTACAACCACACATAACCCCTACAACAACCACAACAACCATCACTTCCACTCATTACAACCACACATAACCACTACAACCACAACAACCATCACTTCCACTCATTACAACCACACATAACCCCTACAACAACCACCACTTCCACTCATTACAACCACACATAACCCCTACAACAACCATCACTTCCACCCATTACAACCAAACATAACCCCTACAACAACCACAACAACCATCACTTCCAATCATTACAACCACACATAACCCCTACAACAACCACAACAACCATCACTTCCACCCATTACAACCACACATAACCCCTACAACAACCACAACAACCATCACTTCCACTCATTACAACCACACATAACCCCTACAACAACCACAACAACCATCATTTCCACTCATTACTACCAAACATAACCCCTACAACAACCATCACTTCCAATCATTACAACCACACATAACCCCTACAACAACCACAACAACCATCACTTCCAATCATTACAACCACACATAACCCCTACAGCAACCACAACAACCATCACTTCCACTCATTACAACCACATATCACCACAACCATCACTTCCACTCATTACAACCATACATCACCACTACAACCACAACAACCATCACTTCCACCCATTACCCTTACAACAACCACCACTTCCATTCATTACAATCACACATCACCACTACAACAACCACAACCATCACTTCCACCCATTACCCTTACAACAACCACCACTTCCACTCATTACAACCTCACATCACCACTACAACAACCACAACCACAACCATCACTTCCACCCATTACCCTTACAACAACCACCACTTCCACTCATTACAACCACACATCACCACTACAACAACCACAACCACAACCATCACTTCCACCCATTACCCTTACAACAACCACATCCACTAAAGCCACCTCATGCAATCATCACAACCATCACTATACCCTGTACAGCATACAATCACTACCACAACTAAAACCACACTACCACAACCACCACCACCACCGCGGAAACTGCCTGTGTCTCTGTTTCGCCTGGGACATACATCAAATACAACCACTACATACAGTTACCGTACCACAACAACAACAAACACTGCTACCACACAACCAGGGCGGGTGCCCAACCCCGAAAGGGGTTGAAATAGGGGAGCTATCCCCCCGCCAAAGGCGGCTTTCTAGGGCTTTTCCTAGCTGTTGCTGAGAGGATTGGGTTCTAGTCATGATTGTGGTGATGGGCTGGTCTATCAGAGTGAGAACTGAGCGATCTCTGCCATACCCATAGCTTAGTCTGACTGTGCCTTTTACTTGTATATTTTCTAGATCTCAAGTGACGGCGTCTCTTCCGTGGATTGACCTCCCAATCTACTAAGATTGGAAGCCAAAGCGTCACATTTTTCCTTTGCCCCTCAACTTTCTCTTCATAATTGCTGAGGGGCACAGGGCCTTGGGTGGGGCTTTGGCTTTCCGGGTGTTTCCTGACCCTCCTCAGCTCCCCGCCATGGAGTGGCTTCGGTCACCCAGGTTTATTGTGGTCGGCAGGGAGGGTTGTGTGGGGGGCGCTCGGTTATGGCCTTGGCCTTGCTCGGGGCCTTGGGGCTGTTCGGCCAGGCAGCTTGGGGAACAGCAACAACAACCACACAACCACTACTACCAAAACAACAACCACCTCACACAATTACCGTACCACTGCCACAACAACCACTGCTACCCCACAACCACAATAACCACTGCTACCACACAATCAAAACCACAACCACCAATGCTACCACCGTAAAAATACCTGTGTGTGTCTGTTTCGCCTGAATCACCTGAAGAATGTGTACAACCATACAAGTACTATTAACACACATACAACCATAACAACCACTGCTACCACGCAACCACAGCCACAAATACTGCTACCACACAACCACAACAAACACTGTTACCACACAACCATTACTAACACCGAAAAAACCCGTTACAACACAACAACTACTACTACCACAAAACCACTGCTACCATAACTACTACTACTACCACACAACCACTACTACCATACAAC
>CM064480.1:1723385-1730885 GCA_032716605.1 Paralithodes platypus
ATACATACCGTACATATACATACCCAGTACATATAAATACAAATTAGGCATACATACATACACATACATATATACAATACATACATACATACATACATACACATACAATACATACACACACATACTTAACCCATTCAGTACTGGTGACGCCCTTTTCATTATAGTGTACTAACAACTATTAGATGATGTTATTAAGCTTAAGAAGAACCTCAAACAATTAAATGGCTAGACTTATCTCAGTCCTTCTAGCCACGACAGATCCTTCTTAAACTGCACATAATCGTCTTAATATAGCTAGAATAAAATGAAAAAGACGTTGCCGGTACAGAAAGGGTTAAAATACATATATGCTACACTATAGTCTATTTTGTTTCCAGCTGATGGTAAATTGCCATGTTTCTATATTGGTTACTCAGCTACAAGGTCGATTTTGTAGCGAAATATGATGTTGATTATGAAAACTTGGCATTAATACGACACACAGCCATAGTAGTTTCATATATTGCCATTAGTATCGAGAAATCAGCTACCAAGGGATTCAATTTACCATCAGCTGGGAAAAAAAAATAGAGGATAGTATCGGGAACCAAACTGAAGATGTAGGATTTTAGGGGACACAATTACTTAACCCTTTCTATACCTGCGACGTCTGTTATATCTTATTCTAGCTACATTTAGATGATTTAAAGCAGCTTAGGAAGGATCTGTGGTAGTTTAAAGGGTTGATTGAGATAGTTTGTAGCCTTTTAATTGCTATAGGTCCTTCCTAAACTAAACTAAATCGTCTAATAGTAGCCAGAATAATATGAAAGGGACGTCACCCGTACTGAAGGGGTTAATCACGTGTCTTATTAAAACCGGTATCACACGAGAACTTTTATAGTGAACATTCGATGATCAACATTTTTGCTGGCAACATTTCTGGAGTATTTTGAACTGGTATCGGAAACTAGATTGATGGTAGATGAATTTAGATGTATTTAGATAACCGAAATATTATACGTGTTGATCTCCTAAGCTGCCAGACCAGTATTGAGAATAAATGTTGAGGGAAAAAGCGCTCGTGTGATACCTGCTTAAGTTATCCTACCCAATTATTCTCCCCATTCCCCCCTAACCTTCTTCTCACCCATAAATCACCCCCACCTCTCCCCTCCCTCCTCCCCCAACCTCTCTTCTTTCTAGCCTTCCTTTCCATCCCTTCTTTCCACCCCCACCTCTCCCTCTCTCTCCCCCACCCCCTCTCTCTCTCCCTCCCCCCTTCTCTCTCTCTCTCTCTCTCTCTCTCTCTTCTTCTTCTTCCTCTGCCTTTGTTTCTCTAAGGAAGGCAGGAGACAAGACCAAACAATGATGGGTGTGTTGTGGGGAGGTTTAAGGCCGGAGACAACCAGTACAAGCCTTTTTATCTGCCTTCCTTCCTTCCTTCTCAATAAAGGTCTTCGTCTTCGTCTTCTTCTTCTTCTTATCTACCTTTCTCCACTCTTCTCCCAATCTTCAAATCCGTCTTCTCTTATCCTCCCTCTCCCATCCACCTCCCGTTCTCTTCTCTCCCCTCCCCCCCCCCCCCCCCCCCCCCTCCCTCCTTCCTCTGCCTTTGTTTCTCTAAGGAAGGCAGGAGACAAGGCCAAACAATGATGGGTGTGTTGTGGGAAGGTTTAAGGCCGGAGACAACCAGTTCAAGACTTTTTTGTTTTGCCTGCCTGCCTTCCTTCCTTCCTTCCTTCCTTTATACACACTCACTCTCTCAGTCTCAGGCAGAAGAAACAGACAGAAACGTTGCGGCGATACTAAAAGAAGGAACACACACACACACACACACACACACACACACACACACATGCAAACTAGACGGACTGAGGAATAGAGGACATTTTCGCATCGAAAAATGTGCAAAACTAGCTTGAGAGGTTTGGGTGGCCATATTTTTTTTAGTTTGAAGGAAGTCGGGGACGGCGTTTTCGTTAACCTAGGGGAAAAACTAAAATACATTGCTCTAAAATGGTAAAAAACAAAAAAACAAGCAAAATGTTCAATAACATTTAAATAAAATATCATAACCCTCAATTAGACGTCGGATCAGACAGTGATAACGAGAAAGAAAATACAGAAATACAAGATGGCTGAAAAGAAAAACAGGCGAACAAACAAAACAATCGACAGCTATATAAGTAAAGAGAGAGAGAGAGAGAGAGAGAGAGAGAGAGAGAGAGAGAGAGAGAGAGAGAGAGAGAGAGAGAGAGAGAGAGAGAGAGAGTCGAGGAAAAACTGGGAAAAGGAGACAATTAAGGTTAGGCCTAAACGAGAACACAGAAACAAGAGCAAATGGGGAAATATAAAGAGAGACAAGGAGAACAGAAAATAAAGAGACAAAGAAGAAAGAGAAAACGGGAAAAGAAAAAAAAGAGGCAAGGGGAGACGATAAACAAAATGAAAAGGGGAACAAAGAGACAAGAGGAAATGAGAACAGAAAAGGGCCAAAGAAAACGAGACTCCAGAAAAATAAAACGAGAATCCGGGAAAAGAAAACGAGACTCCGGAAAAAGAAAATGAGACTCCGGAAAAAGAAAACGAGACTCCGGAAAAAGAAAACGAGACTCCGGAAAAAAGAAAACGAGACTCCGGGAAAAGAAAACGGCCTCCTCAGCATGTTACCTGCCGGGAAGAAAGGTAAATAAACAGGGCGGACTGAAGGAAAACTACCACCGCGCGGACACCAAGGGGGGGAAAAAACAAAAAAAGTCCACCTACTGGTTCCGTAAAAGAGAAGACGAGGGAGGAAGGACAGGAGGGAGGAAGGGAAGAAGAGAAGGGGGGAAGAAGAAAGAATGGGAATGAATGAGAGGAGAAGAGGGGAATGAAAGAAGATGAAGAGGAGGGAAAATATTATGGAAGGAGAAGAAGGAAAAATATGGAAGGAAGAGGAAGAAAAAGGAAGGAGGAGGAGGAAGAGAAGACTTTAGAGGATAGATAGGGAATACAAAAGAGAGAGAGAGAGATTAGGAAGCGATAAATAAAACGAGAAAAGTTGGACAAGTACGAGAGTTACGTAAAACCCGTACATACAGTAAAGCGTAAAGGAATAAGAAGGACAAGGAAGAAGAAGAAGAGGAATGGAGAAGAACAAGACGGAGGCAGTAGGAAGCGATAAGTAAAACAAAAGAAAGGAGGAGCTCAAATTAAAAAGTTAACAAACCCGAATATACAGAATAAAGGATCGGGGCGGACAAGGAAGAA
This sequence comes from Paralithodes platypus, assembly GCA_032716605.1. NCBI lineage: Eukaryota > Metazoa > Arthropoda > Malacostraca > Decapoda > Lithodidae > Paralithodes > Paralithodes platypus. Next base: position 1,726,620 of record CM064480.1, read on the forward strand.
GAAGAAGAAGAAGAAGAAGCAGAAGAAGAAAGAAGAAGAAGAAGAAGCAATAAACGCCAGAAAGATACCAAAACGCCAAAGTCAAACCCTTATATATAAAAAGAATAGAGGGTCGGGGGGCGGAGACAAGGAATCGAATGCCGGTGGGTGGAATGGAGGATGGTGGTGAGATAAGGCAGCCCCCACCACCACCATTACAACCACATATATGCCTACTGAGAAAAAACAGGCAGGAAAAATACATATATTTTTTTCTATTGTGGATCTAGAAAGTTAAGAGTGTAGAAGCGTTTCGCGGTAGCCATATACACTAGACATGTGTTTGAGGGTGATTTCGTGAGACTGAGAGGATTTAATCGTTTGAAGTTGTGGAGGTAGGATGAATTATAATTGGACAAAACTACTACTACTACTACTGCCACCACTATTACTACCAACACTACTACTACCATTATTACTACTACTACTACTACTACTACAACTACTACTATTGCTTAAAAACCTGTTCTAAAATAATTAAGTGTGTATAATTGCTAAGTTACCACGGCACTCTTCTCAACACAAATACAGTATAATGAACTCTGTAATTGTTAACCCCTTCACCACCATGACATAATGTTCAGCATATTCTGGTTACCATTAGACGATTTTCTTTAGTTTATAATCTACCTGTACGACTCAAATGGGTAAATACGATCTCAACAAACCCTCTCAGTAACATAGGTCCTTCTTAAACTGCATACAATCATCTAATATCAGCCAGAAACAAAGGTCAAAAGGCGTCACGGTGCTGAATGGGATAAAAAGAGACTAACTGGTTAATATTGATAACTACACAATGGGGTGTGTTTCGAACCCAAGACAAAAATTGAGAAAATGGGAATGGCAAACATCTTATAGTCCAAAAAACTTCAGTACTCACCCCCCTCCCCCCCCGCCCCAGGTCCTATCGTCCCTGACATAGTGTTCAACAGTTTCTTTCTCCAACCTCTCTCTCTCTCTCTCTCTCTCCTTCAATCCCTCTCCCCCCTACCTTCCTACATTCCTTTCTTCCCTCCCTCTTTACTTCCCATCCTCCCTTACCTTGCTCTTTCCCTCCCTGACCCCCTCTCTTCCTCCCTACATCCTCCTTTCCCCCCTCCCTTACTCCCTACATCCTCGTTCCCTCCACTCATACATCCTCCTTTCCCTCCCTTCCCTATATCCTCCTTTACCTCCCTCCCGTCTTTCCCTCCTCCCTCCGTTCCCTTCCTACATCCTCCTTTCCCTCCCTCCCTCCCTACATCCTCCTCTCCCTCCCTCCCTCCCCTCCGTGACACGCCCGCCCAGTCAACACGCCGGGTAGAAACCACGCTCCGGCCCGCCAACCCCGCACCCAACCCCACCACCCCAAAACCTCCTTCCCAACCCTTCACCCGGTCCAACTCTCCTCCCCAGTCCCAGTTCTCCCCTCCCACACTCCCCCAGTACAAGTCCGGATCCGGTTTAGAGGCAGTTCGGATACGGGGATAATGAGTCATTGATCCGGTCGTCTAGGGGGCCTTACTTACCGGAGCGTCACATTTCCCCCGCCTTATTTTTCGCGGGGAAAAGAAGATGGCGGCTAATTTGGGGGCCGGCTGAGAGAGAGAGAGAGAGAGAGAGAGAACTGAAGGAGGTACGGTCGCCCACATAAGTTCTGTTCCTCGTCGTGATCTTATGTATGAAGATAAAATTAATATGAATGAACTGCGAGTGTGGATACCTACTGTCTTGATAGCGTAATGCATAAGTGCGCGGAATTTCGATGGGAGTATCCTAGGTTCGAGTCCTTGGAGTGCCACATGTATTTATTGATTTCATTAATTGAGTGGAGAAGTATCTGGAGAAGAAACAAAAGGTGTATGTTGCCTTTATGGACTTGGAGAAGGCCTATGACAGAGTGGATAGAGAAGGTTTGTGGAAAGTACTTAGAATATACGGAGTAGAGGGCAAGTTGCTGAAAGCAGTGAAGAGCATGTATGAGGGTGCAAAGGCGGCAGTACGTGTGGAGAGTGAGCAGAGCGAGTTCTTTGACCTGAATGTTGGTTTGAAACAGGGGTGTGTGATGTCCCCGTGGTTGTTTACTGTATATATGGATGGAGTTATGAAAGAAATACTATCAAGAGCAGTGGATGTTGGTGTATCGCTGAAAAGGGAGGGAATTGAGTGGAAGCTACCTATACTGCTGTTTGCGGATGATACAGTTCTGATGAGTGATAATGAATGGGAGTTGCAGGGTCTGGTAAATGAGTTTGGAACAGTGTGCGAAAAACGGAATTTGAAGGTAAATACGGGGAAGAGCAAGGTTATGGTCTTCGAAAGGGGTGAAGTCACAGAGTGTGAGGTGAAGCTGAACGGTCAGGCTATGGAGATCGTCAACTCTTTTAAGTATCTGGGCAGTGTGTTGAGTAAAGATGGGACTATGGATGAAGAGGTGCGGGAGAGGGTACAACAGGGGAAGAGGGTTGTAGGAACGCTAAAAGCAGTAACAAGAATAGGGTGGTCAGTATGGAAGTGAAGAAGTCCTTGCATGACAGTGTGGTAATCCCGACACTGACTTACGGAAGCGAAGCATGGACGTTGGTTGAGAGACTCAGACCAAGAGTGAGAGCAGTGGAAATGAATTACTTAAGGAGTGCGTGCGGAGTTACATGGAGGGATAGACAGACTAATGAGGAAGTAAGAAGGAGGCGGTGTGGAGGTAGATGTGCTGGAAAGTGTGAAAAGGAACAACTTGAGATGGTTCGGCCATATGGAACGTATGGAAAGCGAGAGAATGACTAAGAGGGTGTACGAGAGCGAGGTGGAGGGACAGAGGGGGAGAGGTAGACCGAATATGAGGTGGAAGGATGGAGTGAGGAACTACATGAACGAAGGCGGTGCTGGTTGGGGGGAGGGGCGTCGACTGACTGGGGACAGAGGTGCATGGGGGCGGTTCGTTCGTGGCCACCCCTTCGGGGATCACGGCGTCAGGCAATAGATAGATAGATAGATTAATTGAGTTTAGAGGTGAAGTTGGTTGGTGGAAAAAACAAAATAATTACCAGTTGACTAATACGAGGAGTTAACCACTGCATAACGAAACAACGGTCGTATTTCAATCATGCACATTATACTTTCACGCACGTACAAGATCACGAAGAGGAACAGAACTAATGTGGCCGACTGTACCGACCAAGACGTCGCAGTATCGAAAGCAGATACTATAAGGTCGCACTAATATGTCATGTACAGTCGGCCTAATAAGTGATGTCTCGGCACCAAGTATGTTTTGATCAATAATTGGTATCGGCAATATATAAGCTTCATTTCTTCATATCGAGTGAAATATACAAACGTGTTCCTACACTTAACCACCCTATTCTACATCTGACAGACATTAATACAGCACAGACCAAGGCAAACTTAATGACAGCTGGAACATGACTTATTAGCGCGACCGTACCAGCTGTCATTACGTTTAGCTTGCTCTGTGCTGTATTAATGTCTGTCAGCTGTTGAATAGGGTGGGTAAGTGTAGGAACATGTTTGTATATTTCACTCGATATGAAGAAATGAAGCTTAGATATTACTGATACCAATTATTGATCAAAACATATTTGGTGCCGAGACATCACTTATTAGCGCGACTGTACAATACTATAGTCTATTCAAGATAAATTTGTACATTTCTCGGTAGAACATTTCCCCGCCGAAGGCCAGTTCCTTTTAAAATTAGAGGCTCGCTCTCGCTCGCCAGGAAAAAATCGACACCTAAAAGGTACAAAAAATCTCAAAGGTCTCAAAATCGCCAAACTAACGGAACGAACGTCTTAAAACCTCCAAAATAATATGGAAAACATGAGGGAGAAGGGGGTCCAGAAAAGCGAGTAGTACCCCCAAGAATATATGGTAGCTATAGAAGGATTAGCCGAGATAGTCTGACGATTTTATGAAGCTTAGGAAGGATCTATGGTAGCTAGAAAGGCTTACCCGAGACAGTCTGTCGCCTTTTAACCCCTTCTGTACCGGGGACGTCTTTTTTTACTTTATTCTGGCTACTAGTAGACGATTTCATTCAGTTTAAAAAGGGCCTCCAGCGATTAACAGGCTTCGAACTCTATTTTCCTACTTTTACTACCACAGATCCTTCTTATTCTTCATTTGTTTGTCAATATTAAGACCTTTCGTGCAATTTAGGTGCCATGTTTTCCTAGCGAGCGATAGCGAACCTGTAATTATAGAGGAACCGGCTTTCAGCCAGGA
>CM064480.1:1736070-1796070 GCA_032716605.1 Paralithodes platypus
TTTGAATATGTGAATATTCATACCAGTGTTATTTAATCATGGAACAATGAGGGCTATTTTTTTGGCATTTCGGTGGGCTTTGTGGTAGTGCACTGATACTAGTTACAGCACAAATTCAAATCCCAATATTATCTTTCCCATTGACATATCGGGATTTTAACCCGGGCCCATGTGGATTCCCACTCCATTGGCATGACCACTTCCACCACACCTCCCCTATATATTATAGCGAGATATTCTAATATAATATAATATATAGTGGTGTATGATGGATAACTATATATATATATATATATATATTATATATAGTAGATATATATAGTATCATGAGTATATATACTATATAATATATATTATATATACCGGTAATATATTATATGTATATATATATCTATTTGATTACACGTACTTGTGATTTAACCATCCATATATATATGCATATATATACCGTAGCATACCCGGTATATGACTAATACGAAAATCACCTTGCCTTAATAATGCATGCATGACTGATACCGAACAGCCAGCACAACACCCCCAAAATAGTAAATATATCTGCAAGAGTTTCAAACAATAACAAGGAGAGACATGAATAACACAAAAAGGCCGCTTGTTTTCCTCTCAGCCTTATATTACTTTCTCACCTCACACGAAAAAAGGAAAAGAAAAGAAAAACAGAAAGAGATAATAAGAAAAACCCGTAGGAGTAAACATGGACCATCTGGCTACTGTTTCAGGGCTCAGGTAACAAGGACCCCCCCCCCCCCCTCCTCTCCTCTCTCTGCTCTAGTATAGATAGATATATATATATATATAGATCGAGAGAGAGAGAGATGGGGGGGGGGGGGGTTTGCCTTTATGTAGAGGAGGATAAGGGTGTCTAGTGAAGGGATGTAGGACTTCTCAGACCTCAACCATGACAACAGGTAAACACCTACAGAGAGAGGAGAGAGAGAGAGGGAGAGAGAGAGAGAGAGAGAGAGAGAAAGAGAGAGAGAGAGAGAGAGAAGGAGAGAGAGCGAGAGAGAGGGGTGGGGGTGGGGGGTTGCCTGTATGTTAGATGAGATAGGGTGTGCTAGTGGAAGGATGTAGGAACTCACACCTCAACCATGACAACAGGTAAACACTAACAGAGAGAGAGAGAGAGAGTGAGAGAGAGATGAGACGAGGAGAGAGAGTGGGGGGGGGATTGCCTGTATGTAGATGCAGACTATAGGGTGGTCTAGTGAAGGATGTAGGGACTCTCACACACCTCAACCATGGACAACGGGTAAACACTACAGAGGAGTACAAGGGAAATCAAGCCAAACAAACAGATCTAGTTGGACCCTTCCTAGGCTGCTTGGTCCGTCCAAAACACTGAGATCAAGTGTCCCAAAAACTGTGGTTTTAGAGTGGTTAAAGGAACATTGGAAAGGGAAAACTGACTGCCCTGGAACTAATGTCTCGCGGCAGGATTAGGAAGATAGTCACGGGGAAAGATGGGTTGGGTTATTAACGGAGGGGGGGATAAAATAAAGTTATTCATTTACAAACGCAGTCAGTCGCGGGTTTGATGCGAGATATTTGTCTAAGCGGAGTTTAAATGATCAACGGTGCTGCAGCCTATAACGTTTCGGGGAAGCCCATTCCACAAGTTGGAAAACTCGATTGAAGAAGAAATTCTTAGATTCGTGTGTGTTAAAAGATTTACCAATTAATTTGCAACCGTTTCCCCGCGCGTAATTAGATTGGTCGATAGTGAAGTACTTACTACAGTTCATATTGTCGATGCCTTTGATGATTTTGAACACTTGAATTAAGTCACCTCTTAATCTGCGCTGGGTTAAAGGAAATAGATTTAATTCTCTAAGACGCTCTTCGTATGGTTTGTTCTTTAGGCTAGGTATCATTTGGTAACTCTACGTTGAACTCGTTCTAGCTTGTTTATATCTTTTTGGTAATAAGGGCACCAGGATTGAACGCAGTATTCCAGAAGAGGGCGGACTAAGGAATTGTAAAGGGTTAGGATAACTTCTTTGGATTTATGCTCAAATGACCTGCCTATAAAGCCAATTATTTTGTTTGCCTTCTTAACAACTTCTGAACATTGTTGACTCGGTTTTAGGTTACTCGATATTGTTAGAGAGAGAGAGAGAGAGAGAGAGAGAGATATTTGATTTTGATTTTGCCCCGAGGGGCGAGTTTATTGAGCAGCGCCCCCCATCCTGTGAGGGGACAACCACTAGAGAGAGAGAGAGAGAGAGAGAGAGAGAGAGAGAGAGAGAGAGAGAGAGAGAGGGGGGGGGGGGGCCTGTATGTAGATGAGATAGGGTGTCTAGTGAAGGATGTAGGACTCTCACACCTCAACCATGACACAGGTAAACACTACACATAGATACACTCATCATATCACACCGAGAGGGAGTTACGAGTCATAGAAGTCGGGTTTTCATTTCTACTGAGGGTAAATTGAATTTCAAAGCATCTGAATCTCTATACTTAATGGGAAAATATGATACTGCTATGTCTGTGTGTCATACATTGCTAAGTTGTCAACATATATCGCTACAAAATGCTGGTAATAGCCGAGTAATCAGGATGACGAGATAGCAACCTATCATCAGACATAGTTAGCAAAACAAGTGTCATTTGCAGGTTCAAATATTACACTGGTCAGACAAAATCATTTATTGACAGTATAAAAACAGTAGATGGCCTCTTCCGAAATTGGTGTGAAATCCCACTACAGGTCGCAGGAGATAGTGCCCAAGTAGCTCCGTGGTCTCCCCGGTAAGGTAGGCAGTGGTTCGAGTGACTATGATGTCTCTGGCGATGATGTGAATTCCTTTAAAGTAGTTGTAGATGTTGTAGATGGTGCCGGGTTAGGGTCTCGTCCAGCACAGGCCTCCAATGTCGTAGTAATGTCGAGGCATTCGTCTTCTGATAAGGTTATAGATGGTCGGTCCGTCGTCTAGGGGCTACTTTGTAATGCAAGTCTGAAGGCTCATTACATACGTTACTTGGGACACAGCTTTGACGGCTCAATAAGTGAGCATCGTTGGTGGCAGTACAGATTTGATGTTTCAGTAAATATAATACAGCTTCGGTGGCTCACTCCGGAAGTGCTGCTTGAAGGACTCGCTAACTGTAATCTCCAAGGGCTCTAATAGCCTAGTGTTCTTGTGCAGATTTCTATATAAAGTGCTTTCAGCAGTGGATGGTACTTGCAATGGTACGGTACTATGATGTTGGTGGCAGATGAAGTAAACTTTACAGTTTGGTAATTGGTAGTGGTAGGGTTGTTAAGGGTAGCAATGTCATACATGAACTCTGGTGCAGGGCAGCTGAAATGTCTTTGTTGCCTTGAACTGGATGACTGTGAATCCCAGGGGGTCCCTGTGGTACCTCTCTTTGATGAATGATGAGTGCTTTGATGGAATATTTCATATGAATGTGTTGGGATGGTATTTTCTTGAGCTTCTCAGGATACCTTTTCAAGACACATATCACTTAGCATCGCAATGGCCTTGCGGTCCATTTCATAGATACTCAAGATGAAAATAAGAATAATTGATGAGTACAGTATCGAAATTTCACTCCTTACTTGAACTGCTTTACTGAATTAATGCATGTGGTTCATATTCAGAGAGGCGTATGTGCCAGGCAGAGCAGATAATATATAAAACAAATGATTCACATAATAATAACGTTATCCCTCTTTCGTCTAGTTTCCAGCCATGGTTGCATATTGTATTCATATTGAGGGTATCCCATATATTTCTGTCTCTATCTATCTATCTATCTCTCTCTCTCTCTCTCTCTCTCTCTCTCTCTCTCTCTCTCTCTCTCTCTCTCTCTCTCTCTCTCTCTCTCTCTCTCTCTCTCTCTCGCTCGCTATATACATATATATATATATATATATATATATATATATATATATATATATATATATATATATATATATATATATATATAAATATACCTATATATACAGTATATACCGATCTATATATCTCTATCTCTCTCCATCCATCTATCTATCTATCTCCCTCTACAGTATCTATCTATTCAACACACACCCTCCCTCCCTCTCTCTCTCTCTCTGGTGGTGGTGGTGGTGGTGGTGTAGGATCATTGTGTCGGGTTGGTTAAGAGGGTTGTTGAGGGTGAAAGTGTTTGTTTGTCTACCGCTAGCCGACAGCAGCAGCAGGAGGATGGGGGCCTTTATATTGATGCTAAGTCACCCTCTTCTGCCCTCGTTCGTTCGTTCGTTCGTTCTTTGTTTCCTTCTTTATGTTATTGTTTTGCCTTCATTTTTTTCTCTCTCTCTATCTCTCTATCTGTCCTTCTTTCTTTCTTTCCGTCCATCCTTACTTCCTTTCTCCCTTCCTTCCTTCCTTCCTTTGGTCCATCCTTCCTGCCCTCCTTCCTTCCTTCCTTCCTTACTTCTTTCCAGCCTCCCTTCCTTTCTTCCATCCTCCCTTCCTTCCGTCCTTCCTTTTTCCTTTCGTTCCTTCCTTCCTGCCTTCCTTATCCAACATCACCACCAATTTCGTCATCCTTCTACATCACCACCACCACCACTACTATCACCACCACAACTTTAGTAATTCCTCCATCACCACCATTACTATTATTACCACCCACGACTATCTTAACTACAATCACCACCTCCACCACCATCATCACTATCAACACCACCACCACCACCACCCACCTCCTCCTCCACCACCACCATTACTCTTATTACCACCCACGACTATCTTAACTACAATCACCACCTCCACCACCATCATCACTATCAACACCACCACCATCACCATCACTATTACCACCACCACCACCACCACCACCCACCACCACTCTTGCTGTATCATCTATCCTCACTCTTGTCACACTTTTTTTCTTCTTCCACCCTCTCCCGCCTTTTAATATACCGCCCTCAACGATCCTATCTTCTTAGCATTTCCTTCCCGGGTTTTAATGAAGGATTGTTATGCATTTTTGTATATATTTGTTTCATTGATTTATATTTATATTTATATTTAACAAAGTGCCTCAGTGCTTCAAATATCCTACCAATCGACAATAGTATATACCGGTATATAAATGGGAAATGGGCCTGAATAAATACAATACATATATACAGTATATATATATATATATATATATATATATAAGGACCATATTACCAGTCTTTCTAAGGCAGCCTCCCAGAAGCTGGGTGTGCTCAACCGCCTTAGGGGGTTCTTTTCCCCTGCACAGGGGCATAGTGCGTCCTTGCATTGAGTATTGTTCACATGTGTGGGGAGGTTCCTCTCACACCGCTCTCCTAGACAAAGTTGAAAGGAAGGCCTTTCGTATCATTAACTCCCATCCACTCACCAACTCTCTGCAATCTCTCTCTCTCCGCCGCAATGTTGCATCTCTCTCGCTATTCTATCGCTACTATAATAATCAGTGTTCCTCAGAGCTTTCCCAGTGCATACCACCTCCTTTACGTAGGGCATGTGGTACCCGTCTTGCAACTCAATCCCACCCCTACTCTGTGCAACTCTCCAATTCAAGAGTGAAACGTTACTCTCAAACTTTCTTCTACTCAACAGCTGAGCTCTGGAACTCTCTCCCAGAATCAGTCTTTCCCTCTTCCTATGAATTAAATTGCTTCAAACTCCGTGTGTCCAGGCATTTTGGCTCGAACGTCCCTTGATTTTGGCCCTGTCACGTCTTCAACTATGGGGGAGGCACTCGCTATAGGCAGTTATGCCTTTTGCCACCCTCAATCACATAGAAAAAAAAAAAAAAAAAAAAAAATATATAAAAAAAATCATATATATATATATATATATATATATATATATATATATATATATATATATATATATTATATACAGTATATAATAGTATATATTGGCATGTTCAATTTAAAACTATGATGTTATTGTGTCTATTTACATTGCAAACACACACACACACACGTACACACAAACACGTACACACACACACACACACGTACACACACACACACGTACACACACACACACACCTTCGTCATCATAGGTAGGGAGTGTCGATGATTTGTACTTTTCCAGGGTATTGGTTCAGTATTGTCTCCTAAGTGTGATACCAAGGCGCCAACACCACCTCTTGAAATACTAGGGGGCCAAATAGGGGTTAGGGGGGGCGGGGGGGGGGGGGGAGGGTATTGTATTATTAGTGTGATATCATAAGGCTGTATTTGATATTTAATTATTATTATTACTCAAATAAATACACACACACACACACACACACACACACACACACACACACACACACACACACACACACACACACACACACACACACACACGTACAGCAGCCCCCAACAGGCCAACACTCACACGTACACATCCCCCCCCCTCCACACACACACACACAGCAACACACTACTATAACTATATAACTATTTACACAAATAATGTTATCCCAGTTGACAATTTTCAACACACAGACAGACAAGCGCCCCCCCCCCCCCCCCTACACACTAACACAAGAAATCCCCCCACCCACAACACACAGTACAATAACTATTTACACAACCAATTATACGCCAGTTGACAATTTCCAACACACACGCAGACACACACACACACATACACACACACACACACACACACACACACACACACACACACACAATACCATAACTATTTACACAACCAGTTATACCCCAGTTGACAATATCCCCCCCCCCACCCCCCACCCCCTGTTACTACTACTGTTAGTATCAGCAAACATAACAAATCAACCGTTTCTTCTTTTATGCAGTGTAAATCACTTATCCATATATCACTGAAACGCTAATTTTCAAAGCCGAGTGTCAAAAATACATACACGAATAAAATATATAATACAAGATGTAGCTATACTTTTCTTTAATGTGAACGAAGGAGACAAAAGGCAAAGCTGTATGAAACAAGTGTCTCCCTCATAGTCGAAAGAGTGACAGAATAGGGGTGGGAGTGTTGAAAGGCGGGCGTTTCCTCTCTCCGTAAGGGAGGAGGTATACACTGAGAAAGCTCTGAAGAACACTGAGTAATAGCGGTAGCAGAGTGAGAGAGATGCAACATTGCGGCGTGTAGAGGGAGATTGCAAAAAAAAAAAAAAAAAACGGTATATAAAATGAAAATTAAAGATAAATTCCACAAACGGCGACCTATATTATACCCTAAAATTATACCTAATAGTCAGCTTATTTAACAGTCCGCTATTATATAACAATATTTAAATAAATATTAAATCACAGAGACACAAATACACACATTCACATCATACACATACAACAAAATAAATAAAACATAAATTAATAAATAAATAAACACACACACACACACACACACACTATGAACGCATATAAGGGGTTCATGTATCCACCCATTTCGAGAGAGAGAGAGAGAGAGAATGAGTGAGAGTGTGTGTATATGTGTGTGTGTGTGTGTGTGTGTGTGTGTGTGTGTTACTCAGTTACTTGTTCGTCAAGGGGAATCCACGCAATGCGAGCTAAGCTCATTATTATCGCGCCTCCTTAACTGGGAATGTATTGCGTGAAATGCATGTTAAGTGTTTTATGTACTGTTGGAATGGCTGTGGATGTGTGTGTAGTCTGTATTTAGCCAATTGGCGACAACGGAAACGAAGGCTTAGGGTGGATCTGTATGGTACCATTCTCACTATAGACGGTACCGTCTCGCCCGAAGGTTTAGGTAGCCATCAGCTTAGGTGAACCATATGATACCCATCTCGCCTTGTACCATTTTTTTGCCAACCCCAGATGGGACGTCACAACGTCGTCCCCTTATTCCAGGTACCTATTTACAGCTAGGTGAACTGAGGCTAACACATGAAAGGAGACAAGCCCAATTTGTCTCCGCCCGGCCGGGGGATTGAACCCCCGACCCCTCGTGTGTGAGACGAGAGCTCTACCTACTAGGCTACGGGCTGTGTGGTGTGTGTGTGAATGTGTGTGTGTGTGTGTGTGTGTGTGTGTGTGTGTGTGTGTGTGTGTGTGTGTGTGTGTGTGTGTGTGTGTGTGTGTGTGTGTGTGTGTGTGTGTGTGTGTGTGCGTGTGTATGAACCATCCTAGTATTGAACCTCCATAACTCCAGGGTGAAGCTGGAACACTAATATTGGACCGGGGGATTCCACACACACACACACACACACACACACACACACACACACACACACACACACACACACACACACACACATACACACACACACATACATACACACACACACACACACACACACACACAAAACAACTTCAAATGCGACTAAGCAGATGAAGATAAAAACCGAGATGAATAATAATAATAATAATAATAATAATAATTATAATAATAATAATAATAACAGCAGCAATCTGGTTACTTAAATGGCGTCTGTGTTTTATTTGTTTTTTTGACAATATAAATAAAACAAATATTAACTCCAGGTAGACCAAGATAAAAAGGAAGAATAGGCGAGAGGCGTTGAAGAGGAGGCACCCACACCCACCCTAGACATAACAACAATAGCTATAGGTGTTGGAGAGAGCCCTACAACACAGCCCTGATGGAGGGATGATAGAACAGCCTCTCTTTACACCTACCATATAACTAACTCACTCACTCTCTCTCTCTCACCCTAGACATAACAACAATAGATATAGGTGTTGAGGGTAGCCCTACAACACACCTTTATGTACCGTGATCTAGAGATGATTCTAACTATCTCCTTTTAACTATCAAACTATTCTAACTATCTCCCTTCTAATTACCCAACTATTATATCTCCTTTCTCTCCCAAGTAGCACCATCTTCCCTGGTACCTAACTATCTCCCTTCTAACCAGCTAACCATTCTAACTAACTACCTTCTAACCACCTAACTATTCTAACTATCTCGCTTCTAACTAGTATATCTCTCTCCCAACTACCAAACTATTCTAACTAACTATCCTAACTATCTCCCTTTTAACTACCCAACTATTATAATAACTACTTTCTAACTATTGTAATTATCTCTCTTCAAAAACCCCAACCATTCTTACTAACTACCATCTAAATATTAAACTACCTAACTACCTAACCATTCTAACTATATCCCTTCTAACCACCTAACCATCCTAACTATCTCCTTATCTCTCCCCAACAGTCGCACCATCTTCACATCGTTCCAACTAGAGGAGCTGGAGAAGGCGTTTAAGGAGTCCCACTACCCCGATGTGTACGCCCGGGAGATGCTCTCGCTCAAGACAGACCTACCTGAGGACCGGATACAGGTGAGAGGAGGGTTATATATTTTCATTAAGGGGGCATTGCTTGTTTTTTCTGGACCCCCTTCTACCTCGTGTTTAGCCCCATTAGTTTTGAGATTTTAAGACGTCCATCCCAATAGTTTGGCGCTTTTAACACCTTTCACCCCATTTTCTTGTCAATTTTAAGACCTTTCGTACCATTTAGGTATCGATTTTTTTTGGCGAGCGATAGCGAGCCTGTAATTTAAGAAGGAACCGGCCTTCGGCCGGGTAATTTTTCTACCGAAAAATGTACACATTCAATTTGAAAGGGGGTCTAGGGGGCTTGATGGAGGTCTAGCGAGGACACTCGATTTGTTTTATATTACCGGTAATACATGAACACAGAGGCGAATAATCGAGCACTACCCCCTTAAGCCTTCTGTACCGGTGACGTCTATACAAAATGCTTCTTGGCTATATGTAGACGATTTTGTGCAGTATAAAAAGGAACTGTCAGAGTAAAAAAAAAAAAAAAAAAAAAAAAGGCTGAAGAAGGCGTTTAAGGACTCTCTCGCTCAAGACCTACCTACCTGAGGACCGGATACAGGTGAGATGATGGCAACAGTAGGGTTCATTCTTTAGGGTTCATTCTTTAGGGTTCATTCTTTTCATTAGCCCCTTCTGTACCGGTGCCATTTGTGTTCAAGGTGCTCTTTTCGAAACCCTCTGTGTCACTCCATGAGTTTGACGCGTTTAATATTTTTCGCCCCATTCAGGTGTCGATGTTTTCTTGACGAGCGATAACGAGCCTTCAATTTATATTCCATCGTTAAATTATACACATTTCGGTAGAAAAATTATCTTATATTGCAGGCTCGTTGTCGCTGGCCCAGACTCCCGTTTTCTTATGTGTTTATGCTATTTTGTTTATACAGACAGGTAAGTGTCTTAATCAATGTATATTATGTGGTGATGGGCAGGTCTATCAGAGTGAGAGCTGAGCGTTCTCTGCCATACCCATAGCTTACTCTGACTGTTCCTTTTACTTATATATTTTCTAGATCTCAAGTGACGGCGTCTCTTCCGTGGATTGACCTCCCTACTGCCAACCTAGAGGTTGACAGATTGGGAGCCAAAGCGTCACATTTTTCCTTTGCCCCTCAACTTTCCCTTCATAATTGCTAAGGGACACAGGGCCTTGGGTGGGGCTTTGGTTTCCCGGGCGTTTCCGCACCCTCCTCAGCTCCCCGCCTTGGAGAGGCTTCGGTCACCCAGGCTTTATTAGTGGTAAGCAGGGAGGGTTTTGTGGGGGCGCTCGTTTATGGCCTTGGCCTTGCTCGGTACCTTGGGGCTGTTCGGCCAGACAGCCTGAGGAACAACAACAAATCACTGTATATTATTATGTTTCTGTCTAAGTTGGAATTTGTGACTATGACGTGTATATACTATGATTCTCTCTCTCTTTCTCTCTCTCTCTCTCTCTCTATATATATATATATATATATATATATATATATATATATATATAGAGTATAATATAATAACATATCTAATTGTTCATCTGTATTACACGAAACAATTGCTCTGTCTTGAGTCGGCTACCCCCAAAATGGGGATTGGGCCTGAGCATATAGATAGATAGATAGAATTTGTATCATCATATTAACATACATATATTAACATAGGGCATCATCTACTTATAAGGTCTTTTCTCCCAATAATTTCACCTATATCAAGTTAACAGGTGTTAGCTCGATTTTTTTTTTTTTTTTTTTAAATTCATAGTGAAGGGTCATTTTAATATGGTCCCGGAAATAGCACCACCTACGCATTTCTACCATTGTCTCCTCTCCTTTCACCTCCCTGTTGTTGACTCTTTAGTACCTCACCTGACAGATTGGCTCTTAAGGGGAGTTCACTTGCTTTTTTTTTTATCTTTCTCTCATTTTCTCTCCTTCTCTGACTTGTATCCATTTGGCCCCATTCAGCCAACTGTTTTAAGACGTTTATCCCCATCCAGGTGTCGATTTTTTCGTAGCGAGCGATAGCGAGCCAGCACTGTATGGAGAAATCCGGCTTCGCCGGAGAAATTTTTCTATCGAAAAATGTACAAATTTAACTTGCTCTAAAACAAAAATATATATAAATTCTGGATCGCTACCGCTCGCCATGAAAATATTGACACCTGGATGGGGTAAACGTCTTAAAACAGTAGGCTGAATGGGGCCGAATGGATACAAGCCAAAGAGAGAGAGAGAGCAAGATAAAAAAAAAAGCGAGGTGGGCTCCCGTATAATTAGCTCCCCCTTTGACCGTGTGTGACCTGACTCCTACGGTAAGTCCATATTATGTCAACAAACCCAGGCTCAACCCACCCCGCAGAACCAGTGTACCCCTCAATGACAGCCCCACCAACCACCTTATAATAAGAAAGTAGTACAGCTTAATGTAATCTATAAATCAGCTTAACCCTTTCACGCACATATGACGCAGAGGTTGCCAGATTAGTAATAGGAAATAGAGTTCTCTCACTCTTATAATTACCTCTCCAAAATTAGTTTTCTGCCCACAGCTAACTCAAAGACAACTGCAGAGGTTGAAGTAACTAACTAAATGTTTCTAAATACCCCTGATGGTAACAAAGGCTTTAAAGTATCCCTAATAGACTCAACATCGCGTCATATGTCGGAGAGGGTTAATGTATTAATGTAATCTATAAATCATTAATGATTATAGTAGTAGATATATTCGTACGGTAGGCACATATTTACCAAGTATATATACTTAAAGAGCTGTGTATATATTTTGGGTAACTGTTTAGTGTATGGCCTCCTCCTAAAGAAAATGGATTTTTGAGCACAGACTGAACCATATGTTCACTACTGTATTTACATAACCTAACCTAACCTAACCTAACCTAACCTAACCTAACCTAACCTAACCTAACCTAACCTAACCTAACCTAACCTAACCTAACCTGGGCATCCTGGGGGCTGCTGCCCCGAGACCCCCGCTGGTCTTGGGTTGAAAAGTGATAAAAAACACATATTTCTTACCTCATTATTCAAAGTTTTGTATTTGGTTTAATATACACTTCCCAGGTCATTTGAACAGTTCTATTGCTTCTATATATCATATAATACACCATAGAATACGTTTTTAATTAATAACTAGAAAAAGAGGACTTCGATTAAACAATTACGATATTTTTCATAGGCTATTTAGATAACCAGTTAATATTACCCAATCCAACCATAATTAAAAATCAAATTATTAAACAATATATATATGTACATACAAACACAATATTATATATATATATATATATATATATTTAGTGTACCGTACTGTGTGTGGAGAGTGTGGGTCATGGAGTGTAGGTGCAGGTGTGACACTAGCGGGGGGTCGGGGTACTAAAGGGTTAACACAGTGTAGACATTAGGGATAAGCCAGGATCAGCCACACCTATTGTCCCTCACAATATGTACCGTCTCCTTTATACCACAATAGGTGAGGGACAATTATTTTAATGATCGATAGGCTATTTTATTAATCTTAACTTAATTTTATTCTATATAAATTTAGGGATCGCCAAGGAATTCAATTTCTGTAATATTTAATGCTATAATTATAATACTTATTTATATTTTAGACTATATTTTGTATTAGTTTTACCCACCGGTAATTGCTCATATTATATATACTGTATATATCTTTTATATATATATATATATATATATATATATATATATATATATATATATATATATATATATATATATACTGTATATATATATATATACAGTATATATATATAATATGAATTGAGAGAGAGAGAGAGAGAGAGAGAGAGAGAGAGAGAGAGAGAGAGAGAGAGACCTCCCCCCCCCCCCCTCGTGTCAATGGACGGAAGCGATAATGATCTACATGAAGGTAAATGCTGATAAGTCCGGTATTGACTTTTCCCCTAGGCTGACAGGTGACGCTAAGGGGGGGGGGGGGGGGGGGGGGTTGACAGGTGTGTGTGTGTGGGGGTTGGGGGGGGGGGTGTACGGGAAGGGAGGGGTAGAAGTGGGGAGTTGGGAGAGGGGTGGACTGGGGTACGTTGGTCAAAAGTTAGAGAGTGAAAATAAAAACATAATTATAATTATAATAATAATAATAATAATAATAATAATAATAATAATAATGACTAAGAGTAACAGACAGCACTAACAGTAGTAGTGTCATACCAAGCTTCATGTTAATTGAAGTCTTACTTTTCTATCGAAAAATTTAAATTTATCTTGGAGGGGGGCCCAGGGGGTGTTTTTTTAAGCTTGATGGAGGTTTTGGGAGGAAACTATATATATATATATATATATATATATATATATATATATATATATATATATATATATATATATATATATATATATATATATATATATATATATATATATATATATATATATATATACTGTATTATAAATGTATAGGCCAAAAAACAAGCAGTACACCCTTAAACTGAATAAAAGAATCTAATTTTAGCCGGAATCCAAGGTAGAAAGGCATCATGGTGCTGAAGGGGTTAACCCTTTCCCACCCTTCCTTCCTGTCTTCCTTGTATCACTTCTCTCGTATTCCTTCCCTCCTTCCTTCTTCTCTATTTCCTCCTCCCTCCTTCCTTCTTTCCTTCTTCTTTATTCCCTCCCTTCCTTCTCTCCTTACTTTATCCTCCCTCCTTCCTTCTTCTCTTTTTCCTTCCTTCCTTCTTCCTTCTTCTCTATTCCTTCCCTTCCTTCTCTCTTTACTTTAACCCCCTTCCTTCCTTCTTCTCTGTTTCCTTCCTTCCTTCCTTCTTCCTTCTTCTCTATTCCTTCCCTTCCTTCTCTCTTTACTTTAACCCCCTTCCTTCCTTCTTCTCTTTTTCCTTCCTTCCTTCTTACTTTACTTCCTCCTTCCTGCTACCGTCCTCCTTTCCCACTTCATTCTCTATCTTCTCCTACCTTTCTTCTTCCTTTCCTCCTTCCTCCTTCCTTCCTTCTTTCTTTACTCCCTCGTCCCTCCTTCCTTCCTTGCCTTATTCCTCCTCCCTTCCTTCTTCCTTTACTCTCTCTTTCATTCTTCCTTTATTCTTCTCTATCTACTCCTCCTCCATCCCTCCCTCCTTCCTCTTCCTCCTCCTCCCAGCGCGGCCGGAGTTGTACCTTAAATACTCAGAGGAGCCTTTAAACGTGATGTCTGGAGTTACGATAACGGGAGGAGAGGGAGGAAGGAGAGGAAGAGGAAGAGAGGGAAAGGCTGGAGGAGGAGGAAGATGATGAGGGGGGAAACTGGAGGAGGAGGAGGAGGAAGAAGAAAAGGGGGAAAATGGAGGAGGAGGAGGAAGATGATGAGGGGGGAAACTGGAGGAGAAGGAGGAGGAGGAGGAAGAGGAGGAAGAAGAAAATGGGGAAAATGGAGGAGGAGGAGGAGGAAGATGATGAGGGGGGAAACTGGAGGAGAAGGAGGGGGAAAACACTGGACTCACTTTTTCTGGACCCCCTTCTCCCTCATGTTTAGCATATTAGTTTTGAGGTTTTAAGACGTTCGATCCGTTAGTTTGGCGATTTTGAGACCTTTCGCCTCATTTTGTTGCCAATAATATGACCTTTCGTGCCCTTTAGCTGTCGATTTGTTCCTGGCGAGCGATAGCGAGCCTCTAATTTTAAAAGGAAGCGGCCTTTGGCCGAGACATTTTTCTACCGAAAAATGTACAAATTTATCTTGAAATGGGGTCTAGGGGGTGTTTTTCTAGCGAGGAAACTCAAAAATAAATTAATAAATCAATATATAGACCAAAAACCAAGCACTACCCCATTAATATAGATAAAACAATGGTCGTGATCAGTGGAGCGGGTCACGGAACAATGGAGAGAAGTGGTGACTAACCATGGCCAGTATGTGGGAAGTAACTCAAGTCCAACGCCGCCAGAAACGCCGACGAAGCAGGTGAAGCCGCCCGGATAGCAGAAAATAAAAAGCGAGAAAAATATCAAGCCATCGCCAGAATTCATCAGTTCGAGCCCCTGGCATTCGAAACTTCAGGAGTCTTCGGCCCTACCACCCTTAAGATGGTGAATGAAATAGGCCGTAAAATCAGAGAAGTTTCAGGAGAACCCCGGGAAACCCTCTGGCTCAAGCAAAGACTAGGGATGGCTATCCTCCGGGGCAATGCCACCAGCGTCATGAGCTCAGTTCGACAGGACTGGGTCATGCCACTGCGTGAGGCCCCGGCAGGAGTGGTGTATCCGTAGTCTTTCCACAGTAGGGTAAAACAAAACATAAACTTTATTTGTATGTAACATGTGTGATGCACATTAATAAAAGGGGATGTGTCGGATGGTTGAAAGCCACAGTTGCTCGCGCGTTTGGGGCTAGCAACACGTATTATGAAAAACATGCATCCTCCTTCATTCACTGTCCCCCCCTTCACTCACTCAACCCCACAATTTGCCGGAGGATAACAGGTTTTTCACAAGTCCATGTTGTGTCTGTAGTGACTGGGTACACAAGAGATGTAGGTAGGGGGGCTAGAGGACCTTTGACAAGAATCATAGAATTTGAATGTGCAGTGTGTAAGGGAGATCTTGTATTAAATGACCCGCCTGTCAGTGTTGATTTCGACAGTGTAACGCTGGAGTTTGTGAATAAGTTCTGCTACCTGGGCGATACAGTTTCCGCCGGAGGTGGCGCTGAAGCTAGCTCCATTGGTAGAGTCAGAAGTGGCTGGGGGAAGTTTAGAGAGCTGTTGCCACTCCTGACCATGAGAGGACTCCCACTTCACCTTAAAAGGAAGATGTATATATCGTGTGATAGGAGTGCGAAGACTTATGCCTCGGAGACGTGGCCGGTTAAAACCGAGGCTATCAATAGAATGGAACTGAATGAGAAAATAATGGTGAGATGGATATGTGGGGTTAATCTCAGGGACGGGATATCGAGTGAGGAATTAAGAAGGCATCTGGACATTACGAGTACCGTATCAGTAAAGTATCAGTAAAGTGATACGCATTAGCTGACTTGGTTGGTTTGGACACATGGAGATAATGGATAATCAGAACTGGGTAATGTGAACGTGGGGGAGGTGCGCGTAGGAGTAGACCTTTAAAGACGTGGGATCATGTAGTCCAGTCCGATCTCAAAATAAATAACTTGACAAAAGTGGCAGCCCTTGACTGGGTCGCCTGGAAAGCCGCTATTAGGTCAGGTGAAGGTATTGAGGGATAATCCTTTACAACAGCACCTCGTATCTACTGTCCAGAGAGTGTTAAGAGGGGAGAAGGGGTGTTGGAGAGAGAGAGGAAGCTGTTGGTATAGCTTTATTATGTGTGTTATTAGTCTGTATAGGTCGTCGAGGTGTCCCCCGGATGGGTGCGAGCATGTGAAACACGCTAGGATGTACTACCACACCCACTAAATATGTCCGCCTTGGCTGGGATCGAACCCAGGTCACGTGAGCGTGCTCTCCACTTGACCGCCGCGGCTCTTTAGGACATGAGACTGTAACCTCACTCTCTGTGGACAAAACGGTCTTTAACCCTTTCACGCACATATGACGCAGAGGTTGCCAGATTAGCAATAAGAAATAGAGTTCTCTCACTCATATAATTACCTCTCCAAAATTAGTTTTCTGCCCACAGCTAACTCAAAGACAACTGCAGAGGTTGAAGTAACTAAACTAAAGGTTTCTAAATACCCCTGATGGTAACAAAGGCTTTAAAGTATCCCCAATAGGCTCAACACAGCTAACTCAAAGACAACTGCAGAGGTTGAAGTAACTAAACTAAAGGTTTCTAAATACCCCTGATGGTAACAAAGGCTTTAAAGTATCCCCAATAGGCTCAACACAGCTAACTCCAAGACAACTGCAGAGGTTGAAGTAACTAAACTAAAGGTTTCTAAATACCCCTGATGGTAACAAAGGCTTTAAAGTATCCCCAATAGGTTCAACACAGCTAACTCAAAGACAACTGCAGAGGTTGAAGTAACTAAACTAAAGGTTTTGTAATACCCCTGATGGTAACAAAGGCTTTAAAGTATCCCCAATAGGCTCAAAATCGCGTCATATGTCGGAGAGGGTTAAACTTGTATGTACCGGTGTGTTATTTGCATATTTATTGTTTGTCTTTTTTAATTAACATCGGTACCATTATGAAAAACCGTGTTGACAATATGACCTTCTCATTTCTCTTCCCGAACAACCAGCAGGATTTGTGAAGCACTCTGTCTCACACACATTCCAATTATTTCATTTCATTTGATTCCCCTTTTTAAATGAACGCCCCCCCCCCCCCCCATGGCATTATGAAACAGGTGAACAGTTATATGGTCGGCCATTATGTATCTTCTTTACTGCCCACGATATCTCTCACGCTTCACATTATTATATTTCACTGCATCCTGCACTTTACATATGAAGGGGAGACGGACCGTTTGTCTGGACCCCCTTCTCCCTAATGTTTAGCCCCATTCATTTTCAGATTTTAAGACGTTGGTTCCATTAGCTTGGGGATTGTATGACCTTTCACCCCATTTCTGTGTCAATATTAGGGCCCTTCGTGCCATTTAGGTGTCGATTCTTTCATGGCGAGCAATAGCGAGCCTGTAATTTTAGAAGGAATCGGCCTTTGGCCGGGACATTTTTCTATTGAAAAATGTATAAATCTATCTTGAAGGGGGGTCTAGTGCTCGTTTTTCTAAGTTTGATGGAGGTCTAGGGAAGAAACTAAAAAAATATATGAATAAATGAATTAATAGACCAAACAAACAGCCACTGAAGGCTATATTGGCAAAAACATCGCAATACCAGTGTCGGCCAATACCAGTGTCGGCCAATACCAGTGTCGGCCAAAATACTGCCAATGATTGCTAATGCGGGCGCCGTACGTTGCTCTTTATTTGTTTATATATTTATTTATTTGTTCCGCCTCCCCGTTTATTTGCGGTTGGTTTGTGCGGATATTTGTAGCGGCCATATATCCCTTCCAATGATTTTGGTCGGCGCCGCTCCATATTTCGGCGCCGACAGTATTTATATTCCAGTGGTGGCGGCGGTGGTGGTGTGTATTGTGTGTGTGCTCTCTCTCTCTCTCTCTCTCTCTCTCTCTCTCTCTCTCTCTCTCTCTCTCTCTTACTGTATTTGCCTTCTTCTTTGCTATCCTTTCCTTCCACTGTACCTTACTCTCGGGTTAGCTATCTCTACTAGAATTAAGTCTTGACCACGTCGCTGGGATCGTAAGGTCTGTGTGGTCAGTGTATATATGTAAATCTATGTAAATATCTCTCTCTCTCCTACCCTTACCTTCCACTTTGTAGCAAATTCTATGTTAGCATTAAAGTACGGACTGCCTAGTAGGAACCGCATGGTCTGTGCAGTCTGTGTATCTATGTAACTCTTTCTGTTTTGTATAAGTCTCCTACGAATGAAACGTTATTGGTATAAAAACCAAGAAGGTCCCCTCCCCCCCCACCCCTAACTTCTTCCTCTCTCTCTCACACACACTCTCTCTCTCTTTCTCATAGGAGGTTAGATTTCGGCCTCTGTCTCTCTCTCAGTTCCTCGCCTTTGTCCTCCCTGAATGAGACACTATTGGCACTGTAACTAAGATGGTATGGGCTCCTCTCTCTCTCTCTCTCTCTCTCTCTCTCTCTCTCTCTCTCTCTCTCTCTCTCTCTCTCTCTCTCTCTCTCTCTCTCTCTCTCTCTCTCTCTCTCTCTCTCTCTCTCTCTCTCTCTCCTCTCTCTCTCTCTCTCTCTCTCCTCTCTCTCTCTCTCTCTCTCTCTCTCTCTCTCTCTCTCTCTCTCTCTCTCTCTCTCTCTCTCTCTCTCTCTCTGAAATGTTGGGCATTAAAGGAAAAATTCATATCTGGATCAAAAGCTGGCTGACAAACAGAAGGCAGAGAGTAGTGATAAATGGAGTAGAATCTGAGTGGGAGCCTGTTTATAGTGGAGTGCCTCAGGGATCGGTCCTGGGGCTAATTTTGTTTATAATCTATATAAATTACATCGATGTTGAACTAAATAATACTATCTCAAAGTTCGCTGATGACACAAAGATAGGAAAATCGTACGGTATTAAATGAAGAAGACAGAAATAAACTGCAATCTGATTTACATACAATAGTAAAGTGGTCGGAAAAATGGCAGATGCCATTCAATGTTGACAAATGCCAGGTCTTGCAAATAGGTAATAAAAACAAAAAATATGAATACAAGATGAAAGGTCAGCCAATCAAAACAAGTGCATTAGTTAAAGACCTAGGGGTCCTTATATCTGAAAACCTAAAGACCTCAGATCAATGTGCAGCAGCTGTGAATAAGGCAAATCGAGCATTGGGATATATTAAGAGAAATTTTACTTATAAAAATGAGAGCAATATAGTACCTTTATTTTAAAGCATAGTGAGGCCACATCTTGAATATGGTGTGCAATTTTGGTCTCCTTATCTGAGCAAGGACATTGGGAAGCTCGAGTCGGTGCAGCGTAGAGCGACAAAGTTGATTCCGTCACAAAGAAATAAATCTTATTATGAAAGACTAAAAAAAAAAAAAAAAAAAATTACTTAAGAAAATAAGATTGCGAGGTCAATTAATCGAGTGTTTCAAGATACTAAAGGGATTTGACAAAATTGATGTAGATTCACTTTTCCAAATAGATAATAGTTAATTAATTCGGGGAAATGGAATGAAATTAAAAACCAGGAGGGCGAATCTCGATGTCACAAAGCACTTCTTCACCTACAGTGTGGTCCTCGAGTGGAACAAATTGCCTGAGAAAGTGGTACAATGTAAGACAATTGACACTTTCAAAAGAAGTCTAGACATTCATTTTGAGGAGGTGGGGAAAAAAATAAAAATAAAAAAATAGGTTAAGCATCAATAGTATATAATATTTCGCATCTTCGTTCTTTACTATTATTTTCCCAGTAGAAGTTTTTATTTATTTTTTCTCATTCTGCTGGGTGACTTCTTTCCCTAACTTAATTTCATGCCGACCAACGGTCGGAGGGAGAAGTGGGTGGGGAGAGAACCTTCTTCTTTGCTATCCTTGCCTTCCACTGCGTAGCAAATTCTATTCTAGCATGAAGTCCGGACTACCTAGTAGGGACCTCAAGGTCTGTGTAGTCTGTGTATCTATGTAAATCTCTCTTAGGAGGTTAGATTTCGGCCTCTCTGTTTCTCTCTCAGTTCCTCGCCTTTGTCCTCCCTGAATGAGACACTATTAGCACTGTAACTAAGATGGTATGGGCTCCCCCCCCCCTCCTCTCCTCTCCTCTCCTCTCCTCTCCTCTCCTCTCCTCTCCTCTCCTCTCCTCTCTCTCTCTATCCATCAAGAGAGAGAGAGAACGTGAGCGTGACTAGAGGTAATGGTTTGGAGGCTAAGAAGTCACAGCATAAGAGTTACAAGGAGTTACAAGGAATAGTTAGTATGTCAGAGACCTTGCGGTCCATTTCGAGGAGATACACAAAGTGGAAGGAGAGAGACTGTTTATATTAGTGCACTACACTCTTTACAGAGTGTGCAACAATTATCTACTCTCTTCTTGAACTGCGGTACTGAAGAACTGTTTATAACTTCGGAGGAAAGTTTGTTCCAGGTAGAACATATCTTGTATATGTGAAAAAGGGAAGGATTAAACACGACTCCCTAGGTACCCAGACAGCATAACAAATAATAAAAGAAAACAGTGAATAATGAAAGATAATAGAAAAAAAATTAATAAGGGAGAACTTACCTTCTTTGTAGACTGGTATGGATGGTGATGCAGTAGTCTATCCAGGGAACTCATCTCACTCTGTTCTCTTCTATATCGGTAACTTACTGCTTTCACTTGGCTCGTAATTATGTCACTGTCATACCACTTCAGTTTGTCTCAAATTGGTCTCGATTCTCTTTCAATGTCAGTCTTCTTTTTTTCCTTGCTCAATTTTGATTTGACTCATTTGTTTTTCAATGTTTTTCGTTTTAGCTCTTCCCATATTTTAACTTTTCCTTATATAACAAAATTAAGGTATTCTCTTTACTAAGTCTTTGAGGGTATTGTCATAAAGAATTTTGGGAGAATTGTCCATACTATCTAAGTTATATATGTTCTACATCATTCAATATCACAGATCAAGGTCATTTTTCGTCGAGTTTTAGGTTACGTTTACGAATCCTCCAATACCTCATAGCAAGGTAATTTCTTGATGCCCTAGTCCTTCACCTTGTCAGTACCACAGACCTTGCGGAGAATGGTAGTGTCCTCCGAGGCTTCCATCTCCTACAAACCCCGCTGCCCGGATACCCAAAGACACTTACTAGGAAAGATGACAATTGGTGTCTTGAAGGTGTTGTCTTGTCATCATTGCATCGGGTTTCAGTCACTGTTGTTTCATCGGATTGTGGTATTCATTTGTACACGACTTTCAGATGATGATGAGTTTGGCTCTTGAAAGGTGATTTGGTCGTCATCGGTTCGTTGGGCTTTTATCTTCTCCATGGATTGTGTCGTTCTTTCACTTTCGGCGTTCAGAAGATGGTGAGTATGGCTCTTGGAAGGTGATGTTGTCGTCATGGGTTCGTCGGACTTTAGCACGGTCTTTTCCGCGAATTATGTCGTTCTTTCACTTTCGGCTTTCGGAAGATGGCGAATTTGTCTCTTGAAGGTGATTTTGTCGTTATCAGTTCACCAGGTATCATGGTTTTTCATTATATTTCTAACATATTTACTCGTCTTTGGCTTTAAATCTGGTTGCGTTTGTTGCATATGTATATATACTACTCTGGCACCTTCCCCAGTTTTCCTCTCTGTTTTTTTGTTTTTGTTTTCCATATATTTCTATACCCAACCTGAAACAAACAAAGAAACATAATTAGAACACATACAAAGTTATGACAGAACATACAGCTACTGCATTTAAGGGAAGATGGGTCATTTTTCTGGTCCCTGTTCTCCGTCGTGCTTAGGCCCATTAGTTTGGAGATTTTAAGACGTTCGGCCTATTTCTGTCAATTTTAAGACCTTTCTTGCCATTTAGGTGTTGATTTTGTCCTGGCGAGCGATAGCTACCAAAAAAATTATAAATGTATCTTGAAAGGGGGTCTACTGTAGGGGGCGTCTTTTTAAGCTTGATGGAGGTCTAGCGAGGAAACTAGAAAAATAATAAATTAAAAAAAAAATAATAATAAAAATACCAAAAAGTGAACCATCTCCTCTTAATGCACGAAACACAATTATTTATAATATAAATAATAATGAGGATACTTATCTTAAACATTGCTAATACCGTCGACTGAAACTATTGAATTCAGTAGTTTAAGTACACATACACATACACACACACACACACACACACACACACACACACACACACAGAGAGAGAGAGAGAGAGAGAGAGAGCGTGACTGGAGGTAATGGTCTGGACACTAAGAAGTCACAGCATATACCGGTAGATAGATATATATATATATATATATATATATATATATATATATATATATATATATATATATATATATATTTATATATAGAGAGAGAGAGAGAGAGAGAGAGAGAGGTATTATCCTTACAGTAAAGTGGTGTATACATTATACAAAAACAAACAAATAACTACGGTAAATAACAGATTTGTAGATAGGGATTAGCAATGATACCGTAGGAATTCAATGAACAAATAACGACCACATATAATTACCGGGTAGGCTACTAATTACCGGGTAGGCTACTAATTACCGGGTAGGCTACTAATTACCGGATAGGCTACTAATTACCGGGTAAGCTACTAATTACCGGGTAGGCTACTAATTACCGGATAGGCTACTAATTACCGGGTAGGCTACTAATTACCGGGTAGGCTACTTAAGGGGAGGTTTTTAGTGTGTTTCCTAGACTTCCATCAAGCTTGAAATTACACCCCCATGACCCCCTTTCAAGATAAATTTGTACATTTTTCGGTAGAAAAATTTCCCGGCCGAAGGCCGGTTCCTCTTAAATTACAGGCTCGCTATCGCTCGCCAGGAAAAAATCGACACCTAAATGGGACGAAAGGTCTTAAAAGTGACATAAATGGGGTGAAAGTTCTTAAAATTGCCAAACTAATGGGGCGAACGTCTTAAAATCTCAAAAGCAATGGGGCTAAACATGAGGGAGAAAGGGGTCAAGAAAAAAAATCCCTCAAGTGGATATCTCCCCTTAAGTACATCAGGATAATAATATATAAATTAAGTACCGTACTGTATATGAATATCCAATACATTTAAAAAAACAAACAATCAAATATAATCGATGAAATACATAACATTAACAAAACCACAATTAAATAAGTACTGTATTATGAATTACAAATACATTATTTTAAAAATAAATATATAAAAACAATCAAATTTAAGTGTTGAAATACATAAATTTAATAAAATATAAGTATACGAACATCCAATGCAGTCTCTCTCTCTCTCTCTCTCTCTCTCTGCACCCACAAAAAGGATAAACCCAATAAATAAGTCATTACCAGAGGGGGGGGGGGGGAGGATCCAGCCAGGCGTTAATCTGGTTATCAAACAATCATAGTCGGGGAGGGGGGAGGGAGGAGGGGATGATCGTCTTATACTGCTGGGGTAGGGGGAGGGGGGAGGGGGGAGGGGGGTAGATAGACACATACAGTATAGCTTGGAGAGGCTATAGGGCTACAACATTATTATAATATATATATATTTTTTTTTTTGTGAGGGAGACAAAAGGCAGAACTGTCAGTGGCAAGTGCCTCTCCCAGAGTTGAAAGAGTGACAAGGTCAAAATCAAGGGACGTTCGAGCCAAAATGTCAATAAACAACCTAGATAATAGGATTATATAAACCTAGACGATTAAATAGAAAGTCCATAGGATAAAAACAAAATAAGTTGACTAAACTCATATGTGCAGTAGCCTATATATATATATATATATATATATATATATATATATATATATATATATATATATATATATATATATATATATATATATATACCACCCCTACTCTGTGCAACTCTCCAACCCAAGAGTGAAACGTTACTCTCAAACTTTCTTCTACTCAACAGCTGAGCTCTGGAACTCTCTCCCAGAATCAGTCTTTCCCTCTTCCTATGACTTAAATTGCTTCAAACTCCGTGTGTCCAGGCATTTTGGCTCGAACGTCCCTTGATTTTGGCCCTGTCACTCTTTTCAACTATGGGGGAGGCACTCGCTATAGGCAGTTATGCCTTTTGCCTCCCTCAATCACATAGAAAAAAAAAAAAAAAAAAAAAAAAAATATATATATTGTGAAAGTTTATGTATGTACTGTATGCATGTATAACTATGTATGTACTGTATGCATGTATAACTATGTATGTACTGTATGCATGTACTGTATATATGTATGAATGTATGTATATATGACTATGTATGTATGTGTGTGTGTGCGTGTAATAAACAGTGATGAAGGTTTACCAGTAGTCCACCCACCAATCACCATAATCTGTAGACCAATCAGGCAGCTCCCCCCTTAACCACATCACACACTCCCACATAATCATCTGGTAATCTTTTCTTGGCCAACATAATCAAGCCCATAATCCATGGTTCTCTTAGGGTATCTTCTGGGACAATGTTATATATATTTATCTTCTTATTGTAGAATTATATGATTAATTATATATATAATTATTCACACAAATTATATATAGAGATAGAAATTATATATAGAATTATATACAAATTATATATAGAGATAGAAAGTGTATATTAAGGTATTCTTGTTCAACATGATCAATAATTACCGGTATTTATATAAGTTTATCTTACTTTATTTGTTTATATATTATAATCTAATCATTTTAAATAGCTCTTCTATCTCCTCTTCCTTCCCTCCTCCTTTCTTCCTCGCTATGTCTTACCTCTCTCTTTACCCCTATCTTCCTTCCTTTCTCTTTATCCCTCTCTTCCTTCCTTCCTTCCTCCTTATCCCTCTCTCTCTTCTTCCTTTCCTTCCCTCCTCCTTATCCCTCTCTCTCTTCTTCCTTTCCTTCCCTCCTCATTATTCCTCTCTCCCTTCTTCCTTTCCTTCCTTCCTCATTATTCCTCTCTCCCTTCTTCCTTTCCTTCCCTCCTCATTATCCCTCTCTCCCTTCTTCCTTTCCTTCCCTCCTCATTATCCTCTCTCCCTTCTTCCTTTCCTTCCTTCCTCATTATTCCTCTCTCCCTTCTTCCTTTCCTTCCTTCATTATCCCTCTCTCCCTTCTTCCTTTCCTTCCCTCCTCATTATTCATCTCTCCCTTCTTCCTTTCCTTCCCTCCTCATTATTCCTCTCTCCCTTCTTCCTTTCCTTCCCTCCTCATTATCCCTCTCTCCCTTCTTCCTTTCCTTCCCTCCTCATTATTCCTCTCTCTCTTCTTCCTTTCCTTCCCTCCTCATTATCCCTCTCTCCCTTCTTCCTTTCCTTCTCTCCTCATTATTCCTCTCTCCCTTCTTCCTTTCCTTCCCTCCTCATTATTCCTCTCTCCCTTCTTCCTTTCCTTCCCTCCTCATTATTCCTCTCTCCCTTCTTCCTTTCCTTCCCTCCTCATTATCCCTCTCTCTCTTCTTCCTTTCCTTCCCTCCTCATTATTCCTCTCTCCCTTCTTCCTTTCCTTCCCTCCTCATTATCCCTCTCTCCCTTCTTCCTTTCCTTCCCTCCTCATTATTCCTCTCTCCCTTCTTCCTTTCCTTCCCTCCTCATTATCCATCTCTTCCTTCTTCCTTTCCTTCCCTCCTCCTTATCCCACTCTCCCTTCTTCCTTTCCTTCCCTCCTCATTATTCCTCTCTTCCTTCCTTGGTGTTTATCCCTCTCTCTTCCCTTCCATCTTATTCCTGGCCCCACATAAGACATCCACAACCCATCCCTTCCTTTGTACCCTGGATGCTAAATCACACATACTAACCTGCCTCCCTCCCTCCCTCCCTCCCTCCCTTCCTTCCTTCCTTCCTTCCTCCCTTCCTCTCCTTCATTCATCTTTATCCCTCTCTCTCCCTTTCCACCTTATTCCTGGTGCCACACACAACATCCACAACCCATCCCTTCCCTCAACCATACATACTAACCTTCTTTCTATCTTTATTTCTTCTTTCCTTCTTTAGTTTCTTCCTTCCTCTTTATCCCTTTCACCCTTCCACAACCCATCCCCTCCTCTCAAACATTGTGCTCTGGATACTAAATCACGTGTCTTTTGTCATCCTTTCTTCCACATTGTGATTATTTTCTCGTTTTTTGGTTTTGTTTTTGTATTCAAGTCCTCTTCTCTGTTCTTCTTCTTCTTCTCTCTCTCTCTCTCTCTCTCTCTCTCTCTCCCCCACACACTCACTCACTCTCTCTAAAGACCTTCCCTCACCCCCTCCCATCATTGTTCCAGAGGGTGTAAATCACAAGCACCAGTCTCGTTACACCCCCCTTCCCTCTACAACCCCCCAGAAAAATCCTTGATGCCCGGTAATATCCCCCCACCCCCACCCTCACCCCTTCCCAAGTTATTTCATGCAACCATGTTAAGCCGGTATCGCACGAGAGCCGTTTTGATGTTCCCCCCCCCCCCTTCTTCCTCATGTTTAGCCCCATTAGTTTCCATATTTGATGACGTTCTTCCCATTACTTTGGCTATTTTAAGACCTATCGCCCCATTTTGTTGTCAATATTAAGACTTTTCGTGTCATTTAGGTGTCCAATCTTTCCTCTGAAGTATTATTTTAACTAACTAGACTAGGCTAATTTTCTCAGTAGCATCGAGGTGAGCTTGAGGATGGGTCTAAGGTACGACAGGTTAATTGATGTATTTTATAATATGTGTGTCATAAATAAATGTTAGTATACATTGTAAGTTACATTTAACTTATACTATTATATATACAGTATATACTGTATATATATATATATATATATATATATATATATATATAAACGGAATCCCAAGCGCTTTCGTGTATTACATCTTCATGGGATTCTGTCCCCTGAAGATGTAATACACGAAATCGCTTGGGATTCCGTGTTTATTTTCTTTCCTTCCCTGTGGATATTCAGCAATATATATATATATTTAAATTATATATACCGGTATATATATATATATACATATATATATATATATATATAATATATATATATATATATATATATATATATATATATATATATATATATATATATATATATATATATATATACATTATACGCTGTATATAACATCAGAGTGGTATCGAAAGTATATAGTCAACCAGAAAAGACGTGTGAGCATATCTAGGAATGGTTAGAACAAGGTTACGTACAGATAGCTTAGCCCCCCCCCCCCCCCCCCCCTCCAACCTCCTGTCACCCCTCGATAAAGAAAACGGAGACTTATGGCCCTGATGTAATGGGTGGTCAGTCTTTAGGGGGGAGTTGAGGATTTTTATTTCTGGATCCCTTCTCCCTCATGTTTAATCCCATTAGTTTTGACATTTTAAGGCGTCCGTCCCATTTATTTGGCGATTTTAAGACCTTTCACTCAATTAGTTTGGCGATAATAAGACGCTGTATCTCTTTCAAGTACCGGTATCGATTTTGTTTCTGCGCGAGCGATAGCGAGCCTGAAACTTAAAATAAATCGGCCTTTGACTGTGACATTTTTCTATCATACAGATTTATAAATTTTGCTCAAGGGGGTCTGAGTGGGCATTTAATGATTTATTTTTATAAATTGTTAAATTGTATTTATTTAATTATTTTTTGAAGGCAGTCTGGGAAGGCGTTTTTGTTAGCCTAGGGGACAAACTAAAATGAAAAAAGGCTAGCAAATTCCTCAAAAAATAATGAAACTCAATATGCTAACAAGCCCTCAAGAGGTCGGACCAGCTAGTGTTAACCGGGCTGCACCAATTAACCCTGCCAGCGAGGGTAGCCGTGATTGGCTAATATTTCACCGGTGTATAATTATCGATGGCTTGTTGTTGTTGTCACTTGCATTATTAGCGGGGGTGATCCTTTACGTTAATAAATCTGCTGCACGCCAGGAGGGAATCAAACATGGAGTATATATAATAATATGTAGCCTATATGTACTGTATATGTATATGTACCTGTATATGTAGCCTATATGTACTGTATAAATTATGTATATGTAGATGTATATGTTATATGTATACCAGATAAATATACCGGTAGATAGATACACAATATCTGTGTGTGTGTGTGTGTGTTTATTGTATATTTTCCTGTTCTCTTTGTCAGATATTAACCCTCTCACGTTCTTGACGCAATTTTGAGACTATTAGGGATACTTTAAAGCCTTTGTTACCATCAGGGGTATTTAGAAACCTTTGTTTAGTTACTTTAACCTCTGCAGTTGTCTTTGAGTTAGCTGTGGGCAGAAAACTAATTTTGGAGAGGTAATTATAAGAGTGAGAGAACTCTATTTCTTATTGCTAATCTGGCAACCTCTGCGTCAAAAATGCGTGAAAGGCTTAAGGGGAGGTTTTTAGTTTGTTTCCTACTCCTCCAGCAACCTTAAAATTTCACCCCCTTGACCCCCTTTCAAGATAAATTTGTACATTTTTCGGTAGAAAAATGTCCCGGCTGAAAGCCGGTTCCTCTTAAATTACAGGCTCGCTATCGCTCGCCAGGATAAAATCGACACCTAAATTGCACGAAAGGTCTTAAAATAGACAGAAATGGGTTGAAAGATCTTAAAATCATCAAAATAATGGGGCGAACGTTTTAAAATTAAAAAAGCAATGGGGCTAAACATGGGGGAGAAAGGAGTACAAAAAAAAACTCCCTCGAGTGGAAATCTCCCCTTATTAAGTGTAGTGGAATGAATAGAAGTTTGTTTGTGAGAGTTAGCTGGTCTCCGATGGAGTGGTGGGTGGGGAGGAGCCTTCTTTTTTGCTATCCTTTTCTCTACCTCGTAGTCAATAGATTAGTAGTTTAGATATCCAAACTGCCCCGTAAGGACCAATAGGTCTGTTGCACTTTGTACTCCTTTGTAATCATCCTTCTTCTCCTTCTCATTTACCATCTCTTCCTCCTCTATCATCACCTCCTCCTCCTCATTTACCATATTCACCACCGTCTCCTCCTCCTCATTTACTACCACCACCACCTTCTCCTCCTCCTCCTCATTTACTACCACCAACACCTTCTCCTCCTCCTCCTCATTTACTACCCCAACCACCTCCTCCTCCTCCTCATTTACTACCACCAACACCATCTCCTCCTCCTCCTCATTTACTACCACCAACACCTTCTCCTCATCCTCCTCATTTACTACCACCAACACCTTCTCCTCCTCCTCCTCATTTACTACCACCAACACCTTCTCCTCCTCCTCCTCATTTACTACCACCAACACCTTCTCCTCCTCCTCCTCATTTACTACCACCAACACCATCTCCTCCTCCTCCTCATTTACTACCACCAACACCTTCTCCTCCTCCTCCTCATTTACTACCACCAACACCTTCTCCTCCTCCTCATTTACTACCACCAACACCTTCTCCTCATCCTCCTCATTTACTACCACCAACACCTTCTCCTCCTCCTCCTCATTTACTACCACCAACACCATCTCCTCCTCCTCCTCATTTACTACCACCAACACCTTCTCCTCCTCCTCCTCATTTACTACCACCAACACCATCTCCTCCTCCTCCTCATTTACTACCACCAACACCTTCTCCTCCTCCTCCTCATTTACTACCACCAACACCATCTCCTCCTCCTCCTCATTTACTACCACCAACACCTTCTCCTCCTCATTTACTACCACCACCACCTTCTCCTCCTCCTCCTAATTTACTACCACCAACACCATCTCCTCCTCCTCCTCATTTACTACCACCAACACCTTCTCCTCCTCCTCCTCATTTACTACCACCAACACCATCTCCTCCTCCTCCTCATTTACTACCACCAACACCTTCTCCTCATCCTCCTCATTTACTACCACCAACACCTTCTCCTCCTCCTCCTCATTTACTACCACCAACACCATCTCCTCCTCCTCCTCATTTACTACCACCAACACCTTCTCCTCCTCCTCCTCATTTACTACCACCAACACCATCTCCTCCTCCTCCTCATTTACTACCACCAACACCTTCTCCTAGGATACCTAAATGAGAAAGCAAACTATTCGATGAATGGCACTCAGCTTAAGAATGTAAACAGAGAAACCGATCTGGGAGTAACAATATCGAGTAACCTAAAACCGAGTCAACAATGTTCAGAAGTTGTTAAGAAGGCAAACAAAATAATTGGCTTTATAGGCAGGTCATTTGAGCATAAATCCAAAGAAGTTATCCTAACCCTTTACAATTCCTTAGTCCGCCCTCTTCTGGAATACTGCGTTCAATCCTGGTGCCCTTATTACCAAAAATATATAAACAAGCTAGAACGAGTTCAACGTAGAGTTACCAAAATGATACCTAGCCTAAAGAACAAACCATACGAAGAGCGTCTTAGAGAATTAAATCTATTTCCTTTAACCCAGCGCAGATTAAGAGGTGACTTAATTCAAGTGTTCAAAATCATCAAAGGCATCGACAATATGAACTGTAGTAAGTACTTCACTATCGACCAATCTAATTACACGCGGGGAAACGGTTGCAAAATTATTGGTAAATCTTTTAACTCACACGAATCTAAGAATTTCTTCTTCAATCGAGTTGTCAACTTGTGGAATGGGCTTCCCCGAAACGTTATAGACTGCATCACCGTTGATTCATTTAAACTCTGCCTAGAAAAATATCTCGCATCAAACCCGCGACTGACTGCGTTTGTAAATGAATAACTTTATTTTATCCCCCCCTAGTTACTAACCCATCTGTCCCCTACTAACTTCCTAATCCTGCCACGGACATTAGTTCCAGGGCAGTAATTCCCTTTCCAATGTTCCCTTACCCACTCTAAACCACTGTTTGGACACTTGATCCTCAGTGTTTTGGAGGACAAGCAACCTAGAAGGGTCACTAGATCTGTTGTTGCTTGATTTCCTTTGTACTCCTTTGTACTCCTCCTCCTCATTTACTACCACCAACACCATCTCCTCCTCCTCCTCATTTACTACCACCAACACCTTCTCCTCCTCCTCCTCATTTACTACCACCAACACCATCTCCTCCTCCTCCTCATTTACTATCACCAACACCTTCTCCTAGGATACCAAAATGAGAAAGCAAACTATTCGATGAATGGCACTCAGCTTAAGAATGTAAACAGAGAAACCGATCTGGGAGTAACAATATCGAGTAACCTAAAACCGAGTCAACAATGTTCAGAAGTTGTTAAGAAGGCAAACAAAATAATTGGCTTTATAGGCAGGTCATTTGAGCATAAATCCAAAGAAGTTATCCTAACCCTTTACAATTCCTTAGTCCGCCCTCTTCTGGAATACTGCGTTCAATCCTGGTGCCCTTATTACCAAAAAGATATAAACAAGCTAGAACGAGTTCAACGTAGAGTTACCAAAATGATACCTAGCCTAAAGAACAAACCATACGAAGAGCGTCTTAGAGAATTAAATCTATTTCCTTTAACCCAGCGCAAATTAAGAGGTGACTTTAATTCAAGTGTTCAAAATCATCAAAGGCATCGACAATATGAACTGTAGTAAGTACTTCACTATCGACCAATCTAATTATACGCGGGGAAACGGTTGCAAAATTATTGGTAAATCTTTTAACTCACACGAATCTAAGAATTTCTTCTTCAATCGAGTTGTCAACTTGTGGAATGGGCTTCCCCGAAACGTTATAGACTGCATCACCGTTGATTCATTTAAACTCTGCCTAGAAAAATATCTCGCATCAAACCCGCGACTGACTGCGTTTGTAAATTAATAACTTTATTTTATCCCCCCCTAGTTACTAACCCATCTGTCCCCTACTAACTTCCTAATCCTGCCACGGACATTAGTTCCAGGGCAGTAATTCCCTTTCCAATGTCCCCTTACCCACTCTAAACCACTGTTTGGACACTTGATCCTCAGTGTTTTGGAGGACAAGCAACCTAGAAGGGTCACTAGATCTGTTGTTGCTTGATTTCCTTTGTACTCTCCATTTACTACCACCAACACCATCTCCTCCTCCTCCTCATTTACTACCACCAACACCTTCTCCTCCTCCTCCTCATTTACTACCACCAACACCTTCTCCTCCTCCTCCTCATTTACTATCCCAACCACCTTCTCCTCCTCCTCAGTTACTACCACCAACACCTTCTCCTCCTCCTCCTCATTTACTACCACCAACACCTTCTCCCTCCTCCTCATTTACTACCACCAACACCTTCACCTCCTCCTCCTCATTTACTACCCCAACCACCTCCTCCTCCTCCTCATTTACTACCACCACCACCATCTCCTCCCCCTCATTACTACCCCAACACCTCGCCTCCTCCTCATTTACTACCACCTCAGTACTACCACAACACCTTCTCCCTTCCCTCCTCCTCATTTACTACCCCAACCACCTCCTCCCTCCTCCCCTCCTCATTTACTACCACCAACACCTCCTCCTCCTCATTTTACTACCACCAACACCTTCTCCTCCTCCTCATTTACTACCACCAACACCTTCTCCTCCTCCTCCTCATTTACTATCCCAACCACCTTCTCCTCCTCCTCAGTTACTACCACCAACACCTTCTCCTCTCCTCCTCATTTACTACCACCAACCCTTCTCCTCCTCCTCCTCATTTACTACCACCAACACCTTCTCCTCCTCCTCCTCATTTACTACCCCAACCACCTCCTCCTCCTCCTCATTTACTACCACCAACACCTTCTCCTCCTCCTCCTCATTTACTACCACCAACACCTTCTCCTCCTCCTCCTCATTTACTACCCCAACCACCTCCTCCTCTTCTTCATTTACCATATCCACCACCTTCTCATTATTTACTACCACCACCACCAACACCACCACCTCCTCCTCCTCATTTACCACCCCCACCTCCTCCTCCACATTTACCACCACCTCCTCCTCTTCCTCATAAACCCCCACCTCCTCCTCATTTAAAACGACATCCTCCTCCTCCTCCTCATTTACCACTACCAACACCTCCTCCTCGTAAACCTCCACCTCCTCCTAATTTACCACCTCCTCCTCCTCCTTTATCACCTCTTCCTCCTCCTCCTCCTCCTCCCCCACTCGACCCCGGGCCCTCAGCTCTCGACCACAAGTACACAGAAAAGACTTCACTCCCCCAGGGTGAAGCTAAACGGTGTGTGTGTGTGTAGGTGTGTGTGTAGGTGTGTGTGTGTGTGTGTGTAGAGGTGTGTGTGTGTGTGTGTGTGTGTGTAGAGTTGTGTGTGTGTTTGTAGAAGTGTGTAAGTGTGTAATTAGGTAGGTTTACTTGCCCCGTTCACACACACGACTTTGTCAACACGACCTTAGCCGTCCTTGGTCGACTTTACGGATTTTAGGGTCAGGAACCAAATGTGGGAGACCTTGTAGCGACTATGATGTTTGGCGCCCCATCATGCCCATGCACCCAACATTGCCTTGACCTTACCCCTGCCGCTGGGCAACTTGGGCCGCCACGAATGACTGTGGGATCACTGTGCAATGTTCCTGCTATGTCCTTAAAGGGTGTTTGACCCGTCCATACATCAACCTACCCTCAAGACACACGTCTATTCCACGTCCCCCGGCTGAACCTGGGGCATCCCGTGGGCGTCCCTGGCTAGACACATGAGTGGGTATCACGGCTACATCCTTTACCAGGTTTGCATGCCTCTCCCCTCCGTCCACGTGGACCTCCCACCATCTTTATTGCAGCCCATCGATGCCATACGGCCGCCTCGTGATGGCAGTGACCCAGGGGCGACCATTCCGACTTCTTTGGACACGTTAAAAAAATGACGGGGGGGGGGGGGGGGGTCAACGCCTTGACACAAACTTTCCATGACTCCGTTACAGGACTTTGCACCAAACTTTTGGAAACCCACGGTCATTGTAAAGTCTGGAAGGGTCGGGGCGCTAGTGTAAACGGGGCTTTAAGGGGAGATTTCCACTTGAGGGATTTTTTTCTAGACTCTTTTCTCCCTCATGTTTAGCCCACTGTTTTTTCTAATTTTAAGACGTTCGCCCCATTATTTTGACGATTTTAAGAACTTTCAACCCATTTCTGTCAATTTTAAGACCTTTCGTGCCATTTAGGTGTCGATTTTTTCCTGGCGAGCGATAGCGAGCCTGTAATTTAAAAGGAACCGGCTTTCAGCCGGGAAATTTTTCTGCCGAAAAATGTACAAATTTATCTTGAAAGGGGCTCAAGGGGGTGTAATCTTAAGCTTGAAGGATATCTAGGGACCAAACTAAAAACCTCCCCTTAAGAAGTGCAAAGGTTCATAATGGGTCGGATTAAGAAGTGCAAAGGTTCATAATGGGTCGGATTAAGAAGTGCAAAGGTTCATAATGGGTCGGATTAAGAAGTGCAAAGGTTCATAATGGGTCGGATTAAGAAGAGCAAAGGTTCATAATGGGTCGGATTAAGAAGTGCAAAGGTTCATAATGGGTCGGATTAAGAAGAGCAAAGGTTCATAATGGGTCGGATTAAGAAGTGCAAAGGTTCATAATGGGTCGGATTAAGAAGTGCAAAGGTTCATAATGGGTCGGATTAAGAAGTGCAAAGGTTCATAATGGGTCGGATTAAGAAGTGCAAAGGTTCATAATGGGTCGGATTAAGAAGTGCAAAGGTTCATAATGGGTCGGATTAATTCTTCGAGTGTATATAGGGAGTACAAAGGAGTACAAACAAAGTCAAGCAACAACAGATCTAACGACCCCTCGAGGCTGCTTGCCCTCTAAATCACTGCTGCTCAGAGTATTCAACAGTGGTTCAGAGTGGGAATAATGGACAATTGGAAAGGAAAGTACTGCCCAAGAACATATGTCCATGACAGGCTTAGGAGATATTAGGCAAACATTTGGGTTAATAACGTAACACGGCTCTAAGTGATCCTTCGTGTATCTGGATCAAAATGAGTAACATCTTACATATATATTTACACATATAGAGATCCTCCATGTGGTGAGAGAGAGTAACGTACTAAAAGGTGTGAAACCATATAGGGAGGGTCAATAGAGAGAGAGAGAGAATAGGTGTGTGTGTGTGTGTGTGTGTGTGTGTGTGTGTGTGTGTGTGAGAGAGAGAGAGAGTATGAGAGCCAAAGGATATCAGTTAAAAAGTTACACGGAAGTTAGTACAGTATATCAAAGACCTTGCGAGCCATTCCAAGGAGATGTTCAAGACAGAGAGAGAGAGAGAGTAGGGAAAGGAGAGAGAGAGAGAGTAGGGAAGGGAGAGAGAGAGAGAGAGGGAGGTGTGGCCGCTGTTATTGATTGTTCGTGTTGGAGTGTTCCCTCTCTCTCTCTCTCCGTGCTCCCCTCCTTTCTCTCTCTCTCTCTCTCTATCTCTCTCTCTCTCTCTAACTCTACCTATCTCTCTCTCTCTCTAACTATCTCTCTCTCTCTCCGTGCTCCCCTCCTTTCTCTCTCTCTCTCTCTCTCTCTCTCTCTAACTCTACCTATCTCTCTCTCTCTCTAACTATCTCTCTCTCTCTCTCCGTGCTCCCCTCCTTTCTCTCTCTCTCTAACTCTACCTATCTCTCTCTCTCTCTCTCCGTGCTCCCCTCCTTTCTCTCTCTCTCTCTCTCTCTCTCTCACTCTACCTATCTCTCTCTCTCTCTAACTATCTCTCTCTCTCTATCTACCTGCCTACCTATCTAACACTATCTCTCTATATCTCGCTCTTTATTTTCTCCCTCTTTTTCTTTCTCTCTCACTCACTCACTCACTCTCACTCTCTCTCTCTCTCCATTATAATACTGCCAACACACCTACATGCTAAAGCTAAATTATTATATATTGACACTATACAGTATATACTAATACCCTTTGTTATAAGAGATATAGGCTACCATTCTATCCTTATATTAAACGGGTAGATCACTGCCAATATACCTATTTGATAAAGGTAGATTATGCCTGGACACTTTAACTACCTTTTTCTTACCCATGTATTTATATGAGTATTTATAAATTATTGTTATTTGTTACAGTGTGGCCTACAGATTATCTTGGGCACTATATATACCTTCTTCGTACCCATCTGTCATTACGTTTGGTTCGCTCTGTGCTGTATTAATGTCTGTCAGATGTTGAATACGGTGGGTAAGTGTAGGAACATGTTTGTATATTTCACTCGATATGAAGAAATGAAGCTTAGATATTGCTGATACCAATTATTGATCAAAATATACTTGGTGCCGAGACATCACTTATTAGGCCGACTGTACCGGTATACCTTTCCTTACCCATATTTATCTATTAATTAAACAATTTATTATTATTAGCCTAATATTATTATTTTGTTTAAAGAGTGGCCTAAAATTATCCTGGACACTTTATATACCTTCTTCGTACCCACATTTATATATTAATTATTATTATTATTATTATTATTATTATTATTTTGAGATTTATTTGTTTTAATTATTTATTTTTGTCTTCAGAGAGTGGCCTAAGATTATCCTGGGCACTTATTAGACCCTTTTCGTACCCATATTTATTTATAAATGCATTTATTAATGTATCATGTGTTCTAGAGTGTGGCCCAAAGATTTAAGGGCAGATATCGACTTGAGGGATTTTTTTCTGGACCCCTTTCTCCCTCATGTTTAGCCCCATTGCTTTTCTAATTTTAAGACGTTCGCCCCATTATTTTGACGATTTTAAGAACTTTCGACCCATTTCTGTCAATTTTAAGACCTTTCGTGCCATTTAGGTGTCGATTTTATCATGGCGAGCGATAGCGAGCCTGTTATTTAAGAGGAACCGGCTTTCAGCCGGGACATTTTTCTACCGAAAAATGTACAAATTTATCTTGAAAGGGGCTCAAGGGGGTGTAATCTTAAGCTTGATGGATATCTAGAGACCAAACTAAAAACCTCCCCTTAAGGGGAGGTATTTAGTTTGTTCCCTACGTTTTCATCAAGCTTAAAATTACACCCCCTAGACCCCCTTTCAAGATAAATTTGTACATTTTTCGGTAGAAAAATTTCCCGGCAGGAGGCCGGTTGCTCTTAAATTACAGGCTTGCTATCGCTCGCCAGGAAAAAATCGACACCTTAATAGCACGAAAGGTCTTAAAATTGACATAAATGGGGCAAAATGTCTTAAAATGTCAAAACTACTAGGGCGAACGTCTTAAAATCTCAAAAGCAATGGGGCTAAACATGAGGGAGAAACGGGTCCAGACAAAAATTCCTCAAGTGGAAACCTCCCCTTAACCCCCTTCTGTAGCCTACCACCGACGTCTTTACATTTACCTTGAGTTACATTTAGAAGATGTTTATGAAGCTTGGGAAGGCTATATGATGGCTAAAAGGTTTAATTGAGATAGTCTGTCGCCTTTTAGTGGGTTGACGGCCTTTCTAAGCTGCATAAACTCGTATAAGAGTTGCTAGAAGATAATACATGCGGTATGAAATGTGACCCGCAATGAAAGGGTTAAAAAGACCATATTATATCATCTACCACAGATCTTTTCCTAAGCTGCATTAATTAAGGGGAGATCTCCACTTGAGGATTTTTTTTTCTTGACCCCCTTTCTCCCTCATGTTTAGCCCCATTGCTTTTGATATTATAAAACGTTTGCCCCATTAGTTTAGCGATTTAAAGAACTTTCACCCCATATTAAGACCTTTCGTGCAATTCAGGTGTCGATTTTATCCTGGCGAGCGATAGCGAGCCTCTAATTTAAGAGGAACCGGCCTTTGGCCGGGACATTTTTCTACCGAAAATGTACAAATTTATCTTGAAAGGGACTCAAGGGGGTGTAATTTTAAGCTTGATGGAGGTTTAGGGAACAAACTAAATACCTCCCCTTAAATCGTCTAAATCTAGCTAGACTAAGATATAACCGACGTCGCTGATACAGAAAGGCTAAATAATTATAAACTATTCATCGATTTTATTCAGTTTAGGAAGGATCTCTAGCAATTAAAAGGCTCCGAACAATCTCCAGCAAGCCCATATAGCGACCACAGATCCTTCCTAAGCTGCATAAAAATCGCTAGAGTAAGATCAAGCCGACGTCGCTGATACAGAAAGGGTTAACCCTTGCTGTACCGCCGACGTATTTTGTAATTGTATTCGAGCTATATTTAGACGATGGTGTGCAGTTTTAGAAGAAGGATCTGTGGTGGTGTAAGGGTTAAGGGGAGATTTCCACTTGAGGGATTTTTTTCTGGACCTCTTTCTCCTTCATGTTTAGCCCCATTGCTTTTGAGATTTTAACACGTTCGCCCCATTAGTTTGGCGATTTTAAGAACGTTCGCCCCATTTATGTCAATGTTAAGACCTTTCGTGCCATATAGGTGTCAATCTTTTCCTGGCGAGCGATAGCGAGCCTGTAATTTAAGAGGAACCGGCCTTTTTCTTCCGAAAAATGTACAAATTTATCTTGAAAGGGGATCTGTAATGTTAAGCATGATGGAAGTCTAGCGAACTCACTAAAAACCTCCCCCTAATTCTCGCGGTGATTATTTGTCTTGTTCCAAATTCCTCCCATTTATTGTTACTCGTGTTTCCCCCCCCCCCCATTAAAATTAATTGTTTCTTCTCGTTGGGGAGGGGGAGGGAGGGAGGGAGGGGGGAGGGGGAGGGGGAGGGAGGGGATT
The DNA here is from genome assembly GCA_032716605.1 of Paralithodes platypus. NCBI lineage: Eukaryota > Metazoa > Arthropoda > Malacostraca > Decapoda > Lithodidae > Paralithodes > Paralithodes platypus. Next base: position 1,775,029 of record CM064480.1, read on the forward strand.
TTATTATTTGGCTATAATGATTTGTGTTTGGCGGGTTCTCGAGAGTGCGGGGTTTTATGTGGGCAGGTTTTTAGTTTGGTCCCTAGATATCCATCAAGCTTAAGATTACACCCCCTTGAGCCCCTTTCAAGATAAATTTGTACATTTTTCGGTAGAAAAATGTCCCGGCTGAAAGCCAGTTCCTCTTAAATAACAGGCTCGCTATCGCTCGCCATGATAAAATCGACACCTAAATGGCACGAAAGGTCTTAAAATTGACAGAAATGGGTCGAAAGTTCTTAAAATCGTCAAAATAATGGGGCGAACGTCTTAAAATTAGAAAAGCAATGGGGCTAAACATGAGGGAGAAAGGAGTCAAGATAAAAATCCCTCAAGTGGAGATCCCCCCTTAATAAGATAGTTCGAAGGTAGAGATCCTTCCTAAACTGAATAATACAATCGATTAGCAGTACCCAGGATCAAATACAAAGGATATCGACGGTACAGAAGGGGTTAAGGGGAGGTGGTTAGTTGATTCCCTAGACCTCCATCAAGCTTAAAATTACTCCCCCTAGACCCCCTTTCAAGATAAATTTGTACATTTTTCGGTAGAAAAATGTCCCGGCCGAAGGCCGGTTCCCCTTAAATTACAGGCTCGCTATCGCTCGCCAGGAAAAATCGACACCTAAATGGCACGAATGGTCTTAAAATTGACAGAAATGGGCTGAGGGTTCTTAAAATCGCCAAACTAATGGGGCAAGCGTCTTTAAATCTCACAAGCAATGGGGCTAAACATGAGGGAGAAAGAGGTTCAGAAAAAAATCCTCCAGGTGGAAATCTCCCCTTAAGGAGGTAATATTCGCTTTTTTCTGGACCCCCTTCTCCCTCATGTTTAGCATATAAGTTTTGAGATTTGAAGACGTAATTGCCGTTAGTTTAGTGAGTTTGAGACCTTTCGCCCCATTTCTTTGTCAATATTAAGACCTTTCGTGCCGTGCCTTCAGTGCCGGTGACGTCCTTTTCATTATAATCTGGCAACTATTAGACGTGTCGGTCGCTCGCTCGCTCTCTCTCTCTCTCTCCTCAATATATATATATATATATATATATATATATAGAGAGAGAGAGAGAGAGAGAGAAAGAGAGAGAGAGAGAGAGAGAGAGAGAGAGAGAGAGAGAGAGAGAGAGAGAGAGAGAGAGAGAGAGAGAGTACATGTGCCAGTATGTAATGAATGAATGACCCCACACAACCTTCATTCATTCACAAGGTGTACGGTAGTATAATGTACCCACCCAACTGTGTTACACTGTCTGGTTGGTGGTGGTGGTGGTGGTGGTGGTGTGTGTGTTGAGGGGGGGGTTATTGCTGTTGTTGATGGTGGTGGTATTGTTGTTGTTGTTTTTGTAGGTGGTGGTGGTGATGGTGGTGGTATTGTTGTTTTTGTAGGTGGTGATGGTGGTGATGGTCTTGTGTTTGTAGGTGGTGGTGGTGTTTGTGGTGGTGGTTAGGACTTAATTCTAGTAATAGAGATAGCAAAACCCCAATTAAAGAAAAGTGGAATATCAGTATACCACAATGATAAAAAATATATATATATATATATATATATATATATATATAAGAAAAAACAACGAAAATTACACTTATAAAATAGTGATAAACTTGACGTTATCGTATGACACTGATCAAAAACGAAAAGAAATATTAAGGAGAGATATCCACTTGAGGCATTTTTTTCTTAACCCCTCTCTCCCTCATGTTTAGCCCCATTGCTTTAAACAAAATTAAGACGTTCGACCCATTAGGTTGGCGATTTTAATAACGTTCGCCCCATTTCTGTCAATTTTAGGACCTTTCGTGCCATTTAGGTGTCGATTTTTTCCTGGCGAGCGATAGCGAACCTAAAATTTAAGAGGAACTAGCCTTCGGCCAGTACATTTTTCTACCGAAAAATGTACAAATTTATCTTGCAAGGGGGTCAAGGGGGTGTAATTTTCAACTTGATGGAAGTCTAGGGAACAAACTAAAAACCTCCCCTTAAGTTGACGAATTGTACAGAGACGCTTGAAGAACAACCAAGCAAATACCGGTACCAAAACAAAACTAGAAATTATTGAACATATTATTTGTGATTGACCATTGATCCATAAAGTTAGTTTGTGTGTGTGAGAAAGAAAGAGAGAGAGAGAGAGAGAGAGAGAGAGAGAGAGAAAACAAGAGGGAGTGGAGATAGATACAAGAGAGAGAGAGCAGATAAAGAGACAGCTCGACACACAGACAAAGACGGACTTGACAGCGAGTGAGACAAAAAGAGAAAAAAGGAAAAATTGGACAAAGACACGTTAATGGGGGGGGGGAGAGAGAGAGAGAGAGAGAGAGAGAGAGAGAGAGAGAGAGAGAGAGAGAGAGAGTGAGAGTGAGTGAGTGAGTGAGTGAGTGAGAGAGAGAGAGAGAGTGAGTGAGAACAAAAAAAAAGAGGGAGGGAGATAAATATAAGAGGGAGGGGGCAGATAGAGAGATAGAGAGATATACAGAGAGAGAGAGAGAGAAAATAAGAAAGTGTATGTGTGTGAGAGTAGAGTGAGAGTGAGACAGGAAGTGGGATAGGGGAGATAAATAAAAAGAGAGGAGGCAGATATATAGATAGATAGATAGAGAGAGAGAGGGGGGGGGAGGGAGCAGGGCGATAGAGATAGAGAGGAGGGCCAGATAGATAGATAGATAGCTAGATAAAGAGAGAGATAGGGGGGGGGGGGGAGGGAGCAGGGCGATAGAGATAGAGAGGAGGGCCAGATAGATAGAGAGAGAGAGAGAGGGGGGGGGGACGGTAGGGAGCAGGGCGATAGAGATAGAGAGGAGGGCCAGATAGATAGATAGATAGATAGATAAAGAGAGAGATAGGGGGGGTAAATACAATATCTAACTGATAAACAAGATGTATAATAACAAATAAGTGAACAGGTGAACAACAAGAAGTATAATAACAAATAAGTGAACAGGTGAACAACAAGAAGTAGGCCATGATGCCGGATGAGTAGGATCTTTAACTGTCTTCGTGGCGCAATGCATAAGGTGTTGATTTTCGGTGTGAGCGTCCTGGGTTCGAATCCACGGACTGCCACATGTGTTTGTAATATTTCGTTAATCGATTTTAGGAGTAGAGTTGGTTGTTGGATAGAACAAAATAACCCCTTCTGTACCGGCGACGTCATTTTAGTTTTACTCCAGCAAAGTTTGACGATTTTGTGCAGTTTAAGAAGGATCTGTGTTCATAAAAAGGGTTAAGTGAGATAGTTTGAAGCCTGTATATTGCTGAAGGCCCTTTATAAACTGAATGACATCGTCTAATAGTGGCCAGAATAAAGTTGAAAGAACGGCACCGGTACAGAAGGGGTTAAGGATATACAGTACATAAGAATCGAGGTATCGGTTATAATAAAGTCTACGGTTCAAGTCAGCCATAGTTCGCTCTCTTGCTCGCTCTCGCTCTCGCGCTCTCTCTCTCTCTCTCTCTCTCTCTCTCTCTCTCTCTCTCTCTCTCTCTCTCTCTCTCAAAAGGATAGGACGTATACATCTCCATTATACAATATATCAGATATTTTAAACCCTTCTAATATTCAACACCATAATGTAAACAGACAATTGATATCACATAATTATACAGTATATATATATATATATATATATATATATATATATATATATATATATATATATATATATACTGTATATATAAACACACACTCCACAAACCACCAAAATGAGCAAATTCAGGGGAGAGTTAAAATAAAGAGAGAAACCTGTGCGTGCTTGAGATCTGCCAATTAGCCTTTTCTGGCTTTCATTCTTTCCTTCCTGTCTTCCTTCCTGCCTTCCTGACGGGCTCTTTACTCTCTCTCACTCTCACTCTCTCTCTCTCTCTCTTTCGTCGCCTGGAGGGCACAGCTAATTATATACGCACGCACACGCATACACACTCACATAACTTTATCCTCCCCTCAGTTACTAACCCATATGTCCCCTACTAACTTCCTAGTCCTGCCACGTTAGTGGCAGGGCAGTAGTTCCCTTTCCAATTTTCCCTTACCCACTCTAAACCACTGTTTGGACACTTGATCCTCAGTGTTTTGGAGGACAAGCAACCTAGAAGGGTCACTAGACCTGTTGTTGCTTGATTTCCTTTGTACTCCTTTGTACTCCTTTGTACATACACATAAGACACAAACAACGCACATATACACCACACATTCACTCATAATACACGCACACAATGCACATATTTCTGTCCATATGTATGAAGGAGACAAAAGGCAGGCTGCCTGTAACGAGTGTCTCCCCTAAAGTCAAAGGAATGACAGAGCCAAATTCAAGGGACGTTGGGGTAAAAAAAAAAAAAAATATATATATATATACGGAATATATATACAGTACAGTGACGGTCTAACACACACACACACACTCAATCTACTGCTCTCTAATATTTCTGAAATGTATACACTCATACACAATCTCAATACACACACAGACACACTCAGAAATACACAAACACAATAACACACACACACACACACACACACACACAGAGGGCCATTGTACATTTTACTTTTGTCCACCCTCGCACGTGTTGTCATTTTCTTTACGCTCATTCACATTTTGTTCTCATATTAAATACCCGTTTGTATTTAGACTTACAAAAGCCGGGAGGAGTTCAGGCACACACTTTCTCCTAATTAAAAATATTTATACTTAAATAATGTATATTTATAGTGAAGTTGCTGAATGATCTACAGTACGATATATACATTATATATATATATATATATATATATATATATATATATATATATATATATATATATATATATATATATATATATATACTATATATATATATATATATATATACAGTATATACTGTATATATACCGGTATATATATAGGCCTATATATATTATTGTTTAAGGGAAGATAACGTAATGCTGATCCATCGTATACTTATTATTGTTTTCTTCAATGTGAGTGACGGAGACAAAAGTCAGAACTGCCCGTAGCGAGTGCCTCCCCCAGTTGAAAGAGTGACAGGGCCAAAATCAAGGGACTATATGCTATAGTAATTTAACCACTTTTAATTTAACCCCTTCAGCACGATGACGTAATTTCCATCATACGCGTCATGATCTTCAAAGGGTTAGCATCGTAAAGTAAATTAAAAGGTTAATATTTACCATTTCCGCACAATTGATTCCATAACATATGAATATTTCTGACTAGAGCAACACACATCTACTCCATTAAATTTAAGGGGGAATGGTTGTTTTTTCTACCTCACTCTCGAACACTCTTATTCATTCTCTCGGTTCCCATACGTTCCACATGGCCGAACCATCTCAAGGTGTTTCTTTTCACACTTTCCAGCACATCTACATCCACACCACGCCTCTCTCTTACTTCCTCAATCGTCTGTCTATCCCTCAATGTAATTCTGCACGCACTTCTCAAGTAACTCATTTCAACCCCTCTCACTCTTGGTTTGAGTCTCTTCACAAACGTCCATGCTTCACTCCCGGAAGTCAATGTCGGGATTACCACAGTGTCATGCAAGAACTTCTTTACTTCCTTCCTGACCACCCTATTTCTTGTTACTGCTTTCAGCGTTCCTACAACCCTCTTCTCTGTTGCACCCTCTCCCGCACTTCTTCATCCATACTCCCATCTTTACTCAACACACTGCCCAAATACTTAAATGAGCTGACATTCTCCATAGCCTGACCGTTCAACCTCACCTCACACTCTGTGGCTGCACCCTTTCAAAGACCATAACACATCTACTCCATTAAATTGAACAGATAACTTACCTTCCGATAATCCGATAGACAAGCTGGGAATGAAGGCAGAGGCAGGCAGGCAGGCAGGCAGGCAGGTGGGTGGGTAGGCAGGCAGGTAGGTAGGTTGGCAGGCAGGCAGGTAGGTAGACACGTAGGCAGGTAAACAGATGGGTAGGTAGGCACGTAGGTAGGTAAGCAGGTTGGCAGGAAGATAGTTATTTAGATACGTAGGCAGGCAGGTAGGTTGGAAGGCAGGTAGTTATTTAGATAGACAGGTAGGCACTTAGGTAGGTGAGCAGGTTGGCAGGAAGATAGTTATTTAGATACGTAGGCAGGCAGGTAGGTTGGCAGGCAGGTAGTTATTTAGATAGACAGGTAGGCACTTAGGTAGGTGAGCAGGTTGGCAGGAAGATAGTTATTTAGATACGTAGGCAGGCAGGTAGGTTGGCAGGCAGGTAGTTATTTAGATAGACAGGTAGGCACTTAGGTAGGTGAGCAGGTTGGCAGGAAGATAGTTATTTAGATACGTAGGCAGGCAGGTAGGTTGGCAGGCAGGTAGTTATTTAGATAGACAGGTAGGCACTTAGGTAGGTGAGCAGGTTGGCAGGCATATACGGTAGGTAGTTCGGTAAGTAGGCAGAAAGTAATACAAGTAATACAAGTTTGCACGCAGTAACTGAGATATCTAGTATTCTCGAGGCAGGACGTTTAAGGGGAGGTCTCCACTTGAGGGACTTTTTTCTTGGCCCCTTTCTCCCTCATGTCTAGCCCCATTGCTTTTGAGATTTTAAGACGTTCGCTCCTTTAGTTTGGCGATTTTAAGAATTTACGCCCCATTCTGTCAATTTTAAGACATTTCGTGCCATTTATGTGTCGATTTTTTCCTGGCGAGCGATAGCGAGCCTGTAATTTAAGAGTAACCGGCCTTCCGCCGGGACATTTTTCTACCGAAAAATGTACACATTTATCTTGAAAGGGGGTCAAGGGGTGAAATTTTTAGATTGATGGAGGTCTAGGAAACAAACTAAATACCTGCCCTTAACCACTCACCACCATGACGTCATTTTCATCTGATTCTGGTGACCATTACACGATTTTCTTTAACTTATAATCTACCTCAAGGACTCGAATGGGAAAACCTGATCTCAATAAACCTGATCTCAATAAACCTGATCTCAATAAACCTGATCTCAATAAACCTGATCTCAATAAACTTGATCTCAATAAACCTGATCTCAATACACCTGATCTCAATAAACCTGATCTCAATAAACCTGATCTCAATAAACCTGATCTCAATAAACCTGATCTCAATAAACTTGATCTCAATAAACCTGATCTCAATAAACCTGATCTCAATAAACCTGATCTCAATACACCTGATCTCAATAAACCTGATCTCAATAAACCTGATCTCAATACACCTGATCTCAATAAACCTGATCTCAATAAACCTGATCTCAATAAACCTGATCTCAATACACCTGATCTCAATAAACCTGATCTCAATAAACCTGATCTCAATAAACCTGATCTCAATAAACCTGATCTCAATAAACCTGATCTCAATACACCTGATCTCAATAAACCTGATCTCAATAAACCTGATCTCAATAAACCTGATCTCAATAAACCTGATCTCAATAAACCTGATCTCAATAAACCTGATCTCAATACACCTGATCTCAATAAACCTGATCTCAATAAACCTGATCTCAATAAACCTGATCTCAATAAACCTGATCTCAATAAACCTGATCTCAATAAACCTGATCTCAATAAACCTGATCTCAATAAACCTGATCTCAATAAACCCTCGTAATAACACAGGTCCTTCTTAAGGGTCTCGAGATTTCCACCTGGAGGATGTTTTTCTGAACCTCTTTCTCCCTCATGTTTAGCCCCATTGCTTGTGAGATTTAAAAACGCTTGCCCCATTAGTTTGGCGATTTTATGAACGTTCGCCCGATTTCTGTCAATTTAAGACCTTTCGTACTAATTAGGTGTCGATGTTTTCCTGGCGAGCCTGTAATTTAAGAGGCATCGGCGTTCGGCCGGGAAATTTTTCTACCGAAAAATGTACAAATTTATCTTGAAAGGGGGTCAAGGGGGTTTAATTTTAAGCTTGATAGAGGTCTAGGGAATAAACTAAATACCTCCCCTTAAACTGCATACAATCATCAAAAACCTGATCTCAATAACCCTCGCAATAACACAGGTCCTTCTTAAACTGCATACAGTCATCACAGTTCAGTCAGAATCAAAAGTCAAATGACGTCATGGTGGTGAAGGGGTTAATCACTCATCACGGCTATTTTCCACTACGAATTTCACTATAAATTCCACTTTTCTCCACTGCACCGTAACACCACATAAATCCACTGTACTTCCAGGTTAAATATTTATAGCCAAAATGCACTTGTCACTATTTAACTCAGTCCAATAGCAAAAGTATAGATTAAAACAAAATAATAATAATAATAATAATAATAATAATGATGAACACAATTAGAACACAAAGCATATTTTCTACACTATTGGATTATTTTCAACATCCAAGAGTAAAAGTATTAAAGTCAATAATAATAATAATAATAATAATAATAATAATAATAATAATAAATACTGTAAATTAGTCCCGAAGAACACAGGGTCTTTTTTTCAACACTGACGACCATTTTCGAAGCCACGGTCCATTTGCAGAGCGACTTCGTTCACTTTTCCCTGCAAAGAGAAAACAGTACATCATTAGAGGCATAGCTTTGATGCTTACTGTATCGAATAATACCAGTAATAATAATAATAATAATAATAATAATAATAATAATAAATAATAATAATAATAATAATAATAATAATAATAATAATAATAATAATAATAATAATAATAATAATCATCATAATAATAATAATAATAAAAATAACAATAAATAATAATAATAATAATAATTATAAATATAATAATAATAATAATAGATAATAATATATTTACTACTACTACTGCTGCTACTACTACTACTACTACTACTACTGCTACTACTACTACTACTACTAGGTTATTACTACTAAATGTTAAAGGACTTCCATGATCATTAGCAACATCATTATCACTGTTTTATCATCATCATAATTTGTTCTCATCATTACAGCCGTTGTCATCATCATTCATTAAATCATCATCATAATCAGTCGTCATTAGCAACATCATCACCGTTCTTATCATCATGTTTTCATCATCATCACCTTTAGCATCCCCATCCATCACCACCATATAGGCTATCATCATTATCATCAATTAGCATCACAATTATTACCAATATCACCACCGTTCATCATCATTATCATCAATTATCACCACCATATATCATCATTATCATCAATTAGCATCATCCTCACTCTTCATCATCACCATCATCATTATCATCAATTAGCATCACCATTATCACAACCGTATATCATTATAATCAATTAGCATCATCCTCACTCTTCATCATCACCATCATTATTATCATCAATTAGCATCACCATTATCACCACCATATATCATCATTATCATCAATTAGCATCATCCTCACTCTTCATCATCACCATCATCATTATCATCAATTAGCATCACCATTATCACCACCATATATCATCATTATCATCAATTAGCATCATCCTCACTCTTCATCATCACCATCATCATCATCATCATCAAATCCGACCCAAATTCTTCCCTTCAACCCCCATGACCCCCAGGTAGGTAGCCTAGGTACGGTAGGTGTCCGGTAACTCTCAACACTTATCTGCTGCTAATTACTCCCCCCCCCCCCCCCTTCTGGCTCTCGCTCTCTCTCCCGAGCGTCACAACAACCCACTCCAACACCTTTGTTTTATTATACCACATTCTCCAATCCGAGGGGAGGAGGGGGGGGCGGAAGGGTTGTATTCCCCTCCCCCGCCCCCCCCCCCCCCCCTCCCCCTTATTGGTTTAGTTAATTTAAGACGATTTTCCAAAATATTTCGTTCATAATAAGACATTTCGTCCCTTACAGATGCCGATTTCTGTCTGGGCGAGCGATAGCAAGCCTGCAATTTGGGGAAATCGGCCTTTGGCCAGGACATTCAACTACCGAATGTGTATACATTTATATTGAAGGAGGAGCGAGGGGAATATATATATATGTAGTAAAACTCGCTAGGAAAATTGAAAAAAAGGAACACCTAGCTTTCGTTTATTCTCTCAAGACATCTTCAGGGTAATACCAAATATATACAGTATATATATAATAATGTATATATATATATATATATATATATATATATATATATATATATATATATATATATATATATATATATATATATATATATATATATATATATATATATACTTACGGGTATGTATTATTTGATTTACTTATATTTACTTATATATTATTTGATTTACTTATATTTACTTATATTTACTTATATATTTGATTTACTTATATTTACTTATATATTTGATTTACTTATATTTACTTATATATTATTTGATTTACTTATATTTACTTATATATTTGATTTACTTATAGTTACTTATATATTATTTGATTTACTTATATTTACTTATATATTTGATTTACTTATATTTACTTATATATTATTTTAACCAAGGGCCTAAAGAGTTTTTTGTTTAGTTTCGGGAAGAATCTTAACAATCCATTGCGTGAAAATAGCATAAACCATTATAATAACCATGAACCCACTCCTCCAACACTCATATAACCCACAAACACCTTAGTTAACCCCCTTGAAATCCCCAAACTAATGGGCGGAACGTCTTATAATCTGAAAACTAATGGGGCTAAACATGATGAAGGGGGACCATATAAACGACCCCTCTCCACTTAGGCCTAATTAGCGCCACCGTACACTCTACAATCGGAGAACTTCATTATGCAAACTATCGTTCTTTTCCCCCAAGAGTATCTGTCTGGGATGGTCCGCGAGGTCTGTAGATGCTACCTAGTCCTGCAAACTCCCACACTCACACTCACTCTCTCTCTCTCTCTCTCTCCCACACTCACTCTCTCTCCCACACTCTCTATCTCTCCTACACTCACACTCTCTCACAGATTCACTCTCTCTCTCTCTCTCTCTCTCTCTCTCCCAAACTCACACTCACTCTATCTCTCCTCCACACTCACACACTCTCTATCTCTCCCCCACACTCACACACTCTCTATCTCTCCTACACTCACATATTCACTCACTCTCTATCTCTCTCACACACACACTCACACACTCTCTATCTCTCCTACACTCACTCTCTCACATATTCACTCACTCACTCTCTCTCACACACACACTCACTCACTCTCTATCTCTCCTACACTCACACTCTCTCACATATTCACTCATACTCTCTCTCACTCACTCACTCTCTATCTCTCCTACACTCACACTCTCTCACATATTCACTCATACTCTCTTCTCTCACTCACTCACTCTCTATCTCTCCTACACTCACACTCTCTCACATATTCACTCATACTCTCTCTCATTCACTCACTCTCTATCTCTCCTACACTCACACTCTCTCACATATTCACTCATACTCTCTCTCACTCACTCACTCTCTATCTCTCCTACACTCACACACTCTCACATATTCACTCATACTCTCTCTCACTCACTCACTCTCTATCTCTCCTACACTCACACAATCTCACATATTCACTCATACTCTCTCTCACTCACTCACTCTCTATCTCTCCTACACTCACACTCTCTCACATATTCACTCATACTCTCTCTCACTCACTCACTCTCTATCTCTCCTACACTCACACTCTCTCACATATTCACTCATACTCTCTCTCACTCACTCACTCTCTATCTCTCCTACACTCACACTCTCTCACATATTCACTCATACTCTCTCTCACTCACTCACTCTCTATCTCTCCTACACTCACACTCTCTCACATATTCACTCATACTCTCTCTCACTCACTCACTCTCTATCTCTCCTACACTCACACTCTCTCACATATTCACTCATACTCTCTCTCACTCACTCACTCTCTATCTCTCCTACACTCACACTCTCTCACATATTCACTCATACTCTCTCTCACTCACTCACTCTCTATCTCTCCTACACTCACACTCTCTCACATATTCACTCATACTCTCTCACACACTCTCTATCTCTCCTACACTCACACTCTCTCACATAGTCACTCACTCTCTCACACACACACTCACTCACTCTCTATCTCTCCTACACTCACACACTCTCACATATTCACTCATACTCTCTCTCACTCACTCACTCTCTATCTCTCCTACACTCACACACTCTCACATATTCACTCATACTCTCTCTCACTCACTCACTCTCTATCTCTCCTACACTCACACTCTCTCACATATTCACTCATACTCTCTCTCACTCACTCACTCTCTATCTCTCCTACACTCACACTCTCTCACATATTCACTCATACTCTCTCCATATAATCTATGTATGTATTGTGTACAAGTATCAATGCAACGACTCTTTGGTTTTACTCTTAATATTGTTCTGTGACTATCATGGTAATAGGAAAACTCATTGTTTAATGGAATAAACCATTTTGATTCTGAGTCGCGCGCGCGCTCTCTCTCTCTCTCTCTCTCACACACAAACACACACACACACGCACGAACACACACTTTCACACACGCACACTTTCACACACTTATTCTCTCTCTCTCTCTCTCTCTCTCTCTCTCTCTCCACCTGCGACCTGAGCCGTGCCTGTGAGAATTACCCCCACTTGGGCGTCCAACAGCACACAAGGAGGCTACTTATACCCCCCACCTCACACCCCCTACCCTTCAAGCACTACTCTAAACCCTTCCTCTGCTGCACCTACCCCCCCTACCCTTCAAACACTTCCCTAACACTACTCCCCTCTCCCTCTCTCTTCCAGCTGCCCCCCCCCCCCACACCTCACACCCCCTACCCTGCAAACACTTCTCTAACACTCCCCCCTCTCTCTCTCTCTCTTCCTGCTACCTACCCCCCCCCCACACCTCACACCCCTACCCTTCAAACACTTCTCTAGCCTCCCCTCTCTCCCTCTCTCTTCCTGCTGCGCCCCTCCCCCCACCCCTACCCTTCAAACACTTCTCTAACACTCCCCTCCTCTCCCTTTCTCTTCCTGCGCCCCCCTCCCCTCACGCACAGCTCACACCCCCTACCCTTCAAACACTTCTCTAACATTCCCCTTCTCTCCCTCTCTCTTCCTGCGCCCCCCTCCCCCCACCCACACCTCACACCCCCTACCATTCAATCAATCACTTCTCTAACACTCCCGTCCTCTCCCTCTCTCTTCCTGCGCCCCCCCCCCCCACCCACACCTCACACCCCCTACCCTTCAAACACTTCTCTAACACCCCCCTCCTCTCCCTCTCTCTTGCTCCTAACCCCCCTCCCCCACCTCACACCCCCTACCATTCAAACCCTTCTCTAACACTCCCGTCCTCTCCCTCTCTCTTCCTCCTAACCCCCCTCCCCCACCCCACACCCCCTATTCTCTTTGCTGTTCTATATCCCCCCCCTTTCTTTTCCTACCCCGCGCCCCCCCCCCCCCTCCCCCTTTTTATCAATATCATCAGCCCTACTCTCTTCACCTCTTTAAAATTCTCCTCTTTCACACTTTTAGCCCTGTTTCTCCCACTTTCTCTCCCCTTCACTCCTCTCACCCTCCTTTCCTCTCTCTCCCTCTACTCTCACACTCCCTTCCTCTCACACTTCCTTCCTCTCACACTTCCTTCCTCTCACACTTCCTTCCTCTCACACTTACTTCCTCTCTCTCATCTCCCTCTCCTTTCACCCTTTCCCTTGAAAGGGTTGGATACGTCTACTGTCCTCTATATAGTTTATTAAGGTCGTCTTACCACTTGGCCTTGTCGCCTTTCGTGGCCTATATTGATTGTTGTTTCTCTTCTCATAGATACCGAGGAATCGATAGAGTGGGCGCTTCTTTACCAGGAGAGAGACTTGATTTGACTTAATAATCTGCATATACTGCTACAATTATTATTATTATACATACGTATATATATATATACCTGTATATATATATTATATTTAAATTTGCCCTTGTGTTTTAACAGGCGTGTGTGTGTGTGTGTGTGTGTGTGTGTGTGTGTGTGTGTGTGTGTGCGTGTGTGTGTGTGTGCGCAATCGTTAAGAAAACAATAGTGGGACTTACAAACTCAACCCTCCCAAAGACCAAACCTGAACCCATATTCCAAATAAGTATAAACAATAGTAATACGTCCATTGGCTGCCAAGTTATATAGTGGCTAATGTCTCCAACCAATATTATATCACTAACTTACCGATAATCATGTCTAGTTAACGCTCATAAATTAGTACTCTCTCTCTCTCTCTCTCACTCTCTCTCCTCCCTATCCCACTCATGACCCAACATCTCATCCTTCTCATAACGCAATCCCCCCTCACCCCTCCTGCCCCCCCCCCCCACCAGTTGCCCTAGGGGATCATAAGGCACAAATCGCCCGTGACCAATAGGACCCTCACCACCTTCCCGACCCTCACTCTCCCTCTCTCGTCGTCGGATTTTTTTTTTTTATCTTTCTCTCCTTTTCTCTCTTTCCCTGGCTTGTATCCATTCGGCCCCATTCAGCCAACTGTTTTAACACGTTTATCCCCATTAGGTGTTGATTTCTTCCTGGCGAACGATAGCGAGCCAGCATTGTATGGAGAAATCCTTGGCATATATTTACAAACTGTTGAGCGAATTACCGTACTCTTTAACTAATATAACTACACTGTTCTCAGCTGTTTCAGTGTCTCCCCGAAAGTCAAAAGAGTGACAGAGAGTCAAATTTAATGGACGTTCGGGTCAAAATACCTGGAAACACCAAGTTAAAACAGTCTAAGTCATAACATGAAGAAAAGATAGATAGATTGAGGAAGAGATTTCCAGAGTTCACTTGTTGATTATAGAAAAAAGGCTGAGAAAATCTGCTATCTTTTGGGTTGAAGAGCTGGACAGAATAGGAGTGAGACTGTTGAAAGGTGGGTGCCGGACAGAATAGGAGTGGGACTGTGTTGAAAGACGGGTGCCTTCCACTCGCCGTAAGGGAGGGGTATGCACTGAGAGAGCTCTGAAAAACACTGATTGTTGTAATAATGATAGTAGGATGAAAGAGATGAGGCGATGAGGCGAAATGCTTTTAATTGTCTCATTATCTCTCTCTCTCTCTCTCTCTATAAATAAATAAATATATATATATATATATATATATATATATATATATATATATACACAGGGTATATATCCAGCCAACTATCACACACAACCATTAATTTACCACCATCAATTTGATTAGGAACACCAGCCAAATCAAATTATACCCCCCCCCCCCCCCCCACCACCACCCTGGACAATGAACCAATCCGGAATTAATTGTCCATATAATATTCACCCATGTATAGTGCCTACCATCTCTGACACGTGACCCCCCCCACCCCCATACATCACGATCTATATATGACGGTAATTCAATCATCCCTCGCCATCGCTCATAGTATCTGTCTCGGCCAATCTAACCAACCACATAGAATTTAAAAAAAAATATATATATCCAATTGTATCAGATAATTGTTTTCTATGTGTATGAAGGAGACAAAAATGCAGGTTGCCTGTAACGAGTGTCTCCCCCAAAGCCAAAAGAGTGACAGAGCCAAATTCAAGGGACGTTGGGGTCAAAATGCCTGGACACACGAAGTATAATGCAGTTAAAGTCATAGGATGAAGGATAGATTGACTGAGGGAAAGAGTTCCAGAGTTCACAAGTTTGTTGAGTAGAAAACTGAGAAAATGTGCCAAATTAAGGGGCGATTTCCACTTGAGGGACTTTTTTCTTGACCCCTTTCTCCCTTATGTCTAGCCCCATTGCTTTTGAGATGTTAAGACGTTCGCCCCATTAGTTTGGCGATTTTAAGAACCCTCGCCCCATTTCTGTCAATTTTAAGACCATTCGTGCCACTTAGGTGTCGATTTTTTCATGGCGAGCGATAGCAAGCCTGTAATTTAAGGGGAACCAGGACATTTTTCTACCGAAAAATGTACAAATTTATCTTGAAAGGGGGTCTAGGGGGAGTAATTTTAAGCTTGATGGAAGTCTAGGGAATCAACTAAAAACCTCCCCTTAAGTTTGGTCTTCCTTCGTTATGTAGCACTGAATAGGAACATTTAGGGGAGGGTGTTGTTCTAAATACATATACCCCCAAGACCCGGCCTCCAGATAAATGTGTGCATATTTTCGGTAGAGGATTGCCCCGAAAGGTCTTCAAATGTTAACAAACTAATGGGGACGAAAGGTCTTCAAATGTTAACAAACTAATGGGGGCGAAAGGTTCCAAATCTCAACACAAATGGGGCTAAAAATAGGGGGAAAGTGGGTCTATTCAAGTCCAGAAATGTTGCAAGATATAAAGTGGGCGATGTACAGCCGCGCTAATAAGTCATGTCTCGGCACCAAGTATATTTCGATCAATAATTGGTATCAGCAATGTCTAAAACTTGTATTTATTCGTTTATAACTTGTATTTATTCGTTTAAAACTTGTATTTATTAGTTTAAAACTTGTATTTATTCGTTTAAAACTTGTATGTATTCGTTTAAAACTTGTATTTATTCGTTTAAAACTTGTATTTATTTGTTTAAAACTTGTATTTATTCGTTTAAAACTTGTATTTATTCGTTTAAAACTTGTATTTATTCGTTTAAAACTTGTATTTATTCGTTTAAAACTTGCATTTATTCGTTTAAAACTTGTATTTATTCGTTTAAAACTTGTATTTATTCATTTAAAACTTGTATTTATTCGTTTAAAACTTGTATGTATTCGTTCCGAGTGAGACATACAAGCATGCTCCTACACTTACCCACCCTATTCAACACCTGACAGACATTAATACAGGACAGAGCGAGCCAAATGTAATGACAGCTGGGACATGACTTATTAGCGCGACTGTACACTATCTGTGCCGACCTCTTGGGGGTTATTACTATTAAGGGGGTAGGACTCGCTTTTTCTGGACCCCCTTCTCCCTCATGTTTAGCATATTAGTTTTGAGGTTTTAAGACGTTCGTTACGTTACTTTGGCGATTTTCAGACCTTTAGCCTCATTTTGTCATCAATATTAAGACCTTTCGTGCCCTTTGGGTGTCGAGTTTTTCCTGGCGAGCGAAAGCGATCCTCTAATTTTAGAAGGAATCGGCCTACATTTTTCTGCCGAAAAATGTACAAATATATCTTGAAAGGGGGTTTAGGGGGAGTTTTTTCTAAGCTTGATGGAGGTCTAGCGAGGACACTCAAAAATATATTAATAAATATATATATAGACCCAGATTTACTTTAAACGAAAATATCCCCCCCCCCCCCTTCAAGCATTTTTCCATAGAAATGTATCCCCGCCGAAGGCCGATTTCTTTCAAGTTACTGGCTCGCTATCGCTCTCCCATACAAAATATCGACAGCTGAATGGGATAAACCGTCTTATTAACGCCAAAATAATAGGGTGAAACGTCTTATTATCGCCAAACTAATGGGGTGAAACGTCTTAGAATCTCCAAAGCAATGGCGCGAAACAGAGCAGGTCCCAAAACATCTCCCCCGGACCATTGCTCAATAGGTGGCGTTCTGAGAGTGAGGGTCGAGTCTAGGAGGTGAAACAGTGAAGCGAGGAGCGAGGCAGCTTCAGAGATGGGGCTGCTTCGAGCCGTGAGTGAACAACTAAGCCCCATGCATCCTGCGAAAGCAAGATGGCAGGGGCTGGTTGCAGCTAAAAGTGTTTCACATGTCTCACCCCCTAGACTGGAACGAGACCTCACGGGCTTCACCGTTCAATGTAGAACGGTCGAATGTACAGGCTCTCAGCCTATACCCGAGAGGGAGTAGTTTGAATATATATATACGAAAGAAAAAAAAACAGTGTTAAGGGGAGGTATTTAGTTTCTTCCCTAGAACTCCATCAAGCTTAAAATTACACCCCCTAGACCCCCTTTTAAGATAAATTTGTACATTTTTCGGTAGAAAAATATCCCGACCGAAGGCCGGTTCCTCTCAAATTACAGGCTCGCTATCGCTCGCCAGGAAAAAATCGACACCTAAATGGCACGAAAGTTCTTAAAATTGACAGAAATGGGGCGAAAGTTCTTAAAATCACCAAACTAAAGGGGGCGAGCGTCTTAAAATCTAAAAAGCAATGGGGCTAAACATGAGAGAGAGAGGGGTCCAGAAAAAAATCCCTCAAGTGGAAATCTCCCCTTAAGCGGCCACAGCATAATGACTCCTAATACACACCTCCTATTCGCTCAGCCCGGGTTACTGAGAATTGGGTTATCAGGAACAGATTCTTAATAATGTATTTCGTAGCCGACAGACTCTCATACCGCCGTGATAATTGAATCACATTTGTATTGTAACTGCATTTATGGCACTCACATTAACCCCTTGAGCATTATGACGCGTTATAGAGGGTTTAGGGGGGATGGTTTATTTGTTGGTCGGTTTTATAATTTATTTAATTGTATTTGTTTAGTTTCCTCCCTAGACCTTCATCAAACTTTAAAACAAAACCTCCATTAGATCCCCTTTCTAGATAAATGTGTACATTTTTCGGTAGAAAAATGTCTCGATATATATATACATACAGTATATATATATATATATATATATATATAGAGAGAGAGAGAGAGAGAGAGAGAGAAAGAGAGAGAGAGCAAAGATATACATTTCCCCTCAGATACCAATTGTATACCACCTACCACCCATCTTCTTCCTATAATTCAATTGTACAGTATATCACCTACCACCCATCTTCTTCCTATAATTCAATTGTATACCACCTACCACCCATCTTCTTCCTATAATTCAATTGTATACCACCCCCTACCACCCATCTTCTTCCTAGAATTAAATTGTATACCACCTACCACCCATCTTCTTCCTATAATTCAATTTAGCGAGAGTGAATTCGAAAATAATTGCACACAAAACCGGGGTGTACTTCCCCTCAAAATCAAGACTGCATTTCCCCCAAACGCCAATTGACCACTTGCGAGTTTCGTTCTATAAGGAAGTTGAAGTTGTAGACGTCAATAGTTAGCAGAATTACCAGCTAAAATACATAAAACCCAATTCAACATACTCTTCAGAAACCTACATTATTATGCATTTCTATTTACTATCGATGTCTACAACTCCAACTTCCTTATGGACTCTAACTCGCAAGTGGCCCATTGACCACTTGCGAGTTTCAGGCTATAAGGAAGTTGGAGCCTTAAGGGGAGATTTCCACTTGAGGGACTTTTTTCTTGACCCCTTTCTCCCTCATATCTAGCCCCATTGCTTTTGAGATGTTAAGACGTGTGCCCCATTAGTTTGGTGATTTTTAAGAATTTCCGCCCCATTCTGTCAATTTTAAGAACTTTCGTGCCATTTAGGTGTCGATTTTATCCTGGCGAGCGATAGCGAGCCTGTAATTTAAGAGTAATCGGCCTTCGGCCAGGACATTTTTCTACCGAAAAATGTACAAATTTATCTTGAAAGGGGGTAAAGGGGGTAACATTTTAAGATTGCTGGAGGAATAGGAAACAAACTAGAAACCTCCCCTTAAACATCGATATTAAACAGAAATCCAATAATAATGCAAGTTTCTGATGGCTGAAGGGTATGTTGAATTGGGTTTTAGGTATTTATGAACGCACTACGACCGTATTTTTAGCTGGTAATTCTGCTAAATATCGATGTCTGCAACTCCAACTTCCTTATAGCCTCTAACTCGCAAGTGGCCAAGTGTATCCCTTCTATCACTACTAATTCACTTTAGTCGTGGTGTATAGGAACCTTAGGGGGGGAGGGGGGGGGGGGGCGGTTTTATGGCTTTCCTTCTCCCTCGTGTTTAGCCCCATTAGTTTTTTGAGATTTTAAGACGTTCGGCTCATTAGTTTGGCGATTTAAATGACTTTCGCCCCATTTCTTTGTCAATTTTAAGACCTTTCGTGTCATTTAGGTGTCGATTCTTTCCTGGCGAGCGATAGCGAGCCTGTAATTTTAGAAGGAATCGGCCATAGGCCGGGACATTTTTCTACCGAAAAATGTACCAATTTATCTTGAATGAGGTTCTAAGGGTGTTTTCTAAGCTTGGTGGAGGTCTAGTAAGGAAACTAGAAAAATAATATATAAATGACAAAATCGAACAAAAAGTGAACCATCCCCCATTAATAGCACATAAATATAAAGGTTTCATTTACCCCCTTCCAAACGGCCATTGAATCATACTTATCTTACTCCTCTAATGAAATGTAGTAAGGCTATAATCGAACCTAATGACACACATATACAGTATATATATATTAAGGTTGCATCTCTCCCCCCTCCAAACGCCAATTGTCAGCCACCCACCACCACCACCACCACCACCACCACCACCACCATCACCACCACCCATCTTCGGGCCATAATCCAATGCAGTGGTGGTGTAATGTAAGATAATGGGACATAAAGCTCCATTCCGGCCACATCTCCCCTCCTACCCCCCCCCCCCCCCTCTCCTTGCTCTGTCTGTCTGTCTGTCTCTCTCTCTCTCTCTCTGGTAAACTTCCCCCCCCCCTTCTCTCTCTCTCTCTCTCTGGTACACTTCACACACACACACACACTTCCCCTACCCTCTACATCCATCTTACTTGTGGGGTGTATAACCTACTTAGTCAGCCACCACCGTAAATATCAATGACGGGATCGATACTAGTTCATGTGCCCCCCCCCCCCCCCCCCTCTGGCCCTTACACCATTATCCAAAACATTCCTATTCCATTTGTTATGTCATAGGTGTTCTGCATTGTTCTATAGGGTTCGTTGGGTTGGGTGTGACCGTGTGAGAGTGATCTGCCTTGTGTGGGCCAATCGGCTTTGTGCACACTCCCGTTTTCTTATGTTCTTAAGAACGATAGAGAGCTTCAAAATATAATCACATAGTCATATGGACGACATGGGTTTGGGTGAGAGAGGGACCTGCCTTGTGTGGGCCAATCGGCTTTCTGCAGACTCCCATTATCTTATGTTTGTTTATGTTTTTAGGTTATCTTCATATGTTTTGTTTTGCTTCTCAGAATATTGAATACGATAGGTTTATGAGTGAAACACTTCGTTGTTATGGGTATAACCTAATTATAC
>CM064480.1:1798570-1847788 GCA_032716605.1 Paralithodes platypus
ACATTTTTTCTACAGAAAAATTTACAAATTTATCTTGAAGAGGGTCAAAGGAGTGTAATTTTTAAGCTTGATGGAGGTCTAGGGTACAAACTAAATACCTTCCCTTAAATATTGATGTCTATAGCTCCAACTTCCTTATAGACATTTATTTACATATATAATTATATAGAATGGACAAGGCTTTGGATGAATTTGTAAATTTTTCAAAAAATCGGCACCCAAATTACATGGAAGATCTTCTAATCGCCACACTAATGGGGCTAAACAAGAAGGATGAGATGATCTAGAAACAACCCTCTCCCCCTTAAATTATATGTATGTATGTATGTATGTATGTAGGGTATGTATGTAGGATATCTATGTATGTATGTATGTAGGGTATGTATGTAGGATATCTATGTATGTATGTATGTAGGGTATGTATGTAGGATATCTATGTATGTATGTATGTAGGGTATGTATGTAGGATATCTATGTATGTATGTATGTAGGGTATGTATGTAGGATAGCTATGTATGTATGTATGTAGGGTATGTATGTAGGATATCTATGTATGTAGGGTATGTATGTAGGATATCTATGTATGTATGTATGTAGGGTATGTATGTAGGATATCTATGTATGTATGTATGTAGGGTATGTATGTAGGATATCTATGTATGTAGGGTATGTATGTAGGATATCTATGTATGTATGTATGTAGGGTATGTATGTAGGATATCTATGTATGTAGGGTATGTATGTAGGATATCTATGTATGTATGTATGTAGGATATCTATGTATGTATGTATGTAGGGTATGTATGTAGGATATCTATGTATGTATGTATGTAGGGTATGTATGTAGGATATCTATGTATGTATGTATGTAGGGTATGTATGTAGGATATCTATGTATGTATGTATGTAGGGTATGTATGTAGGATATCTATGTATGTATGTATGTAGGGTATGTATGTAGGATATCTATGTATGTATGTATGTAGGGTATGTATGTAGGATATCTATGTATGTATGTATGTAGGGTATGTATGTAGGATATCTATGTATGTAGGGTATGTATGTAGGATATCTATGTATGTATGTATGTAGGGTATGTATGTATGTATGTATGTATGTAGGGTATGTATGTAGGATATCTATGTATGTATGTATGTAGGGTATGTATGTAGGATATCTATGTATGTATGTATGTAGGGTATGTATGTAGGATATCTATGTATGTATGTATGTAGGGTATGTATGTAGGATATCTATGTATGTATGTATGTAGGGTATGTATGTATGTATGTATGTATGTATGTATGTATGTAGGGTATGTATGTAGGATATCTATGTATGTATGTATGTATGTATGTAGGATATCTATGTATGTATGTATGTATGTATGTATGTAGGATATCTATGTATGTATGTATGTAGGATATGTATGTAGGATATATATGTATGTATGTATGTAGGGTATGTATGTATGTATGTATGTATGTATGTATGTATGTATGTAGGGTATGTATGTAGGATATCTATGTATGTATGTATGTAGGATATCTATGTATGTATGTATGTAGGGTATGTATGTAGGATATCTATGTATGTATGTATGTAGGGTATGTATGTAGGATATCTATGTATGTATGTATGTAGGGTATGTATGTATGTATGTATGTATGTATGTAGGGTATGTATGTAGGATATCTATGTATGTATGTATGTAGGGTATGTATGTAGGATATCTATGTATGTATGTATGTAGGGTATGTATGTATGTATGTAGGGTATGTATGTAGGATATCTATGTATGTATGTATGTAGGGTATGTATGTATGTATGTATGTAGGGTATGACTGTATGTATGTATGTAGGGTATGACTGTACTGTGTGTATGGATATATGTATGTATGTAGGGTATGTATGTAGGATATCTATGTATGTATGTATGTAGGGTATGTATGTATGTATGTATGTATGTATGTAGGGTATGTATGTAGGATATCTATGTATGTATGTATGTAGGGTATGTATGTATGTATGTATGTATGTATGTATGTAGGGTATGTATGTAGGATATCTATGTATGTATGTATGTATGTAGGGTATGTATGTAGGATATCTATGTATGTATGTATGTAGGATATCTATGTATGTATGTACTCTGGGAATTACCCTAGTTTATTTGTTTTGAAACTTTGTACTGTATATTTACGAATAATAATAATAATAATAATAATAATAATAAGACTAATAATAACAATAATAATAATAATAATAATAATAATAAGACTAATAATAACAATAATAATAATAATAATAATAATAATAATAAGACTAATAATAACAATAATAATAATAATAATAATAACAATAATAATAATAATAAGACTAACAATAACAATAATAATAATAATAAGACTAATAATAACAATAATAATAATAATAATAAGACTAATAATAACAATAATAATAATAATAATAATAACGATAATAATAATAATAATAATAAGACTAATAATAACAATAACAATAATAATAATAATAATAACAATAATAATAATAATAATAATAAGACTAATAATAACAATAACAATAATAATAATAATAATAATAATAATAAGACTAATAATAACAATAACAATAATAATAATAGCCATAGTTTAGGGTAAGGTATAAACAAAAGTCTCATTCCCCAACCTGCTGTACGATCTGCCCCAACTCGGTTGCAGAAAACAAATACCCAGTCTACCCTCTTCTAATGTGCGCTCATTAACCCTTTAAGTGCCGGGGACGTCCTTGCATTATATTTCAGCTACATTGAGACGATTTTAAGGGGGGTCACCGGCTTTTTTTTTATCTTTTTCCTCTTTTTCTCACTTTCCCTGGCTTGTATCCATTTGGCCCCATTCAGCCAACTGTTTTAAGACGTTTATCCCCATCCAGGTGTAGATTTCTTCCTGGCGAGCGACAGCGAGCCAGAATTATATGGAAAAAATCCAGCTTCGCCGGAGACATTTTTCTATCGAAAAATTTACAAATTTAGCTTGCTGTCAAAACAAAAAATATATGAATGCTGGTTCGCTACCACTCGCCAGGAAAATATTGACACCTGGATGGGGTAAACGTCTTAAAACAGTAGGCTGAATGGGGTCGAATGGATACAAGCCAAAGAGAGAGGGAGAGAAGGAGGACAACAAAAGGCGAGGTGGGCTCCCTTAAGAAGCTTAGCAAATAATACATACGGTAGTTGAAATGATAAATTGAGTCTGCATTTGATTTCACCTACCTTTAGACGATTTTATGAAGCTTGGGAAAGACATGAGGTAGGGGATCATAAAAACCTACACAAACAATAGAGGTCGATTATAATATAGGGGATCATAAAACCTACACAAACAATAGAGGTCGATTATAATATAGGGGATCATAAAAACCTACACAAACAATAGAGGTCGATTATAATATAGGGGATCATAAAAACCTACACAAACAATAGTGGTCGATTATAATATAGGGGATCATAAAACCTACACAAACAATAGTGGTCGATTATAATATAGGGGATCATAAAAACCTACACAAACAATAGAGGTCGATTATAATATAGGGGATCGTATAAACCTACACAAACAATAGGTCGATTATAATATAGAGGATCGTAATAACCCACAAAAACAATAGGTCGATTATAATATAGGATCGTAATAACCCACAAAAACAATAGGTCGATGATAATATAGAATCGTAATAACCCACAAAAACAATAGGTCGATTATAATATAGAGGATAGTAATAACCCACAAAAACAATAGGTCGATTATAATATAGGAGATCGTAATAACCCACAAAAACAATAGGTCGATTATAATATAGATCGTAATAACCCACAAAAACAATAGGTCGATTATAATATAGGATCGTAATAACCCACAAAAACAATAGGTCGATTATAATATAGAGGATCGTAATAACCCACAAAAACAATAGGTCGATTATAATATAGAGGATCGTAATAACCCACAAAAATAATAGGTCGATTATAATATAGGATCGTAATAACCCACAAAAACAATAGGTCGATTATAATATAGGAGATCGTAATAACCCACAAAAACAATAGGTCGATTATAATATAGATCGTAATAACCCACAAAAACAATAGGTCGATTATAATATAGATCGTAATAACCCACAAAAACAATAGGTCGATTATAATATAGGATCGTAATAACCCACAAAAACAATAGGTCGATTATAATATAGGATCGTAATAACCCACAAAAACAATAGGTCGATTATAATATAGAGGATCGTAATAACCCACAAAAACAATAGGTCGATTATAATATAGAGGATCGTAATAACCCACAAAAACAATAGGTCGATTATAATATAGAGGATCGTAATAACCCACAAAAACAATAGGTCGATTATAATATAGGATCGTAATAACCCACAAAAACAATAGGTCGATTATAATATAGAGGATCGTAATAACCCACAAAAACAATAGGTCGATGATAATATAGTGGATCGTAATAACCCACAAAAACAATAGATCGATTATAATATAGGATCGTAATAACCCACAAAAACAATAGGTCGATGATAATATAGAGGATCGTAATAACCCACAAAAACAATAGGTCGATGATAATATAGTGGATCGTAATAACCCACAAAAACAATAGATCGATTATAATATAGGATCGTAATAACCCACAAAAACAATAGGTCGATGATAATATAGAGGATCGTAATAACCCACAAAAACAATAGGTCTATTATAATATAGAATCGTAATAACCCACAAAAACAATAGGTCGATTATAATATAGGAGATCGTAATAACCCACAAAAACAATAGGTCGATTATAATATAGAATCGTAATAACCCACACAAATAATAGGTCGATTATAATATAGGGGATCGTTATAACCCACAAAAACAATAGGTCGATTATAATATAGGAGATGGTATAAACCCACAAAAACAATAGGTTGATTATAATATACAGTAGAGGGTCGTAATAACTCACAAAAACAATAGGTCGATTATAATATAGGAGATCGTAATTACCCACAAAAACAATAGAGGAAGATTATAATATAGGAGATCGTAATTACCCACAAAAACAATAGAGGAAGATTATAATATAGGAGATCGTAATTACCCACAAAAACAATAGGTCGATTATAATATAGGAGAAATAATAGATCTGGGTATATAGCGGGATCGTGAAAATCTATGAGTGGGAAGCGGAAGAATCGGTGCATACAAAACAAAGATCTAGTTAACCCTCTGAGGATCGATGACGCACTTCTTCTTTTGTTTTCTGGCTATTATTTGACGATTGTATTCAGATTAGTAACGGTATATGGAAGTCAGAGGGTTGATTGAGATAGTATTTACCCTTTTAATAACCACAGATCCTTCCTAAGCTGCATACAATCGTCTAATGATAACCACAAATAAACTGCTAAAACGCGTCAGAGCTTTAAGGGGTTAAAAGATCTGGTTATATTTATACAGGGGAATCGTGAACATCAATGGCAGGGAAACGCAATAGACGTAAGAATCGGCGCATCAAAACAAAGATCTGGCAACCATTATAGAGGGATCGTGGAAATCAAGTCTACGGGAGAGAAGTGCAATAAACGGAAGAATCGGCGCATACAAAAGAAGATCGGGTTATTTAGCGGGGATTGGAGGATCGTGAAAATCTACGGGAGGGAAACGCAATCAATGGAAGAAAGACGCATAACAACAAAGATCTAGTTATGGGAATCATGAAAATCTACGGGAGGAAAACGCAATAACAATACAAGATCTGGTTATACACGGTGATCGTGGAAATCTACGGGAGGAAAACGCAATAAACGGAAGAAAGACGCATCAAAACAAAGATCTGGTTATGGGAATCATGAAAATCTGGGAGGGAAACGCGCAATAACAATACAAGATCTGGTTATACAAGGTGATCGTGGAAATCTACGGGAGGGAAACGCAATAAACGGAAGAAAGACGCATCAAAACAAAGATCTGGTTATACTTATACAGGGGAATCGTGAAAATCTATGGGAGGGAAACGCAATAAACGGAAGAAAGACGCATCAAAACAAAGATCTGGTTATACTTATACAGGGGAATCGTGAAAATCTATGGGAGGGAAACGCAATAAACGGAAGAAAGACGCATCAAAACAAAGATCTGGTTATACTTATACAGGGGAATCGTGAAAATCTACGGGAGGGAAACGCAATAAACGGAAGAATCGGCGCATAAAAAACAAAGATCTGGTTATTTAGCGGGAATTGGAGGATCGTGAAAATCTACGGGAGAGAAACGTAATAGACGGAAGAATCGGCTTGCCCCCGCTCGTCCGTCAACGTCGACATTACACGAGCATCGCTGACACGGAATTAAATCCTCCTCGGGGGTAATCGGATTATCCTCTCCATCAACGAGGGAGCCAACCCTCCACCAACTGTTGTGTGGGGGAGAGAGGGAGGGGGGAGAGGGGGCAGGAGATAGGGATGCGGGGGCAGAGGGGTGAAGAAAGGAAGAGGAGATAGGGAGGAGAGAAGAGAAGAAGGATGGGGACGTGGAGAGAGAGGGGTATGAGACAGGGAGGAGATAGGGATGTGGGGAGAGGGGTGAAGAAAGGAAGAGGAGATAGGGAGGAGAGAAGAGAAGAAGGATGGGGATGTGGAGAGAGGGGTGAAGAGAGGGATATGACACAGGGAGGAGATAGGGATGTGGGGAGAGAGGGAGGAGAAGGACAGCAGGACAGGAGGTAATGATGCGGGGAGAGAGAGAGAAGACAGTGGTGGAGAAGAGGGGAAGGAAGGGAGAAAAAGAGGGGAAGAGAAGAATGTGTAAGGGTAGAGCTGAGAGAGAGAGAGAGAGAGAGAGAACTACAACAATAACATAATAACAAAGCAATAAACTAATAAATAACAACTCCTCCCTGGCGGCCCTCTGCGTGGTTTGATGGCTGCACTACTAATTATCCTAGAAATGTAAGGTGATCCTCCTCTGCTCGCTCTCCCCCCCCCCCCCCCTCTCTCTCTCTCTCTCTCTCTCTCTCTCTCTCTGCTAAATTACTATAAATAACCTTTATTTCGTCATTAAACCATCAATCAACTAATTAATCATAATTAATTGCATACATTAACAACTAAAAAACATGTATAGTCATTTGCAATGTCTACGTGGACTAATTGCAAACAAGCACAATACACTTCTTTCCAATACACCAATAACAACGTTTATACAACCAACTATCACTCTTTTAACTTTGAGGGAGACACTTGTTACAGGCAGCTTTACCTTTTGTGTCCTTCATGCGCACGTGAAAAAAAAATGTATTATCATATTTGGGACAGTGTAATACAAATAAAAGAGGTATATTCACATGTAAGGCAGTGTAATACAAATAAAAGAGGTATTTCACATGTAAGGCAGTATAATACAAATAAAAGAGGTATATTCACATGTAAGGCAGTATAATACAAATAAAAGAGGTATATTCACATGTAAGGCAGTATAATACAAATAAAAGAGGTATATTCACATGTAAGGCAGTATAATACAAATAAAAGAGGTATATTCACATGTAAGGCAGTATAATAAAAGAGGTATATTCACATGTAAGACAGTATAATACAAATAAAAGAGGTATATTCACATGTAAGGCAGTATAATAAAAGAGGTATATTCACATGTAAGACAGTATAATACAAATAAAAGAGGTATATTCACATGTAAGGCAGTATAATAAAAGAGGTATATTCACATGTAAGGCAGTATAATACAAATAAAAGAGGTATATTCACATGTAAGGCAGTATAATACAAATAAAAGAGGTATATTCACATGTAAGGCAGTATAATAAAAATGAAAGAGGTATATTCACATGTAAGGCAGTATAATACAAATAAAAGAGGTATATTCACATGTAAGGCAGTATAATACAAATAAAAGAGGTATATTCACATGTAAGGCAGTATAATACAAATAAAAGAGGTATATTCACATGTAAGGCAGTATAATACAAATAAAAGAGGTATATTCACATGTAAGGCAGTATAATACAAATAAAAGAGGTATATTCACATGTAAGGCAGTATAATACAAATAAAAGAGGTATATTCACATGTAAGGCAGTATAATACAAATAAAAGAGGTATATTCACATGTAAGGCAGTATAATACAAATAAAAGAGGTATATTCACATGTAAGGCAGTATAATACAAATAAAAGAGGTATATTCACATGTAAGGCAGTATAATACAAATAAAAGAGGTATATTCACATGTAAGGCAGTATAATACAAATAAAAGAGGTATATTCACATGTAAGGCAGTATAATACAAATAAAAGCGGTATATTCACATGTAAGACAGTATAATACAAATAAAAAAGGGTAGGCTATTATCTCCTTTAGGGCAGTATAATTACATGTCAACTATTTCCCAGACATGACATAAAGACATCATTATATATAAATCAATACTCGTGGTCTACCTTTGGCTCGGGAACATCATAATATTATACAAACTGATCATTAGATAACTTAAGGGGAGGTTTCTAGTTAGTTTGCTAGACGTCCATCAAGCTTAACATTACAGCCCCTAGACCCCCTTTCAAGGTAAATTTGTACATTTTTCGGTAGAAAAATTTCCCGGCCGAAGGCCGGTTCCTCTTAAACTACAGGCTCGCTATCGCTCGCCAGGAAAAAATCGACACCTAAATGGCACGAAAAGTCTTAAAATTGACAGAAATGGGGCAAAAGTTCTTAAAATCGCCAAACTAATGGGGCGAACGTCTTCAAATATCAAAAGCAATGGGACTAAACCTGAGGGAGAAAGGGGTCCAGAAAAAAATCCCTCAAGTGGAAATCTCCCCTTAAGGGAGCCCAGACGGTATTGTGCAGCAAAATGTACTGGTTCGGCTCAATGGTTTAAGGAAGGGGGTTTAGCTTGCCCTAGAAACCTATATCAAACATTAAAAAAAACACCCACAAGACCCCCTTTCGATATAAATTTGTAAATTTTTCGGTAGAAAAATGTACCGGCCGAAGGCCGATTCCTCTTCAAATACAGGCTCGCTATCGCTCGCCAAGAAAAAAATCGACACCTAAATGGCACGAAAGGTCTTAATATTGGCAAAACAAAAATGGGGCAAAAGGTCTGAAAATTGCCAAATTAATGGGGGGAATGTCTTGAAATCCCATAACTAATAGGGCTAAAGATGAGGGAGGACTCGAAAAACCAACTGCCTCCCCTTAAGCAACTTTTAACCCTTTCAGTAACGGTGACGGATTTCATATTTGATGTTCACTGCATTTAGACGATTATTTGAAGCTTAGGAAGGAGATTTGGTAGCTAAATCCTTATTTCTATTTTTTAAAGTTTTCTCCCTAGGCCTCCATCAAGCTTAAAAAATATCCCCAAGGCTTACTTATTTGAAACAGGGTATAGTCTCTCTCTCTCTCTCTCTCTCTCTCTCCCCCCTCCCCTCAACTCCACCAGTCATTAGCAGCCCATCTATCCTCATTACACCCCTCTAATAGATATCACTTGTTGCCACACAGACCAGAATGACCTGTTGTTCATCCTCTCTCTTTCACTCACACTCACTCACTCACTCACTCACTCTCTCTTCTTCTTCTCTCCCAACCATCATTACACCCTTCTCATATCACTTGTTGCCACACATAACAGAATGACCTGTTGTTCAGACCACTGATTCTTATGATTTAAACTCCTCTTTATAGTTCTCTCTCTCTCTCTCTCTCTCTCTCTTCTTCTTCTTCTTCTCTCCCAAATTTTATCTTCTCTTCCAGCTCCTTCGTTCCCCTCCCACCCCCTCTCCCCACCCCCCTCCCAACTTTTCCCTCCTCTCTCCCACCCCCTCTCCCAACTTTTCCCTCCTCTCTCCCACCCCCTCTTCCCTTCCCTCTCCCACCCCCTCAATGGCTTGGCTCTAATGATTCAAAAGTTCGACTGTTGGTCTACTTCTTATGGACTGTGACCGTACATCTACAACATATATATATATTAACTTTCGCAAAATAATATAAAGTCGGAATAATACAAAACTAGACATTGATGCTCTCGAAGAAATATCCCTGCCAATATCAAATTAATGTTGAGGTAACCTGAATCTTAAGGGGGCACTACTCGCTTTTTATGGACCCCCTTCTCCCTCATCTTTAGCATATTAGTTTTGAGGTTTTAAGATTTTCGTACCGTTAATTTGTCGATTTTAAGACTGTTCGCCCCATTTCTACGTCAATGTTAAGACCTTTCGTGCCATTTAGGTGTCGATCTTTTCCTGGCGAGCGATAGCGAGCCTGTAATTTTAGAAGGAACAGGCCTTCGGCCTTAACATTTTCTACCGAAAAATGTAAAAAATTATCTTAAAAGGTGGTGCTGTTTTAAGCTTGATGGAGGTCTAGCGAGGAAACTCAAAAATAAATAAATTTATATATACATAACCCAAAAACCAAGCACTACCCCTTAGATAACAACAGAAACAAAATAAACAGAAAATAAACAAAAAACAGATAAAAACAGAATGAAACGGAACAAAATACATAAACGTGAATATAAATAGAGAAGCCCGAATTTGTTCTCTCTCTCTCTCTCTCTCTCTCTCTCTCTCTCGCTCTCCTGACTGTTCGATCGGTCACAAGTGGACTCAAGTCTCAAATAATAAAGAAAATATACACTTCCCGTCGAATATCCAACATTTCAGAAGCGGGTATGTGATATATATATATATAATGAGGACAAGAAGCGAAGAAAGGCAATAACGAGAAAGGAGGACATTAAATTACAGGAATATAACATATAGAACTCCATATATACTGTTTTTGTCTCTCTCTCTCTCTCTCTCTGATAAGAGCCTTCTACGTTACTGTCCTATCCTTCCACTATAAACTATCCCTTTCCAGTAGTACCGGTATTAAGGCCGGACCACCTAATTGGGACCGCAAGGTCTGTGTGGTCTGAGTATCTGTGTAACTCTGTATTACTCTCTTTCTCTCTCTATCTATATATCTATCTATCTGTCTCTCTCTCTCTCTCTCATGAGCGACTGACTCCTCTCGACGGACTCTCATTAATTGAACACTCTCCTTCAACTCGATGACTCTTCGCTACCTGAATGACTTAACATATTGACTGAGTGCAGGAGGAGGAGGAGGAGGAGAAGAGGAGGGGAAGAAAGAGGGAAGGGAGAAGGAGGGAAGGAATAGAGGATAAGAGGAGAGAGAGAAGAAAGGGGAAGAAGAATGAGAAGAAAGTAACTGAGAGGGAGAGTAAGCGAGACCGAGAGGGGGGTAAATAAGTAGAGAAGAAAGATGAGAAAAGAGAGGTGGGTTGCTGAAAAAAAAGAGGTGGGTTGCTGAAAGAAAAAGAGACGTGGGTTGCTGAAAGAAAAAGAGAGGTGGGTTGCTGAAAAAAAGAGAGGTGGGTTGCTGAAAGAAAAAGAGAGGTGGGTTGCTGAACAAAAAAGAGGTGGGTTGCTGAAAGAAAAAGAGACGTGGGTTGCTGAAAGAAAAAGAGAGGTGGGTTGCTGAAAAAAAGAGAGGTGGGTTGCTGAAAGAAAAAGAGAGGTGGGTTGCTGAAAAAAAAGAGAGGTGGGTTGCTGAAAGAAAAAGAGAGGTGGGTTGCTGAAAGAAAAAGAGAGGTGGGTTGCTGAAAGAAAAAGAGAGGTGGGTTGCTGAAAGAAAAAGAGGTGGGTTGCTGAAAAAAAGAGAGAGGTGGGTTGCTGAAAGAAAAAGAGAGGTGGGTTGCTGAAAGAAAAAGAGAGGTGGGTTGCTGAAAGAAAAAGAGAGGTGGGTTGCTGAAAGAAAAAGAGAGGTGGGTTGCTGAAAGAAAAAGAGAGGTGGGTTGCTGAAAGAAAAAGAGAGGTGGGTTGCTGAAAGAAAAAGAGAGGTGGGTTGCTGGAAAAAAAGAGAGGTGGGTTGCTGAAAAACAGAGAGGTGGGTTGCTGAAAGAAAAAGAGAGGTGGGTTGCTGAAAAAAAGAGAGGTGGGTTGCTTAAAAAAAGAGAGAGGTGGGTTGCTGAAAGAAAAAGAGAGGTGGGTTGCTGAAAAAAAGAGAGGTGGGTTGCTGAAAGAAAAAGAGAGGGGTTGCTGAAAGAAAAAGAGAGGTAGGTTGCTGAAAAAAATAGAGGTGGGTTGCTGAAAGAAAAAGAGAGGTGGGTTGCTGAAAAAATGAGAGGTGGGTTGCTGAAAGAAAAAAAAAGTGGGTTGCTGAAAGAAAAAGAGAGGTGGGTTGCTGAAAGAAAGAGAGGTGGGTTGCTGAAAAAGAGAGGTGGGTTGCTGAAAGAAAAAGAGAGGTGGGTTGCTGAAAGAAAAAGAGGTGTGGGTTGCTGAAAGAAAAAGATAGGTGGGTTGCTGAAAGAAAAAGAGAGGTGGGTTGCTGAAAGAAAAAGAGAGGTGGGTTGCTGAAAGAAAAAGAGAGATGGGTTGCTGAAAGAAAAAGAGAGGTGGGTTGCTGAAAGAAAAAGAGAGGTGGGTTGCTGAAAGAAAAAGAGAGGTGGGTTGCTGAAAAAAAGAGAGAGGTGGGTTGCTGAAAGAAAAAGAGAGAGGTGGGTTGCTGAAAGAAAAAGAGAGGTGGGTTGCTGAAAGAAAAAGAGAGGTGGGTTGCTGAAAGAAAAGGAGAGGTGGGTTGCTGAAAGAAAAAGAGAGGTGGGTTGCTGAAAAAAAAGAGAGGTGGGTTGCTGAAAAAAGAGAGGTGGGTTGCTGAAAGAAAAAGAGAGGTGGGTTACTGAAAAAAAGAGAGTGGTGGGTTGCTGAAAGAAAAAGAGAGGTGGGTTGCTGAAAAAAATAGAGGTGGGTTGCTGAAAGAAAAAGAGAGGTGGGTTGCTGAAAGAAAAAGAGAGGTAGGTTGCTGAAAAAAAGAGAGGTGGGTTGCTGAAAGAAACAGAGGTGGGTTGCTGAAAAAAAGAGAGGTGGGTTGCTGAAAGAGAGGTGGGTTGCTTTAAAAAAAGAGAGGTGGGTTGCTGAAAGAAAAAGAGGTGTGGGTTGCTGAAAAAAAAGAGAGGTGGGTTGCTGAAAGAAAAAGATAGGTGGGTTGCTGAAAGAAAAAGAGAGGTGGGTTGCTGAAAGAAAAAGAGAGGTGGGTTGCTGAAAGAAAAAGAGAGGTGGGTTGCTGAAAGAAAAAGAGAGATGGGTTGCTGAAAGAAAAAGAGAGGTGGGTTGCTGAAAGAAAAAGAGAGGTGGGTTGCTGAAATAAAAAGAGAGGTGGGTTGCTGAAATAAAAAGAGAGGTGGGTTGCTGAAAAAAAAGAGAGGTGGGTTGCTGAAAGAAAAAGAGAGGTTGGTTGCTGAAAGAAAAAGAGAGGTGGGTTGCCGAAATAAAAAGAGAGGTGGGTTGCTGAAAGAAAAAGAGAGGTGGGTTGCTGAAAGAAAAAGAGGTGGGTTGCTGAAAGAAAAAGAGAGGTGGGTTGCTGAAAGAAAAAAAAAATAAGAGAACAAGAACAAGAAGTCATAATTGAGAGAGAGAGAGAGAGTGTGTGTGTGTTAAGGGTACAACAGGGAAAGCAACAGGGGGGTTGTTTAACCCTGTTTGGTCCGAGGGAGGTGTTTTGGGACCTCCCCTGTTTCGCACCATTAGTGTGGAGATTTTAAGACGTTTCATCCAATTAGGGGAGGTGTGGTGGAGTGGTCTTGCCACTGGCCTGGTAATCCAAAGGTCCCGGGTTCAAATCCCGATGTATCAATGGGAAGATATTATTGGGATGGAATTTGTGCTGTACCTAGTATCAGTGCATTACCACAAGCCCACCGAAACGTCAATAAAATACCCTCATTGTTCCCTGATTAAATAGCACTGTATGAATATTCACATATTCAAAATATGCTATAGGGGTGCAATGCCTGGTGAGTTATCTGCTCAACAGGTGGCGTTGTGTGTGTGTAAGTGTGAGAGTCCGAGTGTAGGGGGTGAGACAGTGAAGCACGGGAACGAGGTGGCTTCAGAGATGGGGTCGTTTCGGGCCATGAGTGAGCACCGTGCCTCATGTGAAGGCAAGATGGCAGGTGCTCGTTGTACTCTACGTGCTTCACATGTCTCACTCCCTAGACTGGAACAAGACCTCACGGGCTTCACTGTTCATTGTAAAGCGGTGAATGTTAAGGTTTTCAGCCTATGCCCGAGAGGAAGTAAGTTGGGGAAAAAAAAAAAAAAAAAAAAAAAAAAAAAAAAAAAAAGAGTTTGGCGATAATAATACCTTTCACCACATTTAAGAATCAAGTGTCGACTTTTTTCCGGGTGAGCGAAAGCAAGCCTGTAGCTTAGAAGAAATCGGCCTTCGGCCGGACCATTTTTCTAATGAAAAATGTACAAATTTAGCTTGAAAGGGGTCTAGTTGGGTGTTTTGTAATTTGAAGGAAGTCTGGGGAAGGCGTTTTTGTTAGCCTAGGGGACAAAATAAAATACATCACTGAAAAATGGCAAAAACAAGCAAAATCCACAATAATAATAATAAATCCACAATAATAATAATAAATCCATAATAATAATAATAAATCCACAATTATAATAATAAATCCACAATAATAATAATAAATCCACAATAATAATAATAAATCCACAATAATAATAATAAATCCACAATAATAATAATAAATCCACAATAATAATAATAAATCCACAATAATAATAATAAATCCACAATAATAATAATAAATCCACAATAATAATAATAAATCAGATTCAGATTATATTATTGGCATAAAATATACAACAATATAATCCTAAACATAATATATCGTTAATCTTACATAAGCTGGGTCACAATAACCCATAAGGCGTCGGACCAGACAGTGTTAAGGGGAGATGGGTCTTTTTGGTCGGGTCCCCCTTCCCCCTCATGTTTAACCCAAGGAGCTTTACTAAATAGTAGTAAAGCTTCTTGGTTAAACCCCATTATTATTATTTTTTTTCAGATTATAAGACGTTCGCCCCATTAGTTTGTCGATATTAAAACCTTTCTCCCACTTCTATATCAATATCAAGACGTTCCGTGCCATTTAGGTGTCTATTTTTCCTGGCGAGCGAAAGCGAGCCTGTAATTTAGGAGGAACCAGCCGTAGAGGCCGGGACATTTCTCCACCGAAAAATGTACACATTTATCTTGAAGGAGGGCCTTGAGGGGGCGGGGGGGGGAGGTCTTAAGTTATACATAAATGAGCATAATAAATACGCCCAACAGGGGTGGTTTAAAGGGGGGGGGGGGGATAGTTGGGGTGGTTTAAGGGGGGTTTGGGGGCGGGGTCGTTAGTGATACACCCGCGCGGAACTATCCAATTAATACGTTCCGACCGGCGCTGGTTGGGGTATAATCCTTTCAAATGACGAGAGGAATACTTCTTTTACATTAGTATAGTCTTATATCACATGCTCTCTCTCTATCTCTCTCCTCCCCCTCCCCCTTCTCTCTCTCTCTCCTCCTTCTCTCTCTGTCATTCCCTTGCGCTACATCTCGCATTATTGTTATTCTATCGAACGTTTAATCTAGGATTCAATTGTGTTCGTTATAGTAATACAGGTACCGGTATCTCTCTTTTTCTCTATCTGGCATTATCTATCTATATCCATAAATATGCAGTATATAGCAGTGTGTGCGTATATATATATACTGTGTATATATATATGTATATATATATGTATATATATAAAGTCAGCGACACGTGCATTTTAGCGGTGGATGTAGCGTGTTTACAGTATCGGAGTCGGACATTTACTGAAAACCAAAAACAAACACATTATCCGGCGTTACCCCCCTGATGGCACTATTATGTATTGTGTGGTTTACAATATTTAACACCCATATATAAAACAAGGTTAAAGTCTTGAAAATTCCTCCCAATTCCGCTAGAAAGATATGTTTGTTCTTAATTGAGTTTTATCGTCTCCGGAACCTTTGACGGTACCGACTAAACGGCTGCCTCCACGGTATTGAAC
This sequence comes from Paralithodes platypus, assembly GCA_032716605.1. Taxonomy (NCBI): domain Eukaryota; kingdom Metazoa; phylum Arthropoda; class Malacostraca; order Decapoda; family Lithodidae; genus Paralithodes; species Paralithodes platypus. The sequence goes on from CM064480.1 coordinate 1,814,548, forward strand.
ACGAAGACGAAAGTTGTTCGTACAGCCAACGTGAACTAAGTTAACCTGCCGTTTTTCCGCTACCGACTATGGTGGCTCTTGCATCGCGAGTGTAAGCCATGATCATATTATAATTTCTATCGGATTCCAGACCTCGGAGCAGGGGGTGATAATAGGGGGTTGGTCGGTGGGTTGGTTGGTGTGAGGATCGTTAGTGTTACACGCGCTAATATCCAATTAATAGGTTCAGGGGGCGGCGCTGGCAAGGGTATAAGCCTTTCAAATGAGGAGATGATCACTTCTTTTATAGGTTCTCGTCTCTCGTGTCTCCCTCTCTCTCTCTCTCGTCTCTTCTCTCTTTTCATCAAACTATCTATATTTATTAATCTATTCATGCATCTATCTATATATTTCTCTCTAACTATCTATTCATCTATATATTTATATCTATCTATCTCTCTCTCTATCTATCTATCTCTCTATCTATATATCTATCTATCTGCCTATCAATTACAGTTTCTCACAGATCCCTCGTGTTCGGGGGTTCGTGAATCATATCCTCATTACCTCGGAGCTTCGACCCCAAACTTCTGTCTCCCGCTGGCTCGAACCTCCCCTTCCTCACGATCTAGATCTCCCCCCCCCCCCCCCACACTATATCTCTCTCTCTCTTTTACTCTTTCCCTCCCCCATCCATCTCCCTATCTTTCACCCACCTCTCTCTCTCTCTCTCGTTTACCTCCCTTTCCATCCCCTCTCCTCCCTCCTCTCTCTCTCTCTCTCTCTCTCTCTCTCTTATACAGTATATATATATAAATATATAGAGTATATATATAATTGCATTTAGTGTTTAGCTTCAGATTAAACTAACCCATCTTAAATCAACTGGAAGATTAGGAGCATTTTCAGAGAATTAAAAAAAAAAAAAAACGGAGTCTAATAGCTAAAAATATATGAATGACTAAATATACGCAATATTAAACATATCTTGTATGCAACATTGGTACGTTCCAAATCGATATCTAACGGCTTCAGCACGATGACGTTATTTTTATATTTTTGCTGGCTAACATTAGACGATTTTACGCATTTTGAAAGGGATCTGTGTTATTCAGAGGGTTCATAGAGTCCTAGAGGTAGACTATAAGCTAAAGAAAATCGTCGGTCAATATTTACGAGTCACACCACAGCTGGGATCTCATTTTTAATGGTAGTTTTGGGTTCCTATCATTCTATGCTTCATTGCTATATACTTTTTATCCACCGGAATTTTTTGTTCTTTTTTTTTGTTTTAGCATTAACCTAACCTAACCAAAAAACCTAACCTAACCTAATAGCCCCCAAATACATTTAGGTTAGGTTAGGTTAATGCTAAAAAAAAAAAAAAAAAAAAAAAAAAAAAAAAAAAAAAATCCGGTGGATAAAAAGTATATAGCAATGAAGCATAGAATGATAGGAACCCAAAACTACCCTTAGAAATGAGATCCCAGCTGTGGTGTGACTCGTAAATATTGACCAAATCGTCTAATGGTAACCAGAATGTGATGGAAATTACTAATACGAACCCCAGTGTCCATCAGCAGTTCTACACACCTCCCTCACTGACAGTCTGACCATCACACATATACTGAATCTCTTGACTGATGAAAGAGCTATATGTAGATCCACGTCCCAATAAGCCCTACCACTCAATAATACCCTCTATCTCTCTAAAGTTCATAATATAACGTTCGTGTTCATTATTCTTTGTTAGGTAAAGACGGATTCATAAGAGATACGACCCGCCAACTGCTTCAAATGAACCCGTAACTCGACCCCTCACATGATTCACTTCATGTCCATATACAGGGAATGGTTTAAGATCAAAACTAATAATAATTATCTACAATGAACTGGATATATTGTTCTATGTTGTATTAGTTAGATTAGGCCTATGTTTAATTTACCCGAAGCATCTCTAATTTAGGTTCGTTGAGTTACGAATAACGGCTAGTCAATTTTAGCTTATCTCTCTCTCTCTCCTCCCTCGTTTACTTCCCTTCCCTCTCCTCCCTCCCTTCTCTCTCTCTCTCTCTCTCTCCTCCCTCGTTTACTTCCCTTCCCTCTCCTCCCTCCCTTCTCTCTCTCTCTCTCATTTACTTCCCTTCCCTCTCCTCCCTCCCTTCTCTCTCTCTCTCTCTCTCTCTCTCCTCCATCGTTTACTTCCCTTCCATCTCCTCCCTCCTCTCTCTCTCTCTCTCTCTCTCTCTCTCTCTTCACACCCCCTCTCCTCCCTCATTTACTTCCCCTCCCTCTCTCTCTCTCTCACACACAGCGGGTGTCTAAGGGTGTGTGCGTGCCATATTAGCGGTGCGTTAAGATAATGAAAGTGTATTGTGATCCCGTGATACACTTTCCCATAGGAAGGTTCAACGGAGGGAGGGGGGGTTGTTTGGAGGAGGGGAGGGAGGGTTGATGGGGGAGTGAAGGGAGAGAGGAGGGGTTGTTTGAGGGAGGGTTGATGGGGGGAGTGAAGGGAGAGAGGAGGGGTTGTTTGAGGGAGTTGTTTGAGGGAGGGTGGGGGGGGGGAGTGAAGGGAGAGAGGAAGGGTTGTTTGAGGGAGGGTTGATGGGGAGAGGGGAGGGAGGATGGAGGGGTTGATGGGGGAGGGGAGGGAGGTTTGATAGGGGTGGGGAGGGAGAGGAGAAGGAGGAATGATGGAGGGTGGAGGAAAGGAGGGTTGATGGGGGTGGAGGGAGGGAGGAGGGTTAGTGAGGGAGACGGAGGGTTGATGGACATTTGTGCATTTTTCGTTAATCCAGAGTTATGAATTAACCCTCTCTCTTGACCATTTTTTTAGGTATGGTTCCAGAATCGTCGAGCTAAGTGGCGGAAGATAAATTTGTGCATTTTTCGTTAATCCAGTCATGAATTAACCCTCTCTTGGCCATCTTTTCAGGTGTGTTTCCAGAATAGTCGCGCTAAGTGGCAGAAGATAAATTTTTGCATTTTTCGTTAATCCAGAATCATGAATTAACCCTCTCGCTTGGTCATTTCCGCAGGTATGGTTCCAAAATCGTCGAGCTAAGTGGCGGAAGATAAATTTGTGCATTTTTCGTTAATCTAGAGTTGATTTAACCCTCTCGCTTGGCCATTTTTTCAGGTAAGGTTCCAGAATTGTCGAGTTAAGTGGCGGAAGATAAATTTGTGCATTTGTTGTTAATCCAAAGGCATGAAATAATCCTCTCTCTCGGCCATGTTTTCAGGTATGCTTCCAGAATCATCGAACAAAACATTAACCCTATCTGTTGACCAATGAAACTACTTGTCAATTGATTTCTCGATAGTTAATAGGGAGATATGAAAGTACTATGTCTTTGCATCATGTAAATACCAAGTTGTCATAATCAACAATGTACGGTATTTCGTTCCAAAATCTTCCTACATAATAACGCTAAATGGGGCTTCTTTTTTCAGGTATGGTTCCAAAATCGTCGAGCTAAGTGGCGGAAGACGGAGAAGACTTGGGGCAAGAGTACCATCATGGCGGAGTACGGCCTCTATGGTGCCATGGTCCGACACTCCCTGCCACTACCAGAGACCATCATCAAGTCGGTGGATAGTGGAGAGGAGTGTCCCGCGCCTTGGTTGCTAGGTCAGTTTTTGTATTAATATTTTTCTTTTGTTCTATATTACAACTTAAGCCGGTATCACACGAGCACTTTTTCCCTCAACATTTTTCCTCAACACTGGTCTGGCAGCTTATGAGGTCAACATTTATAATATTTATGTCATGTAAATTCACCTACCATCAGTTTAGTTTCCGATACCAGCGCAAAATATTCCAGAAATGTTGATCGTCGAATGTTGACTATAAAAGCTCTCGTGTGATACCGTCTTTACTCCCTCTCGGGCACATGCTGAGAGCCTGTACATTCATCGGTGAAGCCTGTGAGGTCTCGTTCCAGTATAGGGAGTGAGACATGTGAAGCACTTAGAGCTCCAATCAGCCTTTGCCATCTTGCCTTCGCAAGATGCACGGTGCTTGGTTGCCCACTCACGGCTCGAAGTAGCACCATCTCTGGAGCTGCCTCAACTTCGTGCTTTACTGTCTCATCCCCTAGTCTCGGACCCTCACTCTCAGAGCACCACCTATTGAGCACTAACTCACTAGGCATTGCCCCCTGTAGCATATTTTGAATATGGTAATATTCATAGAGTGCTATTTAATCAGGGAACAATGAGTTTTGGCGTTTCGGTGGGCTTTGTGGTAATGCACTGATACTAGGTACAACACAAATTCCATCCCAATAATATCTTCCCACTGATACATCGGAATTCGAACCCGTGACCATTGGCTTACCAGTCCAGTGGCAAGACCATTCCACCACACCTCCCCTTTAGCACCATAACACCATTTTACCTTTGATTCTTGCTAAAAATGAGATGATTGTATACAATTTAAGAAGGGCCTACGTTATTCAGAGGGTTTATTGAGTTTGTATTTACCCCTTTCGGTCCTAGAGGTAGATTATAAATAAAACGAAATCGTCAAATCGTAACCAGAATATGACGATAATTAAGTCATGGTGCTGCCCCTTCTATGGGCAGGTTATTGTTTTTATCTGGATCCTCTTTCTTTCTCAAGTTTAGCCCAATTAGTGTTGAGATTATAAGACGTTCGCCCAATTAGTTTTGGGCTTTGGGCCTTCAAGTTGTTCTTAATAAATAATAATAGACCTTCTAAACTTGCAAAACCATCTGACTATATTCTATTAATTGAAGTCAAATTTGTCAATCCAACTATTTATTTCGGTCTTTTTGTCATACCATTGTTTTCTGTTCGTCATCAACTTAACATTTATCATTTCCTGGCTCTGACAAACCACCACTTTAAACACACTATACAACAACAACAGACTATACATTACCTGGCTCTGACACCACCTCTCAGGGTACATCACACAGTCAGGAGTGCAAGCTAGTGGGAGTCTAACAGGAGTCACTAGGAGTCGCTAGAATCACTAGGAGTCATCGATTTTCACCGCGAGCGAGTGGGAGTCTAACAGAAGTCGCTAGGGTCACTAGGAGTCATCGATTTTCACCGCGAATAGGCCCGCGAGTCCAAATTGTCCCCTACTCCTAGTGACTCTAGCTCACACTCCTGACTGTGTGATGTACCCTTAAAACAGACTATAACACCACCTCTCTCTCCACAGGGATGCACCGCAAGAGTATCGAGGCGGCCTCCCAGCTGCAGGAGTCGGAGCCGGATGGTGAGGCTAGCGATGGCCGGGAGGACCCACAGCGACACCAGCAGTTACAGCAGCCACCACAGCAGCAGACCTCGGGGGAACAGCAGATCGACCAAGAAGAACAAAAGCGACAACTACAGCAGCAACTACAGCAGCAGGAACAACAACAACAACAACAACAACAGCAACAGCAACAGCAACAGCAACAACAACAACAACAACAACAAGGGGGTCTTCCAGGAGAGCATCACTGTAAACCAGAAGCAGGGTTCCCCAGGGAGGCCCAGCTCTTCCACATGGAGAAGGTTGGTGGTTGTTTGGGTGCTGAACCTTTCACTCTGTATACATAGGACTAGAAAATCCACTGAAATTACACTCCAAAGACTAGCAATGCCTTTAACTTCACATTATTAGTTCTAATGTCAAGGCCAAGTCTACTGTACAGTTCTAAAATATCAACAAGAATCAAAGTATAATCATGCCTACAAAGTATTTACATATGTAACTAAACTATCGACACAGGTATAACTTTCTCAACAAACCATAATAAAGCTATAATAGCTTTGCTGAAGACAAAATTATACCGCAATTTCAGAATGAGATACCGGTATTATTATTTTTTTTGTCCATGTGGATGAGGGAGACAAAAGGCAAAACTGCTTGTAACTAAGTGCCTCCCCCAGAGTTGAAAGAGTGACAGGGCCAAAGTCAAGGAATGTTCGAGCCAAAATGTCTGGACACACGGAGTTTGAATGGCAATATTGTAGAGATAAACAGTGAAATATTCTGTGTTGCAATCCGTCTCCATCTTCCTGGATCCACCTTTGTAACTTGTAGCACATTTCCAGGATGTTGGCAGGAGCAGTGGCAGTAGCAGCAGTAACAGCAGCAACAGCGGTGGTGGTGGTGGTGGTGGTGGTGGTGGTGGTAACATCTTCCCTGGCACCAGAGACGTGGGCAACAATAGCAGTGGCAGCGGAGGTGTCCTCGGTGGGGGGCCCTCCGGCCAGTCCCCGCAGAACCCCATTCAGGAGGACCTTCGCTCCAGCAGCATCGCCACACTCCGGCAGAAGGCCCAGGAACACGCTGCTAGGATAAGCATCAATAACAACCTGGCTGCCCTCCATCACTCTGATGCTCTCCACCAACACATCCACCATCACCACCACCTGGGAGGGCACTTCTGATCCCCCACCACTGTCTCTCCACCATCTCAAGCCTCTCCGTCACCACCACTTCCGAGGACACTACTGGCCCCGTTCTGTGGCTCCAGCACCCAAACTCTCCCTACCAACAACACCAGTTCTACACTCTAAACTTGTTGTCAAAACTTCACTACTTATAACACAAAACCAGTTTCATCCTCTTGCAAGGAAACCATAATCCTCCCTGTTCTGGCTTGACCCTTCTCTGTATAGATTTAAAAACGAACAACAAATTCAATAAACACAATTTTGTCCCTACTAATTTCATAACTTTCAAATTATCTACAGAGTCCTATACTGTAATATACACAACAATACCCTCATTGACGCTACAACATCAGAAACAATATTGCTTAATTAAACTTTGACCAGTTGGCATTCCAAACCAATCTTGACAATTTAGTTTAAACAAAGCAAAACCAAACCAAGAGATTGCAGTTGTTAATGACTGACTTAAACGGAGATGGGATTGACATGTGGAGATGACCTCAAATATAACTTAAAGGCTTCAAGTGAATATTTTGATTGCATATGCTAAACACATGATGCTGAACCTCGCTCAGGCGTGACAATCAATAAAATAAAATATTTACCACCTCGGGGGATCGGGAGCTCCCGGTGGTTCTGCTGACATGGTGCTCACGCGATATATGGCTCTGTTTGGGTTCTACTGTGCTCTTATATATGTGACCAGGAGCAGCAAGGAACCAACATCCAGGCGTGCTGACAATACTAACCACTTAATTTCCAGGTCATCATTACGGATGACCAAGTTATCAGGTTGTGCTAACATAAAACTTAAGCCGGTATCACATGAGCACGTTTTCCCTCTACATTTATCCTCAACACTGTTCTGGCAGCTCATGGGGTAAACATATATAATATTTTTGCTCCCTAAATTCATCTACCATCAGTCTCGTTTCCGATATCAGTGCAAAATATTAAAGTAATGTTGCCAGAAAACTGTTGATCATCGAATGTTGACTATAAAAGCTCTCGTGTGATACCGGCTTTTACTGAATCTTGTATGTGTATGTTCTTCGATAAAGGGCAGCTTAGTGACATGAAATTACTTATACGGTGTCATGAAATAATGGACTCACACACTAGGATTTAATTCCTGAGGCACTTATACATGATGGCATATGATGGTAGTTGAAAAGTGAGCTACTTAGTGTACTTAATTCAACCAATTTAATCCTGAGCGTCATGTGTACTTTGATACTATAATATTAATTAAGCTGGTATCACACAAGCACTTTTTCCCTCAACATTTAACCTCAACACTGGTCTGACAGCTTATGAGGTCAACATTTAAAATATTTCGGTCACCTAAATTCATCTACCGTCAGTCAACTTTCTGATACCAGTGCAAAATATTCCAGAAATGTTGCCAGAAAAATGTTGATCATGGAATGTGGACTATGAAAGCTCTCGTGTGATACCGGCTTTACTTGCACTCGAGTTGCATTAGTCGCATGTTATCAAGCTAAGCTAACAATGCTTCTGTACTTACGTCCAGTCAAATTAAACCCTAGTGTGATGACTCCATAATCAGATACGCTAACCGCGACCTAACCCGGAACTTCTGTGCAAGTGTAAAGGGTTCTTGAATAATCCCGGAGAATTCTCCGTGTCTTGTGCGAAATGGAACTTCTTGTTAACTTGACTTTTCTAACCGGCAGCCTATAATAATAAGGCTTTTTATTGGTGGAGTACGATACAACAGTGGATTTTAATGGTGATATGAGTGGACAAGATCACCAGATAGTGTTTGTGGAGCGTTGTGACTCTATCCAAAGCCAAAGTGGAATTGAACTATTAAATATAAGTGATACATGTTTTTTTCCTCAGTGAACAGCGGATCTTTAAACAAAATAACTATGTACCCTATATTACATGTCTTATGTGTTTCAAAAAATATATTGACATTTTCTTCTTACCACGAAGGTGTTGAATACCTTTATTTATAATCTGTAGGTGATGGTGCCACTCTAATGCCGGTATCACACGAGCGCATTTTTCCTCAACACTGGTCTGGCAGCTTATGAGGTCAACATTTAAACTTTTTTCGGTTACCTAAATTCATCTATCATTAGGGCCATTTTATTACACCATGGTAAGAGCTTTCCCGACCAGATTGACCTTTATACAGATAAGCGATAAGGGTCAATCTGGGTCGGGAAAAGTCGTAGGGAAAGCTCTTACCATGGTTTAAGGGGGGATGGGCCGGTTTTCTGGTCCCTCTTCTTCCTCATGTTTAGCCCCATTAGTTTTCAGATGTTAAGATGTTTGCCCCATTAGTTTGTCGATTTTTAAGCCTATCGCCCCATTTCTTCCTCAATATTTAGACCTTTCGTGCTATTTAGGTGTAATTTTTTTCGCTGGCGAACGATAGTGAGCCTGTAATGTTGAAAGAACCGGCCTTCGGCCGGGAAATTTTTCTACCGAAAAATGTACAACTTAATCTAGAAGGGGGATCTAATGGATGTTTTTTTTAAATTTGATGGAGATCTAGGGAGGAAACTAGAAAAATAATGAATAGATGCAAAAATCTCCCAAAAAGTGAAACATGCCCCCTTAAAAAAATGGCGCTTAGTTTAGTTTCCGATACCAGTGCAAAATATTCCAGAAGTGTTGCCAGAAAAAATGTTGATAATTATCGAATGTTGACTATAAAAGCTCTCGTGTGATACCGGCTTAATGATAACTTAGTTTCCTGTGTACATAGAGGTGATCTCATGCTTACGTCATCACACTTCACACGCGTCGGTAGTAACATTATAGTCCAGGGCTGCCATTCTGACGGTTCCTATGGCATAAGTGTACGGTCGCGCTAATAAGTCATGTACCAGCCGTCATTACGTTTGGCTTGTTCTGTCCTGTATTAATGTCTGTCAGATGTTGAATAGGGTGGGTAAGTGTAGGAACATGTTTTTTTATATTTCACTCGATATGAAGAAATGAAGCTTAGATATTGCTGATACCAATTATTGATCAAAACATACTTGGTGCCGAGATATTAGCGCGATTGTACACCGCATTGAAAAAACCCTTGCAACTATTACGTTGAAATTGGTTATGTTGGACAAACTATACAGCATATAACTGAATATTATATGCTCGCCTCGGAACTTGTGTTATATCTTCCAGAATAACGAGTTTTCTCACTATAGATAGCGCCAACGAACTTAACATTAATCTTGATCCCTGACCTCTCTGTAACTCAAAAGGGCCTAGAGCAAACTGGCTGTAAATATCCACACCTATTTCCCGGTGGACTCTTCCCAAATGATAGAAACGTCAGCCCGATTGCTTTCCTTCATTTCGAGTTAAGGGGAGGTCTCCATTTGAGGGATTTTTTTCTTGACCCCTTTCTCCCTCATGGTTAGCCCCATTGTTTTTGAGATTTTAAGACGTTTGCCCACATAAGTTTGGTGATTTTAAGAATGTCCGCCCCATTCTGTCAATTTTAAGACCTTTCGTGCAATTTAGGTGTCGATTTTATCCTGGCGAGCGATAGCGAGCCTGTAATTTAAGAGTAACCGGCCTTCGGCCGGGACATTTTTCTACCGAAAAATGTACAAATTTATCTTGAAAGGGGGTCAAGGGGGTGACATTTTAAGATTGCTGGAGGAGTAGGAAACAAACAAGAAACCTCCCCTTAAAAGAAGTTAAGGGGTCAAATTTATTGTGGAGTTCGCTGGCGCAACCTATAGTTGTTATATAGAAGTTCTTGACACATATGTACTTAAGGGGAGGTTTCCACTTGAAGGACTTTCTTCTTGACCCCTTTCTCCCTCATGTCTAGCCCCATCGCTTTTGAGATTTTAAGACGGTCGCCCCATTATTTTGACGATTTTAAGAACTTTCGACCCATTTCTGTCAATTTTAAGACCTTTCGTGCCATTTAGGTGTCGATTTTATTCTGGCGAGCGATAGCGAGCCTGTAATTTAAGAGGAACCGGCATTTAGCCGGGACATTTGTCTACCGAAAAATGTACAAATTTATCTTGAAAGGGGCTCAAGGGGGTGTAATCTTAAAGCTTGATGGATATCTAGAGACCAAACTAAAAACCTCCCCTCAAGATTGAAGAGTGCTAAAGAATATCGTGATATAGAATTCAACTAAATCTAAATATATCTAAAGCATCAAAATAAATTAAATTGAACTTACGAATTGCTCTGCCCTTTGCACCTATACCAAATAATTAACCCTTTGAACATTGTGAGGCATTTTGACAGTTCATGCTGGCTATCATTAGACGCTTGTATACAGTCTAAGAAGGATCTGTGGGAATCATAGGGGTGAAGACTATCTCCACCAACCCTCTGACTTCCACAAACCCTTCCTAATCTGAAGAAAATCCTCTAATCTAACTAGTCTATCTAAATACTCCAATCCCCACGTTTTTTTTTTTTTTTTTTTTTTTTTTTTTTTTTTGGCGGATTGGATCTTGAAAAAGGTTAAAACAAGGCCACCCACAGAAGCAGCCCTGGACCATGCGCTTAGTACTTTGTTAACTGTTTTGTATTGATTACGTTGCACTTGCATAATTCTCATTGTTATTAGTTTGTTTTGTTTGTATGACTCGCAGCATAAAGGGAGCCCACCTCGCTTTGTTTTATCTTTCTCTCCCTCTCTCTCTCTCTCTCTCTTTGGCTTGTATCCATTCGGCCCCATTCAGCCTACTGTTTTAAGACGTTTATCCCCATCCAGGTGTCAATCTTTTCCTGGCGAGCGGTAGTGAGCCAGTATATATTTGTTTTGACATTAAGCTAAATTTGTACATTTTTCGATAGAAATATGTCTCCGGCGAAGCCGGTTTTCTCCATACAATGGACAAAAATCAACACCTGGATGGGGATAAACGTCTTAAAACAGTAGGCTGAATGGGGCCGAATGGATACAAGCCAGGGAAAGAGAGAAAAGGCGAAACAAAAAAGCCGGTGACCCTCCTTAACTGTACCGATTACGTTGCACTTGCATAATTCTCATTGTTATTAGTTTGTTTGTTTGTTTGTTTGTATGACTGACACAGCATAAAGGCGGCGGCGTCACACCAGCTCTCTTTCCACCAATTTCTACGGGCAATAATTGTAGGTGGAGTTTGGCATCTCTTAAATTTAAGGGGACGTTATGTTGTTATTTATTCTGATTTTATATTGTTATAATTTTTTTTAGTGTTATTCCTTAAACCTCTATCAAACTTAAAAAAACACCCTGAAGATTGATTTGTACATTTTTCGGTAGAAAAATGCTCCGGCCAAAGGCCGATTCCTACTAGATTACAGGCTCGCTATCGCTCGCCAGGAAACGATCGACACGTAAATGGCACGAAAAGTCATAATATTGTAAAATAAAGCAACGAGATGTCTTAAAATAATTCTAATGAGGTGAACGTCTTAAAATCTCATAACTAATGGGGCTAATCATGAGGGAGAAGGGAGTCCAGAAACACCTAATACCTGCCCTTAAGGGGGGTGACCTGCCTTTTCTCTCTCCATTTCTCTCTTTCTCTGGCTTGTATCCATTTGGCCCCATTCAGCCTACTGTTTAAAGACGTTTATCCCCAACCAGGTGTCAATTTTTTACTGGTGAGCGGTAGCGAACCAGCATATGTTTTAAATGGTTTTGACAGCAGGCTAAATTTGTATATTTTTCGATAGAAAAATTTTATCGGCGAAGCCGGATTTCTTCATATTAATGCTGGCTCGCTATCGCTCGCCAGGAAGAAATCAACACCTAGATGGGGATAAACGTCTTAAAATAGTTGGCTGTATGGGGGCCGAATGGATACAAGCCAGCGAAAGAGAGAAAAGTAGGTAAATACAAAAAACAGGTCACCCCCCTTAAGCTGAATCAACAACAACCAGCCCCCCCCCCCCCCCCCCCCAGCACAACCTCCCTTCCGTCTAGTGTCCGGTGCCAGGGTGACAGAGTCGCAGAATATTAAGGGGGGTGTCACCGGCTTTTTTGTTATCTTTCTCTCCTTTTCTCTCTTTCCCTGGCTTGTATCCATTCGGCCCCATTCAGCCAACTATTTTAAGACGTTTATCCCCATCCAGGTGTCGATTTATTCCTGGCGAGCGATAGCGATCCAGCATTGTATGGAGAAATCCGGCTTCGCCGGAGACATTTTTCTATCGAAAAATGTACAAATTTAGCTAGCTGTCAACACAAAAAAATATATATGCTGGCTCGCTACCGCTCGCCAGGAAAATATTGACAACTGGAAGGGGATAAACGTCTTAAAACAGTAGGCTGAATGGGGCCGAATGGATAAAAGCCAAAGAGAGAGGGAGAGAAAGAGAAAAAAAAAAGCGAGGTGGGGTCCCTTAAGAGGAAAAACTTGCTCAATGAAAACCGTCGGCAAAAGCGCTCGTGTGACACTGAACTATAGTCTATTCGCTGTAAGTAGGCGAGAAATCATGACCTCTAACCTCTGTAACTAATTATGATGTTACCTCCACCAACCGACTTTACTCCTAAACTCAATTAATGCAATCAACAAATACATGTGGCAGTCCAGGGATTCGAACCTAGGATGCTCACACCGAAATTCAGTGCATTTATCCATTGCGCTACGAAGACAGTTAGAGCAAATGGATTTTTTTTTTTTTTTTTTTGGTAAATGTCCACATCTATTCCTTGACTGACTCTTCCCAAATGGTAGACATATTAGCTCGATTACTCAACTTGTTTTTGAGTGACAGAGGTTAGAGGTCATGGTTTCTCGCCTACTTACAGCGCATAGGCTACTAACCCCTTCAGGATCGTGACGCATTCTGGCAGCTGGTTTTGGCTATCACCAGACGATGCCATGCAGCTTAGGAAGGGTGTGTGGAAGTCGGAGGGTTGGTTGTCATCTTGTATAGTCTTCTTAAGGGGAGGCAGACCGTTTGTTTGGTCTATTAATTCATATATTCATATATATATGTTTCCTCCCTAGACCTCCATCAAGCTTTAAAAAAACACCCCCCTAGACAATTTTGTAAATTTGTACATTTTTCGGTAGAAAAATGGCCCGGCAGAAGACCGGTTCCTCTTAAAATTGCAGGCTCGCTATCGCTCGCCAAGAAATAATCGACACCTAAATTACACGAAAGGTCTTAAAATTGGCAACGAAATGGGGCGAAAGGTGTTAAAATCGCCAACCTAATGGGCCGAACGTCTTATAAACTAAAAAAAAAAATGGGGCTAAACATGAGGGAGAAGGCGGTCCAGAAAAACGGTCTGCCTCCCCTTAACTCCCACAGATCCTTCCTAAGCTGTATAGAATCGTCTAATGATAGCTAGAAAGAAAAAAAAATCAAAACGCGTCGTGATCCTCAAGGAGTTAACCCTCTCTGTACCGGCGACGTCTTATAAAAAATATTCTAGCTCTATTGAGACGGATGTTATTCAGCTTAAGAAGGACCTCCAGCAATTACCAGGCTTCGAAATATCCCAATTACCAGGCTTCGAAATATCCCAATTACCAGGCTTCGAAATATCCCAATTACCAGGCTTCGAAATATCCCAATTACCAGGCTTCGAAATATCCCAATTTATTTCATTGGAGGTGTTTGGTGTGGTGGTGAAATCAATACAAAATTTGATTAACCCGTTTTACCACCACGGATCCTTCTCAAAATGCACATAGTCGTCTAAATATAGCTAGCATCAAATTAAAGACACGTCGCCGGTACAGAAGGGGTTAAGGTGAATTTAACCCCTTTGTGTACCTGTCGCGCTATTTTCACACATTATACTCTGGCTACACTGCTAAAAACTATCCCCTTGTTTTATTTATACACGACAGGCAGCCTTATTGCCAACATAAATACCTAACATTTAAGGGGACAGTGACTGTTTTTAATTAATTATAAATGGATTCATTTATTTTCTAGTTTCCTCGCTAGACATCCCTCAAACTTAGAAAAACATCCCCTATAACCCCCCCCCCCCCCCCTTCCCAAGATAAATGTGTACATTTTTCGGTAGAAACATTTCCCGGTCCTGCTCGCCAGGAAAAAATCGACACCTAAATGACACGATAGGTCTTAAAATTGACAACGAAATGGGACGAAAGGTCTTAAAATCGCCAAACTAATGGGCCGAACGTCTTAAAATACAAAAAATAGGGCTAAACGTGAGGGAGAAGGGGGCCAGAAAAACCAGCCCGTCCCCCCTTAACCCCTTCGGTACGGTGACGTCATTTTCACCATACTCGGGTTACCGATAGACGATTTTCCGGAGCTTATAATCTACCTCTAGGACTCTCAACGGGGTACAATCGGGGGTATTAAGTGTTGCCATAGATTCCAGTGGTTTTCGCTCAACAAGTGTTATTGGTACCTTTATAGTTACTGGGAAAAGTGCTTATCCCTCAGAGTATTAGTCAGTGTCCGAAACTTTGTGAAATATCTGACAACACTTATTAACCTCGACTGTACATACTATCTCAATAAACCCTCCGAATAACACAGGTCCTTCCTAAACTGCATACAATCGTCTAAAGGGGTTAACAGTCCCAAGCATACCTATCAGCATCACTAGCGTACAGTCTTTATTTGATTTATATTTATTTTGTAAGGGGGGAGTACTCGCTTTTTCTGGACCCCCTTCTCCCTCATGCTTAGCATATTAGTTTTGAGGTTTTAAGACGTCCGTTCCGTTAGTTTGGCGATTTTGAGACCGTTCGCCTTATTTTGCTATCAATATTAAGACCTTTCGTGCCCTTTAGGTGTCTATTTGTTTCCAGGCGAGCGATAGCGAGCCTCTAATTTTAAAAGGAACCAGGCTGGGAAATTTTTCTACCGAAAAATGTACACATTTATCTTGAAAGGGGGTCTAGGGGGTGTTTGTCTAAGCTTAATGGAGGTCTAGCGAGGAAACGCAAAAATAAATTAAAGAATAAATATATAGACCAAAAACCAAACACTACCCCCTTAAACCTCTTAACTCATACACATTCATCTTAAACTAAATACAATCGTCTAGTGGTAGCAAAGTGGCGTGAAGAATGGCGTGATCGGTGCACTGATAGGGTTAAGGTGGTCATGTAAGGGGTGCATTTGGTCCACTTGATTACATATACACACACACACACACAAACTGCCAAAATTACGACTGTTCTGAGATATCGAGGATTGGAGAAGATTGTATACAGCTTCGGGAGGACCTGTATGGATCAGAGGGTAGAATGGTTTAGTGTTTACCTCGCTGTTGGCCAGGCGTCCTTCCATTATTGAATAAAATCGTCTAGGGTTAGCCAGCAATAAGATCAATATGACTTGGCAAATGATTAAGGGGAGATGGGCCGTTTTTCTGGACCTCCTTCTTCCTCGTGTTTAGCCCCATTAGTGTTCAGATTATAAGACGTTCGGCCCATTAGCTTGGCGATTTTTTTTAAGATCCTTCGCCCCATTTCGTTGTCAATATTAAAATACATAACATTAAATACATGACGAACAGAGAAGCGTGTTTTAACCCTTTGAGTACCGGTGCCGTCCTTCGAACTTTATTCTGGCTACTAGAAGACGATGATATTCAGTTTCAAAAGGGCCTCCAGCAATCAACAGGCTTCGAACTATCTCACTTAACCCTTTGTACTACCACAGGTCCTTCTTAAACCGCACAAATTTCTCGAAATATAGCTAGAATAAAAAGACGTCGCCGGTACAGAAGGGGTTAACGATCCATTGGTGACTGTAGATAGAAAGTTTAAGGGGAGATTTGTTCCTGGCGAGCAATAGCGAGCCTGTAATTTTAGAAGGAACCGACCTATAGCCGGAAAGAAATTCTGCCGAAAAATGTACAAATTTATCTTGAAAGGGGGGTGAAGGGAGTGTTTCTTTAAAGCTTGATGGAGCTCTAGCGAGGAAACTCAAACATTAATTTAATTAATAAATATATAGACCAAAAACCGAGTACTACCCCCTTAATCTGGGCCAACAATCCCAGCCCCCCCCCCCCCCCCAACCATCAGTCAGGCTGGCTGCAGGGCCGACAATCCGCACATACACACAACACAAAGATTTATTGGGAGTTACCAGGGGGAGGGAGGTTTGGCCCAGATTAAGGGGGGAAGGGTATGTTTAGTGCTCGATTCATTTATTGGTTGATTTGTTCAGTGGTCGATTTATTATGTCCAGCTTCACTCACACACGAGCGCTTTTTCCCTCAACATTTATCTCCTCAACACTGGTCTGGCAGCTTAAGAGGTCAACATTTATAATTTTTCGGTCACCTAAATTCATCCACCATCAGTCTAGTTCCCGATACCAGTGCCAAATATTCCAGAAATGTTGCCCCAAAAATGTTGACCATCGAATGTTGACTATAAAATCTCTCGTGTGATACCGGCTTAACTGGTTCAAATTTGGCTTCTACGTCGATGTGATCAATTTGGAATTGTGTATACATCTATTAATCAACATTACATACATATATGATTGTATGCTCTCAGTGGGGCTCGAACCACCGACAGTCAGGACGATTGTCCATGCTTTAACCAACTCTACCACGGCGTGATAAAGGATACTTAACATTTTCCTATACTGTATATATTAAAGAGAAAGTAAATCCTACTTGGAGAATTTTATTTAAATTCATATAGCCTACAAGCTCACGCGTATTTGTGAGATATAGCCAACTTAGGGGAGGCTGAACCTCTGCTGAGCCCAGAAATCAATTTTTTTTTTTTTTTTCTTGTTCTATAATGCTTCTTGCCACATAGGAGAATAGCATAGGAGGGAACAAAAAAACATATCGCATCCATAACCCCCCGGGCCGGGGGTTCGCCCACGACCCCAGAAAAACGAAAATGTTTGCTTTCAGCCACCAAAATAAAAAATTTGTGTCTTTTGTCTTTTGTCTTTTGTCTTTCTGTAAGCAATATAAATTATCCTATGAGGGCATAAGCACCCATATGACATCCCTAGCACCCCTCTCTGGGGGGTCCCCAATATCATGGATTTTGGTAAAAAATTGTGTGAATTTATTCTGTCAAGCTTGCTCCTGACAACATTTTAGTTTAGTTGGTCATAAAACTCAATCTTCTATGAGCGCGCCATGATAGAAAACGTTCTCTAAGGAGGACTAACTATTATATCTCCCCCAAAATGGTATTTGACTGCTGAAAATCTATGAATTTCAGATGCCAGCGATCATATATTGGCACTTATGAGTGCATCTATATTTTTGTGTATTGCTCAAATGCATTCCCCTTCTAAACACTATACATAGGGGTATATAGGAATGCCTGTATGTTTAGATAATGGCCGTTTTGCCAAAAAAATCCGAGTTTTGATCATTTTGGAGTCAAAATTAGCTGTACCCCAAAAATAATTATATAATATATTTTTGTCAGCACCTTCTATTATTCAATATGGGTAAACGAAAACGCTACGTTGTAGGGGATGCTTGTAGGATACGCCATGCAAAAATTGCAGGAAATTTGAACAATATTGAGTGACTAGATTATTTTACAAATAGTGCAATGAAATTCTGCGCTCTCGCTCGCACACACATAGAGAGCTGATTTTTTTCAGCGAGTCTTAGTATTTCCATTGGTAATAAGATGGTATAATGCCAGAAACACAATCTCTTATACAGGCTGACTTGGGGGTCAAAGGTTCAGCCTCCTCTTATTAAATTTAATTAATTAATATTAATGACTTTCGTGCAGGCTCGGTATAGCTCGCCAGGAAAAAGTCGACACCTGAATGGGACGAAAGGTCGTAAAATTGAAAAATAAATGGGGTGTAGCTCTTAAAATCGCCAAACTAATGGGTGAACGTCTTAAAATCGCCAACTAATGGGGGCAAACGTCTTAAAATCTCAAAAAACGGTAAAACTGAGAAACATCGAACACTCTTTTAGTAAGCTAACGGAACACTGCAATAATCGTACGTGCATATAGCGAACAAGTGAACTGTAGCATAAATGATGGATATTCCGAGCTTACTAAAGAGGGTAGCGGGAACTGGTTTATTTATTCATATATATATATATATATATATATATATATATATATATATATATATATATACTGTATTTATATATTTATCAAAATTATTTCAGTTTCCTCCCTAGACCACCATCAAGCTTAAGAAATACCTCCTTCCAGATAAATTTGTGCGGCCGGTTCCTCCTTAATTGCAGTTGACTCCTAAATAACATAAAAGGTATTTATATTGACAAATAATAGGGCGAGTCTTAAAATCACCAAACTAATGGGGGCGAACATCTTCATATCGCCAAACTAAGAAAAGATACATCGAACACTTCTTTAGTAACGTCACGGGACACTGATGATGATGATTATTATTATTATTAATATTATCACCATTATTATTATCATTATTATTATTATAATTATCGACATTGTTATTATTGATATTATTATTATTATTATTTTATTATTATTATTTTATTATTATTATTTATTATTATTATTACTACTATTATTATTATCATCGCCTATCTAGTTACAGTCCCCGTGTCGAATATTTGCAGGCAGGAATATTACAGCGTCCTCCCACCCCCACCCCCTCCCCCCTCCCGGTGCATTTGTTTGTTTGCCGCTTGTGTACAGTCACGAACCATAATACCGACACAGCCATTTCAATCTAGGAATCTGTGTGGGTTTCAATCTTATTCTAGCCATATTTAAGAGGGGATTTGATGCAGCTTAGGAGGAATCTGTGGTCGCGAAAGGGTTAATTTGGATAGTTGGACACCATACTACTGCTAGAGGTCCTTCCTACACTGAATAGAATCGACTATAGTCCGTTCATTCTAGGTTGGGCAGAAGTCGTAACCCCTAACCTCTCACAACTCAAAAAGGACTAGAGTAATCGAGCTAATATTTCTACCAAATAGGAAGACTTGGCCAGGGAATAGGTATGTAAATTGACAGCTCATTTGCTCTAGCCCTTTTTGAGTTACAGAGGTTAGAGGTTACGATTTCTGCCCAACCTAGAATGAACGGACTATAGCAACCAGTATACCATGAAAAGGACCTCACCAGTACTGAAGGGGTTGAAGCCAAGTTGTGAAGCCTCTGGTATACAACAGACCATTGGATTGTCTGGCTTGCGAGTTTCAGGCTATAAGGAAGTTGGAGGTCTTATATCGATATTTAGCTGAATTACGAACTAAAATATGGTTCTATTATATATATATAAATACATAAAACCAATCTCAGCATACTTTCTATCCTTCATTAGTATTGTATTTCAGTTTAATATCGATGTCTACAGCTCCAACTTCCTTATAGAATGAAACTCGCAAGTGGTCAATTGTCTGGCTTGGGTTCGATATAGATTCCAATGGGTGTGCAAGTATTATGGCTCACGACTGTACCTACCCATTATACTGTGTGTGTGTGTGTGTGTGTGTGTGTGTGTGTGTGTGTCGAGTGACCTTGTTTTTATGTCAACAAAATATACGCTCACTAATTTTAGCCTGTGTTTCTGTCTAATTCCTTGGATGTGTAGTTATTAAGACTAATTGTGTATATAATAGTAAGTATATGTACAGTGGTGCTAATAAGTCATGTCCTAGCTGTCATTACGTCTGGCTCGCTCTGTGCTGTATTAATGTCTGTCAGATGTTGAATAGGGTGGGTAAGTGTAGGAAAATGGTTGTATATCTCACTCAAAAAGAAGAAGAATGTTGAGGTATTGCTGATACCAATTATTGATCAAAACATAATTGGTGCCGAGACATCGCTTATTAGGCCGACTGTACAGTTGGCCACACAAGTTCTGTTCCTCGTAGTGATGGAAGTAAAATAGCATGGGTGAATTTCAATTGTTTTTCTTGTGATCTTATGTATGGAAGTAAAATAGCATGGGTGAATTTTAATTGTTTTTCTTGTTCTATTAATTTGTCTATGTGAATGAAAGATACAAAAGGCAATGCCACCTGTAACAATTTCAACAAATGTCTCCCCCAAACTTGAACAAGAGCACCGCAAATGGGTGCATAATACGGCCGTGAGCAAGACCTGTCTCATGACATACAATACACTGTATTGTACTATTATCACCAAAGAGTTTGGTGTGGTTTGTGGGAGGAGGAAGCTGAAGGTGAACGTCAATAAAAGTACAGTAATGGTGATCATAGGGGAATCTAGTAATGGTGATCATAGGGGAATCTAGTAATGGTGATCATAGGGGAATCTAGATGTGAGGCCGGATGGGGATATATTGGAACAAGTAGTGTTTTAAATATCTAGGAGGAACGATAAGCAGGAATGGAGGTATGGAAATGGATGTAAAACAGAGAGTATCGATCATTAATCGATTTTAGGAGTATAGTTGGTTGTTGGAAGGAACATAATAATTGATATTGGTTCAGGGGTAATTTATCGAGAGGACTTCCCTAGTGGTTAAGGCCCCATTAATTGCTCTTTCCATTCACATATGCATAGCCTACGTGAGTTGCAGTTGGGATGTGTGTACATGCTTAGATTGATATGCAGGATTCGAAGTTGCATAATAAATCGTAGGCAGTGTCCACCATTCTTTAACTGTCTACGTGGTGCGATGCATAAGGTGTTGATTTTCGGTGTGAGCATCCTGGATTCGAATCCACGGACTGCCACATGTGTTTGTAAATTTCATTAATCGATTTTAGGAGTATGGTTGGTTGTTGGAAGGAACATAATAAAGGAAGGAAAGTTTTCGGAGCAATATGGGAAGTATGTGGAAGGTGAGAAATCTCGGAATGAAAGTTAGAAGTGCAATGTAGCAAGGAATTGTTGTGCCAACAGTGATGTATGGGGCTGAGACATGGGCTCTGAAGGAAAAGGAGAGAAGAAAGCTAGATGTGATGGAGATGAGCTGCTTGAGGAGTATGTGTGAACCATAACCTCTGTAACTCAAAAAGGGATAGAGCAAATGGGCTGTAAATGTCCACACCTCTTTCCTGGCTAACCCTTCCCCAATGGTAGAAATATTCGCTCGATTACTCTAGTCGTTTTCAGAGTTATTGAGGTTAATGTTAAAAAATATTGGCCTGCCTATTTGGAACAGGGTACAGTTTTGTTATAGACTACATGTTCGATTGTTCACACGCTTATTTTACCAGTACCGCATAGCTAAAGAAACGGTATGAATATCAGTGACTTCTAAATCCTACTCTGTTTTAATGGACTACTACGCAAGAATAAATAAATAAATATATATATATATATAATATATATATATATATATATATATATAATTTATATATATACTGTATATATATATATATATATATATATATATTTATATATATACTGTATATATACCGGTATATATATATATAGAGAGAGAGAGATACAGAGAGAGAGAGAGAGAGAGAGAGAGAGAGAGAGAGAGAGAGAGAGATAGAGAGAGAGAGAGAGAGAGAGAGAGAGAGAGAGAGAGAGAGAGAGAGAGAGAGAGAGAGAGAGAGAGAGAGAGAGAGAGAGAGAGAGAGAGAGAGAGAACATAGAACATAAGAAAATGGGAGTCTGCAGAAAGCCGATTGGCCTAAGCAAGGCAGATCCCTGTCCCACACAACCCCAATTACAAAGCCCAATTATAGGCTCAACACTCTAATACCTTGAGGATCATCTTACCAAAACGGTTAGAGATTAACGCAGGATTACGGGGGTCTGCAGAGTGCTGATTGGCCCAACCCTGCTGATCCCCCTTCACACCCAACCCTTCTCGTCCATATGCTTATCCAATTTTATCTTAAAGCTCCCTATCGTTTTTAATCCCACTATAGCACTTGGTAGTCTATTCCACCCATCTACAACTCTGTTACCAAACCAATATTTGCCTATATCTTTTCTGAAACGAAATTATCTAATTTGAAACCATTGGTACGAGTTCTTTCGCTATCACTGAGCTTTAGTACATTTGTCATGTCCCCTTTGTTAATCCCACTAACCCACTTGAACACCTCTATCATATCCCCTCTAACTCTGCGTCTCTCTAACGAATGTAAACCTAATTTCTTCAACCTTTCTTCATACGGAAGATTTCTAATATTATGGATCATTTTTGTCATTCTACGCTGTACTCTCTCCAATGAATCTATGTCCATTCTGTAATAAGGACACCAAAATTGGACAGCATAATCCATATGGGGTCTCACTAATGACAAGTAAAGTTTTAAGATAACATCAGCAGTTCTGTTACTCACACTCCTAGAGATGAACCCGAGAATCCTGTTTGCCTTATTACGAACGCCTATACACTGTTTTCTAGGCTTCAAATCATTGCTAACAAACACACCTAGATCTTTCTCGCAGTCTGAATTTTCTAATTCTAAATTAGCTAGTTTATATTTAACATTTGTATGCATCTTCCCTATCTTTAATACTTTGCATTTGTCAATGTTAAACTTCATCTGCCAATTTACTGACCATTCATGTAAGGTATCTAGATCCCTTTGGAGGCACTCTATATCGCTATCTGAATCAATTGATCTCCCCATTTTAGTATCGTCTGCGAATTTACTTATCCTACTAGTTATACCTAAATCTAGGTCATTTATGTATATAAGAAACAACAGGGGACCTAATACCGATCCCTGGGGGACACCACTTTTGACTGCTCCCCACTCTGACTTGGTACCATTTATGCTGACTCTCTGTTTCCTACCAATTAGCCATGACCTAATCCATCCCAACAACGCCCCACCTATTCCATGTGCCTCAACCTTTCTCATCAATCTCTCATGAGGGACTCTGTCGAAAGCTTTACTGAAATCTAAATATATAATATCGTATGCCTTGTCATTATCTACTGCTTCATATACCTCTGAGAAAAAACTAAGCAAATTAGTAAGGCAAGAACGTCCCTGAGTGAATCCATGCTGAGAAGAATTGATTAAGTTAAATGTTTCTAAGTGGTTTCTCATTTTCCTAGCAATAATTGACTCTAGTAGCTTTCCTATGATTGAAGTGAGACTAATGGGACGGTAATTGGATGCTATTGATTTATCACCTTTTTTTGAAAATCGGAACTACATTTGCAAGCTTCCAAGCTTCTGGAAACTATACCTGTTTCTAATGAATTGTTAAAAAGAAATGTTAATGGGTAACTTAACTCATCTCTGCATTCTTTTAATACTCTGGCATATACCTCATCGGGACCAGGCGATTTCTGAGGTTTCAGTCTGTCAATTTCCTTAAGCACATCATTTCTACTTATAGTAACCGTACTTAACCTATTTTCTATTCTATCGCTATATACCTTACGGACTTCTGGAATCTGTGCCAAATTTTCATTAGTGAAAACGGATAGAAACTGACTATTTAATGTACTGCACATTTCTAAATCATTTTCTGTCATTTCTCCTATCGAAGTTTTAAGGGGGCCTATTTTATCTCTAACTTTAGATTTATATAGCTGGTAAAAAGCCTTAGGGTTATTTTTTGAGTCATTGGCTATCCTGATTTCATAATTTCTTTTGTCTGTCCTTATAAATTTTTTAACCTCTCTTGATAGACTCTGATAGTAAGCAAGTAGGTGAATTTCGCCTTTCTTTATTTTTCGATATATTCCTCTCTTTTTTCCTAGAAGGTCTAATAGTCTATTATTCATCCATTTGGGTTGGTTCTGTGTTGATCTAAATTTTCTTTTGGGGATATATTTATTTTGCGAATTGTGGAGAGAGAGAGAGAGAGAGAGAGAGAGAGAGAGAGAGAGAGAGAGAGAGAGAGAGAGAGAGAGAGAGAGAGAGAGAGAGAGAGAGAGAGAGAGAGAGAGAGAGAGAGAGAGAGAGAGAGGTAAAGATTGTTGAACCCTTATGAAGTGTAGGCCTCTCTGATATCAAAGGTGTGGAGGAGATCCTTTTAATCACGTGATCAAGACGGAGAGGTGAGGCTCCTCCTGGTGGTGGTGGTGCTTTGTCTGGGCTTTTTCCATCGACATTTATCCTCAACACTGGTCTGGCAGCTCATGAGTTCAACATTTATAATATACCTGTCAGCTAAATTAATCTACCATTAGTCTAGTTTCCGATATCGGTGCAAAATACTCCAGAAATGTTGCCAGAAAAATATTGATGATCGAATGTTGACTATAAAAGCTCTCGTGTAATACCGGCTTTAGAGTGCACGTACTTACACACATACACACATACACACACGCACACACACACATACTCAAATACACCCACAACTACACGTACACACACACATATTCATACTCTACTTCTCATACACCCTCATCCTAATCAACTCTCTCTCTCTCTCTCACACACACACCCAATCTTTGAGGTCACACATCAAACAGGCCACCAACAACAATGTCTGGTATTGACTTATTCGTTCTGATGGTCTTTATTTGCCCCACTACATTGTTCAATATTATCATCTGCTGCGGAATATGTGTGTGTGTATATATATGTGTCTTGGGTCCAATATCAGCCGTCTTGTGTACGGTCGCGCTAATAAGTCATGTCCCAGATGTCATTACGTTTGGCTCTCTATGTGTTGTAATAATGTCTGCCAGATGTTGAATAGGGTGGCTAAGTGTAGGAATAGGCGTTAATAAGTAATGTCTCAGCTGTCATTAAGTTTTGGCTCGCTCTGTGGTGTATTAATGTCTGCCCAACCCCCCTAACCTTACCTCTAATTTCCCTATACTCTTCTCACCTCTTCCCTCCCCTAACCTTACCTCTCCCCTCCTAACCTAACCTAACCTCTCCCCTCCTAACCTCATAACTCGTCTCCTCCTCATCACTCGTATCCTTATCTCTGCTTTCTCTTACTCTAGTTTGGTCATCCTCACCTCGTCTTTCATCTTCCTCTCTCTCTCTCTCTCTCTCTCTCTCTTTCCACAATCCGTCTCCTCGTCTTTTCTCTCCTACACTGTCTTCACGTTTCTTTTCCTTACACACATTCTCTCTCTCTCTCTTCTGTCATAATCTTACTTCTCCTCTCTTCTCTTCTCTGCTTTCCTCTCCTCTGCACTTGTCTCCTCTCCTCTCTTACACTGTCTTCACCTCTCCTCTCTTACACTGTCTTCACCTCTCCTCTCTTACAGTCTTCACCTCTCCTCTCTTACACTGTCTTCACCTCTCTTCTCACAATCTCTCTGTCCTCTCCTGCTGTAATCTGACCTCCCCTCTCCTCTCATCTTCTCTCCTACACTATCTTCATTTCTCCTCTCCTCACCATCTCTCTCTCTCTCCTCTGTTACCATAATCTTACATCTCGTCTCCCTCCCATCCTCTGTTATCAATATATCTCTCCTCTCCTCCCATAATCATTCATATGTTTTCACCTACCAACTTTACTTCTAAATCAACAAATAAATGTGGCATTCCAAGGATTCGAACCTAGGATACTCACACCTTACCTCCCCTCCCCTCCTCCCCCCACCATCATTACCCCCAATTCTTTTCTTGCGCCCCCACCCATCGGACGGCACCCACTCTGCAATAATCAAAGCTGGGGGACCTTTTGATGAGGAGGGTCCCTTTTGGCTTGGAGGGGTTGTGGCCGCTGTACTGTGTGAGGGGCCGATGGTGATAGAAAAGTGACGGAATAACAAAGGGGGCTGGAGATACAAATAGCTATTGTGTGAGGGGGTGGTGGTGGTGGTGGTGGTGGTGGTGGTGATAGTGGTAGTGGTGGTGGTGGTGGTGGTGGTGGTAGTGGTACAAAAAGGACTAGAACACCAAAGGGGGCTGAAGATACAAATAACTACTGTGTGAGGGTCTAGTGGTGGTGATGGTGGTAGTGGTTGTGATGGTGGTAGACAAGGAACTGGAATAACAAAGGGGGGCTGGATATACAAATAGTTATGCCTCACAGAATAGAAAATGGGATATACAATAGAAAATGGGATATTCGGCGACAGACAGACGCGGCAAAGGTGAGAGGACAACCATTACCAAACGCGGTCACATAGGCCTATACAGTGGGGTTAAGGGGAGATTTTAATTTGTTATGTTTTGTTTAATTCCCGATCTCCTTTTCCCTCGTGTTTAGCCCTAGTATGTTTGATATTTTAAGATGCTCGCCCCATTAGTTTGGAGATTATAAGACCTTTCGTCCCATCTCTTTGTCAATTTTAGGACCGTTCGTGCCATTTAGGTGTCGTTTTTCCCTGGCGAGCGATATTCATGAGGAACCGGCTTTCGGCTTGGGTATATTTTTTTAAGCGGATAGCATTGCGGGCTGTTAATTATAAATTCACGGGATCGAGTCACGATAAACGGCCGGTGTTTTTCTGAGGTGATTCCTACGTTCCTGTAATGTTTATCTTGTGTCCTATATGGATTCTACAACACCAACACGTACCTACACAGAGAGTAATCCAGCTAACTCTCACAAACACCTACCCCTCCTATTAATTTCACTCCACTTTACAAGCACATCACACTCTTTCCCACACACCTAAATTACCTCTAAGCTCTAATGTACCTTGATTTTGACTCTCTAACCCTCTTTCAACCTTGGGGGGACACTTGTTACGGGCAGCTTTGCTTTTTGTCTCCTTCATATAGGCTACATAAATAAAAGATGATAATGGGGGAACCTTTGACGCATTACTCCTCCCAAACAGCTGCCTCCACGACATTAAACACAAAGACCAAAGTTGTAGACAAAAAGAACCTGCCGAATTTCTGCTACCAACAGAGGTGGCTCTTGCACCGCGAGATTGTCTAAAACGGGATGTAGCGGATTCATCCACATTAAGGGGGGTGACCTGCTTTTGTTCTCTCCTTTTTTATCTTTCTCTGGCTTGTACCCATTTGGCCCCATTCAGCCTACTGTTTTAAGACGTTTATCCCCATCCAGGTGTAATTTTTTTTACTGATGAGCGGTAGCGAGCCAGCATATTTTTTATTTTTGTTTGACAGCAGGCTAGATTTGTACATTTTTCGATAGAAAAATTTCTCCGGCAAAGCCGGCTTTCTTCATATAATGCTGGCTCGCTATCGCTCGCCAGGAAGAAATCGACACCTAGATGGGGATAAACGTCTTAAAATAGTTGGCTGAATGGGGCCGAATGGATACAAGCCAGAGAAAGAGAGAAAAGGACAGAAATAATAAAAAGCAGGTCACCCCCCTTAAGGGGGTAGTACTTGCTATTTATGGACCCCTTCTCCCTCATGTTTAGCATATTAGTTTTGAGGATTTTAGAGATTTTTTAGACATTTTTCTACCGAAAAATGTACAACTTCATCTTAAAGGGGGGTCTGGGCCGGGGGTGTTTTTCTAAGCTGGGTGGAGGTCTAGCGAGGAATCTAAAAAAACAAATTAATAAATAAATACATAGGACCATAAACCAAGCACTACCCCCTTAATCGTCATTCTATTCTAGCTAATCATTATACGATTATATTCACTTATGGAAGGACCTGTGGGAGTTGGAAGGTTAATTGATATACCGGTAGTCTGTAGCTCTGATGCCTACAGATCCTTCCCAAACTAAATAATATAGTCAAACAACAGAACGCATATACCGGAAAAACATATAGGCGCCCTCGAATACTGAAGGGGTTAATAAAAGGTACAGACACACACACACACTCTTTCTCACATACCGGAATTCTCATAGTATCTTTCTCTCACTTTCTCTCACTCGCTCTCTCTCTCTCTCTCTCTCACACACACACACACACACACACACACACACACACCTAATTAAACCCCTCTCCTTTCCCCTCTTCCCCCACACACCCCTCCTAATAAACCCCCCTCTCCACCCACCCACACCCTCCTTCCTTCTGCCACTCCTACAGGGTAATAATTCCAAGCCCAGTGAGGCAGTGAGGTGCTGATATATACCCCCCCCCCGCCATGAGCTGGTTCCTTTGATGCCATTCATGACAACCATTCACAAGTACTGTATATCTCGATTGACACTCAACACCAGTTAGTTGTGTGTGGGTGTGTCTACAGTATCTGTGTCTGTGTGTAGAGGAGTGACAGACATGCAACATTGTGTGTGGGTGTGTCTACAGTATGTGTGTCTGTGTATATAGAGGAGTGACAGACATGCAACATTGTGTGTGGGTGTGTCTACAGTATGTGTGTCTGTGTATATAGAGGAGTGACAGACATGCAACATTGTGTGTGGGTGTGTCTACAGTATGTGTGTCTGTGTATATAGAGGAGTGACAGACATGCAACATTGTGTGTGGGTGTGTTTACAGTATGTGTGTCTGTGTATATAGAGGAGTGACAGACATGCAACATTGTGTGTGGGTGTGTCTACAGTATGTGTGTCTGTGTATATAGAGGAGTGACAGACATGCAACATTGTGTGTGGGTGTGTCTACAGTATGTGTGTCTGTGTATAGAGGAGTGACAGACATGCAACATTGTGTGTGTGGGTGTGTCTACATTATGTGTGTCTGTGTATATAGAGGAGTGACAGACATGCAACATTGTGTGTGGGTGTGTCTACAGTATGTGTGTCTGTGTATATAGAGGAGTGACAGACATGCAACATTGTGTGTGTGGGTGTGTCTACAGTGTGTGTCTGTGTATAGAGGAGTGACAGACATGCAACATTGTGTGTGGGTGTGTCTACAGTATGTGTGTCTGTGTATAGAGGAGTGACAGACATGCAACATTGTGTGTGGGTGTGTCTACAGTATTTGTGTCTGTGTGTAGAGGAGTGACAGACATGCAACATTGTGTGTGGGTGTGTCTACAGTATGTGTGTCTGTGTATATAGAGGAGTGACAGACATGCAACATTGTGTGTGGGTGTGTCTACAGTATGTGTGTCTGTGTATAGAGGAGTGACAGACATGCAACATTGTGTGTGGGTGTGTCTACAGTATGTGTGTCTGTGTATATAGAGGAGTGACAGACATGCAACATTGTGTGTGGGTGTGTCTACAGTATGTGTGTCTGTGTGTAGAGAGGAGTGACAGACATGCAACATTGTGTGTGGGTGTGTCTACAGTATGTGTGTCTGTGTATAGAGGAGTGACAGACATGCAACATTGTGTGTGGGTGTGTCTACAGTATGTGTGTCTGTGTATAGAGGAGTGACAGACATGCAACATTGTGTGTGGGTGTGTCTACAGTATGTGTGTCTGTGTGTAGAGGAGTGACAGACATGCAACATTGTGTGTGGGTGTGTCTACAGTATGTGTGTCTGTGTGTAGAGGAGTGACAGACATGCAACATTGTGTGTGGGTGTGTCTACAGTATGTGTGTCTGTGTATATAGAGGAGTGACAGACATGCAACATTGTGTGTGGGTGTGTCTACAGTATGTGTGTCTGTGTATAGAGGAGTGACAGACATGCAACCATTGTGTGTGGGTGTGTCTACAGTATGTGTGTCTGTGTGTATAGAGGAGTGACAGACATGCAACATTGTGTGTGGGTGTGTCTACAGTATGTGTGTCTGTGTATATAGAGTGACAGACATGCAACATTGTGTGTGGGTGTGTCTACAGTATGTGTGTCTGTGTGTAGAGGAGTGACAGACATGCAACATTGTGTGTGGGTGTGTCTACAGTATGTGTGTCTGTGTGTAGAGGAGTGACAGACATGCAACATTGTGTGTGGGTGTGTCTACAGTATGTGTGTCTGTGTATAGAGGAGTGACAGACATGCAACATTGTGTGTGGGTGTGTCTACAGTATGTGTCTGTGTATAGAGGAGTGACAGACATGCAACATTGTGTGTGGGTGTGTCTACAGTATGTGTGTCTGTGTATAGAGGAGTGACAGACATGCAACATTGTGTGTGGGTGTGTCTACAGTATGTGTGTCTGTGTATAGAGGAGTGACAGACATGCAACATTGTGTGTGGGTGTGTCTACAGTATGTGTGTCTGTGTATATAGAGGAGTGACAGACATGCAACATTGTGTGTGGGTGTGTCTACAGTATGTGTGTCTGTGTATAGAGGAGTGACAGACATGCAACATTGTGTGTGGGTGGTGTCTACAGTATGTGTGTCTGTGTATATAGAGGAGTGACAGACATGCAACATTGTGTGTGGGTGTGTCTACAGTATGTGTGTCTGTGATAGAGGAGTGACTGACATGCAAGATTGTGTGTGGGTGTGTCTACAGTATGTGTGTCTGTGTGTATAGAGGAGTGACAGACATGCAACATTGTGTGTGGGTGTGTGTCTACAGTATGTGTGTCTGTGTATAGAGGAGTGACAGACATGCAACATTGTGTGTGGGTGTGTCTACAGTATGTGTGTCTGTGTATATAGAGGAGTGACAGACATGCAACATTGTGTGTGGGTGTGTCTACAGTATGTGTGTCTGTGTATAGAGGAGTGACAGACATGCAACATTGTGTGTGGGTATGTCTACAGTATGTGTGTCTGTGTATATAGAGGAGTGACAGACATGCAACATTGTGTGTGGGTGTGTCTACATTATGTGGTGTCTGTGTATATAGAGGAGTGACAGACATGCAACATTGTGTGTGTGGTGTGTCCTACAGTATGTGTGTCTGTGTATATAGAGGAGTGACAGACATGCAACATTGTGTGTGGGTGTGTCCTACAGTATGTGTGTCTGTGTCTATAGAGGAGTGACAGACATGCAACATTTTGTGTGGGTGTGTCTAC
Source organism: Paralithodes platypus (assembly GCA_032716605.1). NCBI lineage: Eukaryota > Metazoa > Arthropoda > Malacostraca > Decapoda > Lithodidae > Paralithodes > Paralithodes platypus. The sequence goes on from CM064480.1 coordinate 1,845,507, forward strand.
AGTATGTGTGTCTGGGTGTAGAGGAGTGACAGACATGCAACATTGTGTGTGGGTGTGTCTACAGTATGTGTGTCTGTGTATAGAGGAGTGACAGACATGCAACATTGTGTGTGGGTGTGTCTACAGTATGTGTGTCTGTGTATATAGAGGAGTGACAGACATGCAACATTGTGTGTGGGTGTGTCTACAGTATGTGTGTCTGTGTGTAGAGGAGTGACAGACATGCAACATTGTGTGTGGGTGTGTCTACAGTATGTGTGTCTGTGTATATAGAGGAGTGACAGACATGCAACATTGTGTGTGGGTGTGTCTACAGTATGTGTATCTGTGTATATAGAGGAGTGACAGACATGCAACATTGTGTGTGGGTGTCTACAGTATGTGTGTCTGTGTATAGAGGAGTGACAGACATGCAACATTGTGTGTGGGTGTGTCTACAGTATGTGTGTCTGTGTATAGAGGAGTGACAGACATGCAACATTGTGTGTGGGTGTGTCTACAGTAGTGTGTCTTTGTATATAGAGGAGTGACAGACATGCAACATTGTGTGGGTGTGTCTACAGTATGTGTGTCTGTGTATATAGAGGAGTGACAGACATGCAACATTGTGGGTGGGTGTGTCTACAGTATGTGTGTCTGTGTGTAGAGGAGTGACAGACATGCAAACATTGTGTGTGGGTGTGTCTACAGTATGTGTGTCTGTGTATATAGAGGAGTGACAGACATGCAACATTGTGTGTGGGTGTGTCTACAGTATGTGTGTCTGTGTATAGAGGAGTGACAGACATGCAACATTGTGTGTGGGTGTGTCTACAGTATGTGTGTCTGTGTATATAGAGGAGTGACAGACATGCAACATTGTGTGTGGGTGTGTCTACAGTATGTGTCTGTGTATAGAGGAGTGACAGACATGCAACATTGTGTGTGGGTGTGTCTACATTATGTGTGTCTGTGTATAGAGGAGTGACAGACATGCAACATTGTGTGTGGGTGTGTCTACAGTATGTGTGTCCTGTGTATAGAGGATGACAGACATGCAACATTGTGTGTGGGTATGTCTACAGTATGTTGTGTCTGTGTGTAGAGGAGTGACAGACATGCAACATTGTGTGTGGGTGTGTCTACAGTATGTGTGTCTGTGTATAGAGGCGTGACAGACATGCAACATTGTGTGTGGGTGTGTCTACAGTATGTGTGTCTGTGTATAATGAGAAGTGACAGAACATAAAAATACAAACATTGGTGTGTGGGGGTGGGAGGGTTGGATCTAACTTATGGGGTGTGTCTGTTTGGTAGAGGAGTGACAGGGACATAGCAACATTGTTTGTGGTGGTGATGTCTAACAGTATGCTGTCCGTGATATATCGAGAAGTAGACAGACTAATGCAACATTGTGTGTGGGTGTGTCTACAGTATGTGTGTCTGTGTATAGAGGAGTGCAAGAGACATGCAACCAAAATAAAGGACATTGTGTGTGTGTCTACAGTATGTGTTGTCTGTATCAGTATAGAGGATCGCGTAGTCACCAAGAACACATGCCTAACTCACGGACTAGCGTGCGCTGTGAGCACCCCTCGGTGGACAGACATGCAACATTGTGTCCTCGCCGTGTCTATAGGATTTCTGAAACTCTCCTCGTGTATACGAGTAGCGACTGACATGCAACATTGTGTGTGGGTGTGACTACAGTATGTGTGTCTGTGTATAGAGGAGTGACAGACATGCAACCTTGTGTGAACTGGTTGTGGGTGTGTGATCTACAGTATGTGTGTCCCTGTGTATATAGAGTAGTGACGAGGACATGCAACATTGTGTGTTGTGGGTGTGTCTAAACAGTATTGTGTGTCAGCTGTGTATAGAGGAGTGACAGACAGGTCAGCATTGTGTTGGAGATTAGGTCGTGACAGTATGTGTGTCCCATGTGTGTAGAGGATTGACAGGACATGCAACATGTGTGTGGGGTGTGGTCTACAGGGGTTTATAAGATGTGTCTGGGTGAGTATATAGAGGACCGGACATCAGCTGACAAACCAATTGCGCGTGTATAGATAAATTGGGTGGGGAACCCCTCCCCGAACAAGGAGGGCATGCGAACAATACTTAATATATGGGCGAAAAAAGACGAACTGTGCCCCTATACCGAGCAAGCACCTGTGAATTGGGTGGAGAACCCACGGGGACGGTTGAAGTACATCTAAACTCAGGGCATCTGTTTTAGCAGAAAGTGGTAATACGATCTAGCACTCACCTTCTGTCTCACAAATCCTCCTCTAACCTCACAT